>CM047738.1:7236225-7738120 GCA_026225825.1 Pistacia integerrima | reverse complement strand
TCACTTTGTATGAAAATCTTTGTAAGTATGGGTGCGTTTGGTTTAGTATTTTGGATAGGATTTTGGGGATAGTATTGGGTTATTAGATAGGGGAGTACTACGAGGTAAATTTTAAAAATTTGTAAAAAAACTCTTAGGTTTACTAATTTAATTAAAGACCCTAACAGATAAAATGATAAAAACACCCCCACCACCTGCAGTGCCAGATTCCGGCCACCACCGCCGAAATCTGGTCGGAAAATTTCGTTACGGCATAGATCGGTCGGATCTGTGCTGTAACACGTCGTTATGGCCTTTTTCGGCCAGATCTACGGTCTGTTATGGACGTCGACGGCCAGAAAAGGCCAAACGAGATGTGGCCGTCGTTGACCGTCAACGACGGCTATTTCTTTCGCCGTCGCTAAAGGCCGGATCGGCCTTTCCGGATCCGTGGTGGATCCGGCCGGAAAAAGCCACATTGGTGAACTTCTGGCCATTTCTGGTCGGAAGTTAGGCCGTTGTACAGATTTCGACTATCACCGACGGTGGTTGCCGGAATCTGACAAGTTAGGTTGATGGGGGTGTTTTTGTTAATTTTTAAACTTTTTTTAGGGGGTATTTAGTGAAATTAATAACCTTATGGGGTCTAAAAATAATTAAAAAAATAGGGTAATATTTCTGGAATAATGTGCCAAACATTATTTGGAGAATAGGATCCAAAATATGGATAAAAATACTAAGCCAAACATAGCCTATAGTATTATTGTAAAATATTTTACACAGATTTCTGTTGATTTATGTATAATTTATTTTATTTTATTACAGTATTATTATTTTTTTCAGTTGAGCATGATTAATTGAGTTGGATTATGCATGCTCTTTAGATGCAAAAAACTGTTATAGGATTCTTTGTTGAAGCCAAATGGTTGAATTAAGGTTACATTCCTACATTTGAGGAATATATGAGTTTTGTAGTTGAAACATCTTGTTGTAAATCATTGAGATCGACGTAATAAATCCAAATTTTACGACAACTCATGTTAAGTCAATGGTCCCTAATCACTTTTGCAACCACTCATATTAGTAATCCTTCACCTTATTAAAACAAATAAATCGTGTTCTCAATTGTTTCAGAGAAAGATTTTTCATGTTTATCTATTCAACACATGATTCACAGAATAAAGCTTTACTGAAGTTTGTTAAGTTAAACTTTAACATATACATATTGTCGAAAAGTATTATTGTTTGAAGGAGGGGTTTCCTTTTAAGAATACATGTCTAGAAGAAAAAAATAAAAATAAATACTAAAATGTAGAGTGAAGAAATTTGTAAACCAATCATTACGTATTTAAACTGGCAAGTTTATATTTATAGCAAGGAGAGAACAGTTTGAATACCAGGAATTGTCCATAATATTTTTTACATTTATATTTATCTGCATGATTATAATATTATTGTGACCAGACTGTTACTCGATTTTACCTTTAAGTTTATCTAGAAACAATTGGCTAACAATTCATGTAGTTCTTGGATTCGTGTTCAAGAATGAGATTAAAATATTTTCACTCATTAGAGTTAAGTGATAAATATAATCAAATATTTTGAGATTTCTTAAATAACAAAAATTATCTTGTCATTAATAAATTATTAATGAGTCGTTAAAATTTACTCTATTATGAATTAGTAAATATGATCAATTTGTCTTACCATTTATTTTATTACTCAGAACTTAACATAGAAGAATTTATGTTATTTTTGAAATTTCAGAAAAATATTTATTATTTTACCATACCTCAGAGGATTAAGTCACTAACCCTATTTTCAACGCACAATAATTAACAGAGATTGCAAATGCTATAAAAGGAGAAATGATCCACTAACAGTTAGTACGTAATAGTTAGTATATTTGGTGCATTCTACAATTTCTGACATAAAAAATTGGATTTTAATCCATTTATTGAAATTAATGAATATAAACATGTCTAATTGAAGCTTGCCTGTGTTTTTCCTTTTTTAATCGTAATTAAGCAGATGTGTTTCTAAAATTTAAAGATAATAAAAGGAAATCAAGGCATCTTTGATTAAAGGATATTAAAAGAATGCCTAATTTGTGTGAGCATCCTTGAAGATATACTAGATGATGCTCTTATTGGACTTAAATATTAATGTTGCAATTATCTCAAAGCTGAACTTAATCAACATTGTATATTAAAGCTAAAGATCTCAAGTTTACCCATATGTCAAATGCAGGGGCGGACCAGCCCCTTGGAAGGTAGGCTTGGCCTACCCTCACATTTAAAAAAAAAAAATTGTTTATATAGGCTAATAAAAAAATTATTTTAATAAATATATACAGGTTTATTCTCAGATTTAAAAAAAATAAGATATATTATACATATATCAAGGCCTATAAAAACTTATTATTAATATATATATTCTAAACTACGTTATATTAAAAGTTTAAAACTCTCTCCGCTATATTCTACGTCCACCTGTTTTTATGATTTTATCTCCAAAATTCTTTACTCTCTCATTTTCTCTTTTACTTTTTATATTTTATTCGTTCTTAAAACTTTTGAAGACTGAAATTGTTGAAGCTTTCACTAATTAAGGTGCCACAATTAGCTTCGTTTTATGTTTTATTAGTTTTAGGTATGTGCATTGCTCATTTTATTTTAGTTTATTTTAGGGTAGAATCATGCTTATTTTTTGGAGGTTTTTTATTCTAATTTGATAGAAAAAGACATGGATCTTGTGAGTTTGTTTTATGTTTTGTGTTTAAGAATGTTTATGCTTTCCCAAATTAAACCTTAATTATATTTTACTAAACGTTATTCTTCACCCTTCACCCACTATTTTCCTACATGTCAAACATCACTGTTTAGCTGCTCAACATTATTAAAGAAGTTTGAGTTATTATCTATATTTATACTAAGAAAATTTCCCTTTTTTTATTAATTCATGTTAAAAGTTAAGGGAATGTTAACTTAATTTAAGTTTTCATTGAATTTAGCTTAGGCTAGGCCTGATCAAAGTTATGAAAATTTATATTATAATCTTTGAAAGCCAAATAAAAAAAAAAAAAAGAGGAGAAATAAGAAATTTGTGTAGAATATTTTTAGTGGATTGTGATTGTTGTAAATTCTTTTAATTATATTGAGTTTAAGTGGATCGTTAGATTCGTGTAGTCTTTTGCTCTTTTTAATTGAAGATGTTTTTCCACATAAAAATTTTATTGTGTTTTCTCGTGAATTTGATATTATTTTCAACAAAATTTGCTCAAGGTTTTGCTTCTTATAGATTTATTTAAGTAAAAAAGTATTGTGTTATTGCATTATTTTTTTTTAGATTATTGATATTGTATTATTTCCTTTGTTTAAAGTTTGGTGATTTTTTTAAAGTTTTTACTAGTTGTTTGACAAACAATAGCGAAGCTGCAAAGGCCTAACCCCCCCAAGCAAAAATCCTGGGTCTGCCACTGGTCAAATGGATAAAAAATAAGGGGTCTATTAAATTAATTATTAATGTTGGGACCAAGGGATGGGCCTTTGACCTGCCCTGCCTTGCCTGAACGAGGCGGGAATTCCCTGAAAAAATTAGGGTTGGGGATAGAGCCCACCACGCCCTGGTAAATAACGTTGCATATGTTAAATCTTAGCACAGAAGTATCCTCTCCACAAGCATATCTCGTTTCCTTTGTGCCACACAACCTCCAGCAAACTGTCACACCCTGCCATCAACCGCCCCGACCACCATTGAATCCCCCTCATCGTTCCCCACCCCCGTTTATAGGTTTTAGAATGAGCAATGAGGTGGGAAAAAACCCCCACGGGAATTTCCCCTGAAAACTTCCCGTATTATGGGACAAGGACGAGTGTCACTTGTTCCCTACGAGGCGGGGATGAGGATTTCCTATCATCCCCGTAGCAGGGGTAGGGAATGGGGTCTCTGGCCCCTCCTCGCCCCCGTGCCCATCTCTATTGGGACCTTAATTACAACCTTAAGTTTTTATGTCAAAGCGATAAATTTACATCTCATCCCTTACTTTTACAACAACTCATCTTAAGTCAATGGTCCCTAATCACTGTCACAACCATTCATATTAAGTCAATGGTATCTTTAGTAATCATTCACCTTATAAAAACAAATAAATCGTGCTCTCAACTGTCTTAGAGAAAGATTTTTCATGTCTATCTATTCGACAGATAATTCATTGAATAAAGCTTTACTGAATTTTGTTAAGTAAATTTTTTTTTTTTTTGGTTACCGAGAGTGTCTAAGCCGGTTTACGCACGTTTTGATTAGTCGCCTAACCTCGAACAAAGCTTAAGTTAAACTTTAACATATACATGTTTTCGAAAAGTATCATAGTTTAAAGCAGGGGTTTCCTTTTAAGAATACATGTCTAGAAGAAAAAAAAAAAAAAAAAACTAAAATGTCTAGTGAAGAAAGTTGTAAACCAATTATTACGTACTTAGATTGGAAAATTCTATTTATAAAAAGAAGAAGAGTTTGAATACCGCGAATTGTCCACAATAATTTTTACATTTATATTTATTTACATGATTATAATATTGCGACCAAACTATCACTCGACTGTACCTTTAAATTTATCTAGAAACAATTGGCTAACAGTTCATGTAGTTCTTGGATTCGTTTACAATTTTTGTTATTAAAGTTTTCAATCATTTCAATTCAAGAACGAGATTAAAATATTCACTCATTAGGTTTGAGTAACGTGATAAATATACTCAAAGGACTCCAAAAGTAACAAATTTATTTTTGCATGTGTTGGTTTGATTGGCATGAAGTTGATAATAGTTTTTATTTAGAAATTTGTACATTATTATAAAAATATTTATTTATTTTTTACTAATTCTAAATAAAATATATTTTAACTCTTATGTTTAAAGTAAAAATATTAATAAAAAATTGTTTTTTTTTTTTTAACAATTTCCCAAATAAAATCTATTATCAAATTTCAAAATTATCCTAACATTTATCTCAAGTTTCACATCTCAAATTTCATACCTCTTGATTCCATTGTTACATGGAGACATAAAGAGTTGATGATAAACTTTCATACCTCTATTGAAACCATTTTTACGATTGAGCGGATTTAGATACGTGATGAAAATTATCATATGTGAGAAAAGTCTTCCTTAGCTTACTTCCAACACAAGAAAACACAATTGTCAATGGATCTAGTTGTATATATACGAAGATGAGAGGGAACCCAACCTACACCTCTTTATTAGGTTAACCAATTATAAAACTCATAACCTCATATACACTAAAACACCATACCAATAAATTTCATGACGAAATAAAATGTTAAAAATAAATGTGATGAACATGGAGTACTCCTTTTTCAACTGCCACCAATATACTGTATTCAGTGATGTTTGATTTAATGATGTGCTAAACCTATATCATCTTACATGTGTACTTTTAACAATTTTAACAATATTTAATAATTAGTTGAATTAAAATAAAAGTCTCTATCAAAATAATTTTATACAAAGCACCCTAGTTAGGGAGAATTACAATTTTCCACCTAAGGTGTGGCGTAAGTAAGTTTTCCCAAAAAAAAAGTTTGAAAAAAACATTTTCTCACTCATCGTCAAAATTCAGATGTTAGTTTTATTGGCAAAAAGGCATTCTTGCCTGTTTCCACAATATATATTATAGCGTTAATATTGCTTACACCCCTAAATTACAAACAAATAACAATTACCTTCACCAACTTGGGAATTAGCTATTTAAACCTCTATCTTAAATAATTTTTTTTATTTAACTTTTAAAAAAAATATCTGTGAATGAAAGAGTCCTAGAATCGTGAAAGAAAAGTTGCAAAACTTTCCAGAGAAGAAGAAACGAAAACCTGACAGAAAAACAGAGCAAGGAAAACTTGCTGAAGAAATATTCTTTTATTAAATTATTTGCAAAGTGAAAAGTTTCAATTTGATATATATGCAATGCTTATTTATACAAGATCTAAATCGTAACTAAATCAAGCTAAAACATAACAGAATTCATCAAGTTGCAGAATTAGTTTTAGCAGCGGCTGTAACAGTAATCTGGTTGTACCAGAGTCAGTTTTGCAAAGGCAACTTGCATAATCAAGTTGCAGACTCAAGTTGATAGTATCTGTTGTAACTGATCGGTTTGCCAATGTACGTGGTGAGATGAGTAGCTATTACTTCTTATGCCATGTTGTACATGCACGTACTTTTGCACTGTAACATCCTCCCTCAAACTGAACAGCAGTAAGCTGGGAAAGTTTGAAGAAACTAGCACTGTAACATCCTCCCTCAAACTGAGCAGCAGTAAGCTGGGAAAGTTTGAAGAACAGACGACTTACAAGTTTAGTTGTGATCTGAGGTATTACTCAAAGGGGTTAACTCGTTGTAGAAGAAAGTAGAAGACAGACTATCCTCCCTGAAGCTCATAGGACAGTTGATATTTGATTGTGTGTTCTCTCTAAAACGAATGAGAGAGATCAAACGTAGTTTATCACACAACATTTGAAAACGTGTGATAGGCAGAGGTTTTGTAAGAATGTCTGCAATCTGGAATTCACTAGCTATGTACTGAACAGCTAACCTCTTTGAGAGAACCAAGTCTCGGACGTAATGCACATCAATTTCGATGTGCTTGGTCCGAGCATGAAATACAGGATTTGCGGCCAAGGCGTTTGCACTCTTATTATCACACCATAATACTGATTGATTGGGAATAGAAATCTTTAACTCTTGCAACAATTGCTGAACCCAAACAAGTTCAGTAGAGGCTTGAGTAAGTGATCTGTATTCAGCTTCTGTAGAACTCAAAGCCACCACCTTTTGTTTGCGAGATACCCAACTGACAAGATTGCCAAAGAGACAAATACAGAAGCCGCTAGTTGATTTTCTATCATTCAGATCATTGGCCCAATCTGCATCAGCAAAGCCTTCTAATACTGGATTTTGGGAAAGCTGAAACTGAAGACCAACATCAAGAGTACCTTTGACATAACGGAGGACTCTTTTACAGGCAACCCAATGAGACATAGATGGATTTTGCGGAAACTGACTTAATCTATTCACAACAAATGCCAAATCCGGTCGTGTCATTGTCAAATATTGCAGACTGCCAATAATACTTCTATACAGGACTGGGTTGTCAAATAAGACACTATCATCTTTAATCAATTTAGTGTTTGCAGCTATAGGAGTTGAACTAGCATTAGCATCAAACATACTAACCTTTTTTAGTAGATCAGCAGCATACTTGGATTGATTTAGGTGAATACCGGCATTGGTTCGCACTACTTCAAAGCCAAGAAAGTAACTTAATTCTCCCAAATCTTTCAAGGCAAAAGTGTTATGTAATTCAACGACTAACTGCTGAATATAATCAAAGTCATTACCCGTAATTAGAATATCATCCACATATACTAACAAGTAAACAACCTTTGGGAATGAATGATGAATGAACAAGTCACTCGAGGAAGAATTCGAAAATCCTTTTCCAACAAGATTCTCTAAGCTTTTCAAACCAGGGCGCGAGGGGCCTGCTTAAGGCCATACAAAGCTTTGTTCAACTTACAGACATGGGCAGGCTTATTTGTGTCGATAAATCCAACTGGTTGTGTCATGTAAACAACTTCAGTGAGATCACCGTTTAAGAAGGCGTTGTTGATGTCAATTTGCTTTATTTTCCAGTTGAATTGGACAGCCAAAGCAAGGATGATTCTGATGGTACATGGCTTGACGACAGGAGCAAAGGTTTCAAAGTAGTTGATTCCAGGAGTTTGCTGAAATCCCTTAGCCACCAACCGTGCCTTGTACCTGGAAACACTACCATCCATGTTATACTTAATACGAAATACCCATTTGTTATCCACCAGAGTCATTTGATTTTCATATGGAACTAACGTCCAGGTGTTATTGTTCTGCAGTGCGTCAAATTCTTGTTTCATTGCTGAAAACCATTCTGGAGAGCTTAAGGCTGCATGTACATTTGTAGGTTCATGAACTATTGTTGCAGAAGATGTCTCGGCAATCTCAGCAACCAAAGCATTTGTTTGACGTTGAGATCTGGTTATCATAGGATGTTTGTTGGCTTTCGATTGCTGTAAGGTTGATGAATTTTGAGATAAAGGAAGTTCAACCTCTAGATGAATTGTAGGGATTGATGAGGATATTTTATTATCCATAACTTTGTACAATCCTAGAGGCTGATGCTTTGCCGAGGTTGGGATATTTTCAGTGACATTTTTTATCCGAGTCTGACTTTGATATTGTGCTGAAGTAGAGGATGCTATCAAGTTGTCATCTAAGGATGCAGTTGCTGATTTTGATAAGTTGGCATCAACGGTAGATGTGAGTGGAGCTGCAAGTTTTTGTGGTGAAAAGTCAGTTGGTAGTGCACATGGAAGTTGCCAATTACAGTTAACTTGTCTCTTACTTGGTTCACGCAGATGCGAAGTAACACGTTGCACATCCTGGGATGGAAAGTTTGTTTCATCAAAATCAACATGTCTGGAGATGTAGACCCGGCCTGTTTCACTTAAACATAAGTAGCCCTTGTGAGAAGAGCTATAACCAATAAAGATGCATGGTTTTGTATGATAGTCCATTTTGTGACTATTGTATGGTCTTAAATAGGGAAAACACCTACAGCCAAAAACCTTTAGCATGGTATAATCAGGGGATTGATGAAACAACTTCTCAAATGGGGATAAGGACTGAAGAGTTGGAGTTGGTAATCTGTTTATTAGATAAACTGCTGTATGGAAGGCATGCCACCAGAATTGAAATGGCAGTGAGGATTGGGCCAGTAAGGTCAGACCAATTTCTATAATGTGTCGGTGCTTTCTTTCAATTTTTCCATTTTGTTGGTGGATATGAGGGCATGGATGCCTGAACTTAATGCCATGAGAGTTTAAATAAGGTAGAAAACACCGAAACTCACCTCCCCAATCAGTCTGAATACATTTTAACTGACTTTCAAGCTGTCTTTCCACAAACACATGAAATTGTTTGAAGATGGCAAAGGCTTCTGATTTTTGCTTTAGTGGATATACCCAAGAATAACGGCTGAAATCATCAAGGAATGCAATATAATACTTATATCCTTCCTTTGAAACTACGGGTGATGGTCCCCATAGGTCAGCAAAAATTAACTCCAAGGGCTTTGTCTTGGTGATCGACAGAGAGAAAGGTTCTTGATGCAACTTCCCAAATTTGCTGGTGAACAATTGTATAACAGTTAGGACGAGAAAATCTTTTATTTAATGCATTATGTAATACTGCTTGAAGAGTTTTATAGTGAGGGTGGCCAAGTCTCATATGCCATACAACTGAATCATGTTTATTGATAGCAGTAGCTACATTCAAAACATGTAAATTTTGGAGTCTTGAGTTGTCAACTGTAGAGGCAGCTTCTATATCAGTTGAAGACTTTATTCTTGAAACAAAATTATCAGAAACAGGTGCTGCTGATCTTTTGTGGAAGCTTTGAAAGCATGAGAGGCATTTAAGATAATCGATACAATCCATTGCTAAGTTTCCTTCCAATGCAAGAACCGCTTATTTGCGTTTCCTTGTCCTTTATAACACATAGGTTAGCAAGAATCTCAACACTAACTGCATTATCTTGAGTTAGTTTTGATATACTAATCAGATTCTTTGTAATTTGTGGTACAACTAGCACATTTTTAACTAGAAGTTTATGCGAAGATGATAATGTACAAAGATGAAGATTACCAATATAGGTGATAGTGAGACACTGACCATTTCCAACCTGCAGTTTTTCTGGACCATTGTAAGGTGTGATAGTCTCCAGAGATTGAGTGTTGGAGCTGATGTGACTGGTGGCTCCAGAATCAAGGTACCATTGCGGATCAGCTACTGAAATGGGCTGAGCAAAGTAGGACATTGGACCTGTATGCTGAGGGATTTGTTGCTGATGTTGCTGTGGTTGTGATGGATTAGGTAGTGGTGTAAGAGTTTCTTTTGATTGACTGGTAGAGCCATGATCTTTTTGCAAATAAAACACTTGATTTGCCTGTTCTAAAAATTCTGTTTGATTGGGTGGAAAGGACTGTTGTTGAATGGTTTGGTGATATTGAGGCTGTTGGGGTTGGTTTTGGTTTTGAGGACCATTATATGATAAGTCAAGTCTATGGTAGCATTGTACAGCCGTGTGACCTGGTTTCCCACAAACTTGATAGAAAATTTTTGGTTTGAAGAAGTTTCTACCTCTCCCTCGTCCAGAATTTGGATTTATTCTTCTTGTGTCTTGCACCATTAAGGCATTGTGTGGTAAGTAGGTGTTGTTTGGGTTGTTAAAGTCTGAGGCTGGTGGTGGATCGTGGTGTAATGTAGACACATACTATTGTGGTGAGGGAATGTATGATGCTGGTATTGGTGCAGGATGCTGAGTGGTGTTTATATAAGGTGAGTGACCTGTATTGACAACATGATAAGGGGAAGGCTGTTTCTGTGCTATCAAGGCTGAGTTATCATGATATAGGCTATGTGCACTATTGTATCTCTCCAGTCGAATCTCATGCTTATGGAGCAAGAATTGTGCCTCCTGAAGAGTGATATCATCTCCTCTGGCTGATAAATGTACTGATACAGCATCATACTCAGAACCTAATCCATCTAGAATATAGGCTATCAATTCTTCAGTGGTTAAGATTACTCCACTTGCAGAAAGGGAATCAGCATATCCTTTCATTTTAAGCACAAATTCATTGATACTTAAGGATTCTTTCTTTGTATTCTGCAATAAGTTTCTAAGATGCATTGTTCTAGCTTTTGATTCGGTAATGAAATGATTCTCTAAGATTTTCCAAATTTCAAAAGAACTTGAACATTTTGCAACATATCCAAACATTGTTTCAGAGATTGAGGAATATAACCAGCTCATAAGGAATTGATCAATCCTTTTCCATAGAAAATAGTCAGAATTAGTTTTTCTCACGAGATCTCCTGTTTCGTCATCTTTGCTCAAGATAAAAGGCTCAGGACAGAGGCGTTCACCATTGACAAAGCCTTCAAGCTGGAATGACGTCAGAGCTGGTAGTACTTGGGATCTCCAGTAGTTGTGGTTCTTTTCTCCTAATTTCACAGCAACATTAGGTAAGGAACTTGGAAAGCTGAAGTTCTTCAGCTGATCATCGTTATGAACTAATTTCTCCAAATCGGCCATTTTAACCTTGCTTTTGGAGTTGGATAAGTCTTCAAGATTATCCATATAAACTGAGAGGCTCTGATACCATGAAAGAGTCCTAGAATCGTGAAAGAAAAGTTGCAAAACTTTCCAGAGAAGAAGAAACGAAAAACTGACAGAAAAACAGAGCAAGGAAAACTTGCTGAAGAAATATTCTTTTATTAACTGATTTGCAAAGTGAAAAGTTTCAATTTGATATATATGCAGTGCTTATTTATACAAGATCTAAATCGTAACTAAATCAAGCTAAAACATAACAGAATTCATCAAGTTGCGTAGTTTTAGTTTTAGCGGGTCATATGATGTCTGGTTATAGTAGTCGTTTTGCAAAGGCAACTTGCATAATCAAGTTGCAGACTCAAGTTGATAGTATCTGTTGTAACTGATCGGTTTGCCAATGTACGTGGTGAGATGAGTAGCTATTACTTCTTATGCCATGTTGTACATGCACGTACTTTTGCACTGTAATAGTGAATAATAAAAACTGGCCGGTGTGTACATTGGCCAACTACCGTTGGCAGGATCTGGGTTCAGTTGCTGGCGGCGAGTTTGACCACACCATTGATGTTGTTGGATCGATTGGTCGATGATCTATCCAACGGTGTAAACAAGGATCCATGAAGAATAAAAACTGGTTGATGTGTACATCGGCCAACTACTGTCGATAGGATCTAGGTTCAGTCTCTGGCGGTGAGTTTGACCACATCTCTGGTGCTATTGAATAGGTTAGTCGATGATATATCAATAGTGTAAACAAGAAGTTCCATGGTGAAGCCCTTTCGTCGAAAAAGGACAAAAAATATTGGCCAAACTTTTCAAATCTTTCTTAACGAAACATCTCTGCTCGAAGACTCATAGTTACCACCATTGGGTGGATCGTTTGGCAATCTACCCAACAGTGTGGGCACTAGCTGTGTTGCATGCAACCATGGCGGACGAGTCCGCCACCACTTATATCTTTTTTTAATTTTCAAACATTTAAAAAAAGATTTATTATAACTTTTTTATTTTAATAATTGACTTTATTTTTTAAATTTATTAAGCCTAAAATTAATATAAACCAAACTAGGAGTTAAAAATACATTTAATAAAGTTTGGGTGAGAAAATGTTGCTCAGCCTCATTAAAAATTCTAAAGTCAAATAATAAAGGATTTTATAATCTTTTCATAGCTTTACTCCTGTTAGGTAACAAATCTTAATGAAGGGTATTATAGTTTAATAGATCTTTAGTATGCCTTCACCTTATAAAACAAATAAATTGTGCTCTCAACTATCTCAAAGAAAGGTTTTTCTTTTTTCATGTCTATTTATTCAGCAGATGATTCACAAAATAAAGGTTTACTGAAGTTTGTTAAGTTAAACTTTAACATATTACAAATGCATTAAGATATTAATAGGTTTTATCTAAGTTGATTTAATTTATTTTTTCTGCTTTATCTTTTACTGATTGTATTTATTATAAATACATATTTTGAAATTAAAATTCGAAAAGTATCATAGCTTTAAGGAGGGGTTCCCTTTCAAGAATACAGGTCTAGAAGGAAAAAAAAAAAAAAAAAAATACTAACATGTCTACTGAAAGAAAGTTGTAAACCAATTATACGTACTTAAATTGGAAAATTTCTATTTATAAAAAGGAGAAGAGTTTGAATACCATGACTTGTCCATAATAATTTTTACATTTATATTTATCTACATAATTATAATATTGCGAACAACTGTCACTCAACTGTACCTTTAAATTTATCTAGAAACAATTGGCTAGCATTTATTTAGTTCTTGGATTCGTGTTCAATTTTTGTTCATTAAATTTTTTTATCATTCCGGTTCAAGAACAAGATTAAAATATTTTCACTCATTAGGTTTGAGTAAAATGATAAATACACTGGACTCCAAAAGTAACAAATTTATTTCTGCATGTGTTGACTTTGATTGGTGTGAAGTTGATAATAGTTTTTGTTTAGAAATTTGTATATTATTATAAAATATTTATCTATTTTTTACTAATTGCTAAATAAAAATATATTTTAACTCTTAGGGTGCATTTGGTTCACGGAATGTTGGATTACTGGAAAGTTAAATTACCTTGAACATTACTGGGAATCTTTAGGAAAATATATTTCATTATTGGAATAAATTGGTGGGTGTGTTATTTAAATTACTAAATTGTCTTCTTTTTAAATATTAATATAATATTATTTTTGTTATTAATTTTTGAATACTTTCTTTTAACCCCCAACAGTTCAGATTTAACTAATACACCCTAGCTTATATTAAACTTTAATTTATAACAAAATAACCCCCACCACTCCAAGCCACTACCAAACACTGTCGCTCGCCGCCAGAAAGTCGTCGGAGTCGCTAAAAATGGCCGAGAGTCACTGGGAAGCTCTAGGAGGCTCCGCTATGGCTGTTTTTGGCCATATTGATGGCTAAAAACGGCCATATCAGAGTAGATCTAAAAAAAAATGGCCAGATCAATTATGGCCATTTCCAACCAGATCTACTTCGATATGGCCATTTGCAGCCATTAGTATGGCTAGAAATGGCCATAGTGGAGCCTCCCAGATCTTCCCAATGACTCTTGACCATTTTTAGTGACTTCGACGACTTTCGGTGATGGCCGGTGGTGGTTGGCCAACTGTCGACGATGGTGGCTAGACGGTGGTGGTGGTCTATAATTTGTTTTAAATATAAGGGCATTATTGTCAAAAAACTTAATTAAACAAGGGTAAAATTGTAATGGAGGATTAATGTAAATTGATTTTAAAACAAGGGCATTATTGTCCAAAATTTTTATTAATAAGGGATAAAATTGTAACAAAAATAAGATAATCAAGTAATCTTACAATACCTAAGAAAATGAGGTAATCTGATTACCTCCAATATTACCAATAATAATTACTATTGGCATTGGAAGATTATTGGAATCTTATATTATTTGATAATCAAACAGGGTAATCAAGTAATATAAGATGTCATAACTCGAGTAATACCATATAATCCCCAACCAAACGCCCTTTTAGGTTTAAAGTAATAATATTAATAAAAATTGTTTTTTCTTTTACAAATTCCCAAATAAAATCTATTATCAAATTTCAAAGAAACCCTAACATTTATCCCAAGTTTCACATTTCAAATTATGTATGAACATTATCATATCATTCAATACATCATCACTCATTTACATGTCAATGCAACATCTAATAACACATCCACATTTCATACCTCTTGATTCCATTGTTACGACGGAGACATAAAGAATTCATGATAAACTTTCATACCTCTCTTGAAACCATTTTTACGATTGAGCGGATTTAGATACGTGATGAAAATTATCATATGTGAGAAAAGTCTTCCTTAGCTTATTTCCAACACCAGAAAACACAATTGTCAATGGATCTAATTGTATTTATACAAAGATGAGAGGGAACCTAACCTCCTTATAATGAATTCTAATATGAATCCTTTGTGTTTGATATACAAACACCTCTTTATTATGTTCACCAATTAAAAAACTCATAACTTCATATACACTAAATGTTAGGATGTTGAAGAGTTTGTTAAGATGTTAACTATTTCTATTATTATGTTAATCACATGTTTAAGTTTGTTAATATGGTTTAAGTTTGTTAATAGTTTGTTAATATAGCTTGTATAAATACAACACTATATCTGTCATTCAAAGATAATAAAAATAAGAAACAAATTACTCTCTCTCTCAAACTTTCCCTTTTTTCTTCTTTGCTCTTTATCAGCTGACCCTTTTCTACTATGCACTTTATCAGCTACTTTAGCTTGTTTCAGTTGATTTTCATCTCTAATTTGGTATCAGAGCCATCGACCAACGTCATAATGGCTGATTCCTCTTCTTTTTCTTCTCCCGTTAACAAAACTGATAAGAACACAAATTTGAGACCTACATCTGAAACAATCAATCTCGTTAGTTCATCTTCAATATCCTCTTCAACCTTGCCAATCATTTCTCCAAAATTGACTTGTGATAATCATCGATTTTGGAAATCTCAGGTGTTGTTTACTGTTGGAGCTCACGATCTTGAATAACACTTGACTGGTTTGATAGCTTGTCCTGCCCCTTTCATAAGAACACAGTCAAAAAATCTGAATTCAGAGGTAACCAAGAAACCTAACCCTGAATATATGCTTTGGAAGAAAACTGATGATAAATTACTGGTTAGTTGGTTGTTATCGTCAATCTTAGAGTCAATGTTTGCTGTAATCTCCAAATGTTTGTATGCTGCTGATATTTGGCTCACCTTAGAAAAGGAATTCATCACTGAATCAAGAGCCAAAACTCTTCATGTTAAGAATCTTTTACAGAACACAAAAAAGGGAAATATGAGTATGCACAATTACTTTCTAAAAATGAAAGGTTTTGCCGAAAATTTAACTGCAAGTGGAGTTATTGCAACATATGAAGAACTTCTCAATTATATTCTAGATGGCCTAGACTCAAAGTATGATGCTGCGGTTGTAAACATTACTACTAGATTGGAGTCAAAACTTGACCCTATTTCTGTCCAAGAAGCACAAATTGTGTTACAAAAGCTTGAGCTTAGGCTAGAAAGAGAAAATACTACAATGAGTTCAGTTATTCATAATGAGTTTCATGGTGGTTTAGCCAATGTAGCAACTCTTTCCATCGATAATGATACTAAGAAGTCACAGACTAGTCAATCCTCTTTCCTTACTGAATTTTCTCAATTCCACAAAGCATCATCTCCTAGACACCAAATCCCCACCTTTAATCCTACCTCCTCATTTAACCCCTCTACTTTCAATCAAATGCCCTACCTTACTGTTAATCCAAATCAAGTCTCATACTCCATTCCGCAGAATCAGTTCTAGAATCAACAGTTTTCTAGAGGATTTCCTGGTGGCAGGGGAAGAGGTCGAGGAGGTGGCAGAGGGAAACCCATCTGTCAAGTATGTGGCAAAATAGGACACTTGGCCCTAAATTGTTATCACCGTTTTGATGTGAATTTCACAGGAAACAACTCATTGTTTAGGGGCAACTTTACCTCTCCTGGATATCTGAGATCAATTACTTTTAATCCTAGACAACAGTACTTTAGTTCTGGAAATTAGTATCCACTCATTCTTATGCACCAGGTTTACAGTGAGGCTCATCAATTTCTTCACAACATACTACAGATCATGGAACCTCATCTGTGAACATTGATAACCAGTCAAACTCATTAGCATTTGCTCATATGCACAATCAAGCACTAGTTGCATAGTCTCAACAGTATAAACAATCTCCAGCAGCTATCAATTACATTGCTACACCTTCCATGGTTCAAGACAGTGCTTGGTACATGGACTCTGGATCCACAGACCATGTTACCTTAGATTTCTCGTAACTCATAGGCAGTACCAACTATGCCAGCAGTGAGCAACTCCAGGTTAGAAATGGTGAGCTTCTATCTATTACTCATACTGGTTTTGTTACCTTATTTTGCTTGAATAAAGTCTTACACCTTAGGAATGTTTTGTGTGTTCCACATATCACCAATAATCTTCTTAGTGTGTCTAAATTAACTAAAGAAAATGATGTTTCGGTTGAGTTTTTTACTGATTCATGTGTGGTAAAGGACAAGATCTCCCAAGCCATTCTTCTTCAAGGAATGCTTAAAGATTGCCTCTATCGACTACAAGTTCCAGCTCCATTCACTACTTCTTTCATGGCCTCTCACCCCAACCTTAAGTCTAAAAGCAGTTGTCCTACCTCATCTCTCCATAAAATAGCACCTGCATCTACATCATCTGTCAAACACTCACAGCTTCCTATTTCAATTCCCTTTAATAACTGTACTCCTACATGTAATATTCCTTTCAATAAAACTAATGTACAACATTTTGACTCTTTTGTCTCAGATGCTATGCACTCTGTAATTGATCAGAATTCTATCAATAAATTACATAAATTTGAGTCTTTTCCAGCACAAAAAACAAATGTTCTGCTTTGGCATAAGAGGCTTGGCCATCCACACATGGCAGTCCTTACAAAAATCCTCCATGCATTAAACATTCCTCATCACACTAAAGAATGATATTACATTTTGTCAAGAATGCAAGTATAGGAAGTTACATCACTCAACTTTTCCTAGGTCCTCATTCCATGTATCTAAACCCTTAGAATTAATATACTCTGATCTTTGGGGGACTTCTCCAATCCCATCACCTGAAGGGTTCAAATATTACATCCAATTTTTGGATGATCACAATAGATTCACTTGGCTTTTCCCTTTAAAAGCCAAATATGAAACTCAGGCTGTTTTTAATAATGTCTTGGTTGAAAAAAAATTTAATACTTGAATAAAATCTATTCAAATCGATTGGGGTGGAGAATATAGAAGCTTAGTTCCCTACCTTCAAGAACATGACATTCTTTTTAGGCATCCTTGTCCTCACACTCACTAACAAAATGGTAGAGTGGAGAGAAAACATAGACAAATAGTGGAACAAGGCCTTACCTTGCTTGCCCAAACCTGTATGCCATTTAAATACTGGTGGTTTGCATTTCAAACTGTAGCCTATCTCACCAACAGACTCCCCACACCAGTCTTGTCACATTTATCTCCATTTCAGGTTCTGTTTCACACTCTACAAAACTATTCAGCCATTAAAGTTTTCGGATGTGCTTTTTACCCATTTCTTAGACCATACAGCAGTCACAAATTCAATTTTCATACTACCAAATGTACTTTTGTTAGGTATAGTTTACATCACAAGGGTTATAAATGTTTGGATTCCATTGGTCGCATTTATGTCTGTCAAAGTGTGAGTTTTGATGAAACTAAATTTCCATTTGCATCTGCCCAAATATCTGTTTCTTTGTCTTCCAATGATTCACCTTCATGTGACTCTCATTCACATCCCTTTAATCATTCTGTGTGGCATTTACCTCAGCATTCCAATATACATTCTATACCTCCTAATGGTCCTACCAGACTGAATCGGTCTAAACTACTAGATACATCAGGTTCTAGTCCTACCATACTACATCAGTCTAAAACTTCAGATACATCACACTCTACCCCAGTTCTCCATCTAACTACTTCTTTCAATAAGTCTCCCACATTTGATCCTATAACACATGATAGTACCCATTATTTTGTCCTAGACACAAACCTATCAGATCAGCTTCAAACTTCCATATTGTCACCTCAAACTAATATATCAGATCAGTCTCAAACCTCCATACTGTCACCTTAAACTTTAGACTCCAATGAGTCTTATGATTCTATTCCATTATATATCTCTTTAACTCTTGCCAAACCCTGCCCTCCCTCATTAAACACACATCCTATGCTTACTAGGTCTAAGACTAGAGCTCATAATATTGTCTTAGTTTCTTCCCTTGACACCAAAGAACCAGCTACAGTCTCAGAAGCTCTCACCCATCCATCCTGGAAGGCTGCCATACAAACTGAAAATGATGCCTTGCTGACTAATAACACTTGGGAGCTGGTTCCTCTCACATCTGAAATGCACCCCGTTGGTAGTAAATGGGTGTTTAGAATCAAGTATAACTCTAATGGATTTGTTTAGAGGTTCAAAGCCAAGTTAGTGGCAAAAGGTTTTCAGCAAACTCCAGGTGTAGATTACTTGGAAAGCTTTAGTCTTGTAGTAAAGTCTCCAAATGTTTGTGTAATTCTTAGCTTGGCAGTAAATAATGGGTGGGATATACAATAGATTGACATCAACAATGCATTCCTAAATGATGAACTTACTAAGACAATATACATGACTCAGCCTGAAGGGTTTTTCAACCATGCATACCCTCATCATGTATGTAAACTAATTAAGGCTCTTTATGGCTTAAAACAAGCACCAAGAGCCTGGTTTGAGAAGCTAAAATGAGCTTTTTTGCGGTGGGGTTTTACACATTTTGTGGCAGATTCAAGTCTTTTTGTTTACAAAAAGGATGAGAAAATCATGTATGTCCTGGTTTATGTGGATGACATACTACTCACCGGAAATGATTGTAATGTCTTTCTTTCTAGCTAATATACTCGTAAAATAAAAGTAAAAACTTATTAAATATGTATATAAGAAAATATATAAACGAGTATAAAAGTATGGGCCATATTTAATTTTCTTTATACACAAACTTTACATAATATAATAAAGTCTCAAAATATTAACTTGACAGTTTTGCCCAACCCTTCCACTGTACAATGTTCCAAGTGACCGCATTGCACCTGTTACCTGCAAAACATTGAAAACAATGGGGTGAGCACTAATTGCTCAGTAAGTAAATCCGCTATGCTACCCTTCTCTATCCGTTGCTTAAATTCTGAATTTCTTTCCTTACTTCACATTTCTCCATTCTTCTATATTCTTTCTATACTCTTACTCTGTTTTTCTCTATGTTCTAATTTCCCACTACTCAGATAATGGGCATGGTATTATGCATACATAAAATGCAAATGCACAAATGTATAAAAGATGCATTTTCTTTTCTGTTTTTCTTTCTTTTCAGTTCTTATTCTGTTTTTCTTTCTTAACTGTGCTTCTTTCTTTTCTTTCTTATTCTTTTATTTTCTTATTCTTTTCTTTTCTTTTCTTATTCTTTTGCCGATCGGACTCGGTTGAGGCATGGATTTGGAACCTTTGCCATGTGAGTGTATTCTTCTTTCTTGGGTACAACCCTCATCCACATGCACTCTTACGGACTGTACCAATTCTTCTTGCTTCTTCTTAGGCCACTCACTAAAGGCGGCATGCATGTGGGAAAAATTCTTCTTATCACTCATGGTTCCCCATCGCCACAACCTTTTTTTTTTTTTTATTTTTTTTATACTTTTTTAAATAAAATTTAGATTTGAACTTCTTTAATATTCTCATTTCTTTCTATTTACTCTTTAATCTTCTTTAGTGCTTTTGCATGCTCTTATGAATATGTATGCATGTAGATGGTTTCACGCTTATAATTCTCTCTAAATTCACATGTTTAAATGCAATTATGCAATATGGAATGCAAACATGTCATTCTCTACCATCTACAAACTCATCTCAATATAACACATAATCATACTCATATAAACACTTCTTTTTGACATTTCATCAAACAACTTATGTGCACAAAACAACTTTAATTTGGCTACACTTCTATATCTTTTCTAAGCTGCCAAAAAGTGGGAATAAAACCCTCCATATTTAACGCCAAATCTGCCCAAAATACACACTCCAAAATTTCCACTTCAATTCTTCCAAATTTCATCAAAACATTCATCAAACATCAAATACACTAACACAACTTCTCTTAGATGTGAGCAATCCAACCCTTTAAGAATCTTCTTTGATCAAACTCTCCTCTTCTTAAATCCTATGAACACAAACCATCAAAATTCAACATTTTAAAAATTAAAACTCACCTCTTAGTGCAAGGATCTTACCTAAAGATGCTTGGGATTGAAAATCCACTCAAAAATACCCAAAATCTATTAATTTCCTTTGAAGAAGAATTGAAGAAATTGAGAGAATATAGAGGTCAAGGTGGCGTGAAAATGGATGAAGAGTGGCTAGGGTTTCACTCTTCAATCCTTGATATAACATAAAATTATATATTAGTTTCCCATTTTGCCCTTGCACTTTCTTTAAAATTCCATCTATGTCCCTTAATCAATTACAATAATGCCCTTATTTTTATTGCATTCTCCATGAAATTCTATCTCTTTTCACTCCCCACAATTTCAACTAATTTTGAGTGATAAGACCATTTTACCCTTAATGCAAGTTTAAGGTATTTTCTTCACATTTTCTCAAAATAACTTTAACAAAAATCAACTAAAGGTATAAGAGTATAAATTAAATTACGTACCTCCATGTGGGCGTTCCAATGATCCTACTTTAGTACAAACTACTGTTCAAGACTTAAACACTCAATTTGCCTTAAAAGTCTTAGGATCTTTAAAGTATTTTCTTGGTTTTGAAGTTTCCAGCACTGAATCAGGCCTTCATATGAATCAAGCAAAGTATGTCAAAGATCTTTTGGAAAGGACTAACATGGGAGAATGCAAGCCTTGTACTACCCTTATGGCTCTCGGCACCAAGTTAACTCTGGATGACAGTGAGCCTTATGAAAATCCAGCTCTTTACAGAAGCACAATAGGAGCTCTTCAGTACTTGACCTTATCTAGACTTGATATTTCTTATTGTGTTAACAAATTAAGCCAGTTTCTTAAAGCTCCCACACAGCTACACTAGCAGGCTTGTAAAAGGTTACTTCGGTCCATTAAAGGCATAACTCACTTTGGCTTACAATTCACTAAAAGTCACAGATTAAACCTGGAGTGTTACACAGATTCTGACAAGCAGTCCTGAAGACCGTAGGTCCACCAGTGGCAGTTGTGTCTTCCTTGGCTCAAATCTGCTTCAATGGACCTCTAGAAAATAGAAGGTAGCAGCCTTATCATCCACTGAAGCAGAATATAGAGCTCTAGCTCAAGGTGCTACATAATTGACTTGGTTTTGTAGTCTTTTCTCTGAGATTGGCCTTCCTCTGTCAGAACTTCTGATAAAACCTTGAAAATATATATTTTGTTAGTAATTCAATTGGATTATTTGTGGAAAAATGTGTTTAATTTGTGAAATTTAACTTAATTATTTCATAAATGTCTTTTATGGGATCACGGGTATGTTTTGAGTGTTTTTAGGTTCTTAAAGATTATTCAGATGAAGGTTATATCGACGATGGAATGCGGATGAAAAGAATCAAATGGTAAAAAATTTGTTGTTGATTTTTGCAAGTGTACGAAATCGTGCAAGTAATAAAGTGTAAGAATACGGATGTCGAACCCAAGGGAATTACTAATACCAAGTACCACACTAACCTATCTTATTGCTATTTGATTAATTAGATTTTCAGAATGATTCAATGAAAAATAAAACAACTTAGAAACAAAATAAAAACAGACTTTTATTAACACTTTAGTAGGAAATCAATATGACTAAACCTAGGGCATAGATTTCACACCAATTTAATCCTATGCATTGACAATTATCGTTAACCCAATTAAGCTTATTCTAAAGACCAAACTCCCTAATATTTCGCTAACTTTCTCTCGAACAATTAACAAATTAACTCCGAATTACTAACCCGAATTATCTCTAATCAGATTTAAGCAATTGGAGATCATTAAGTTCTATGGAATTTACCAGAGCTTCACAGATCGTTTCGTTCAATCTATGGTTTTATTACCTTAGACTAATTAGGTTTCATCTCTCGATCTCAACCTAACCCATAAAATCATTCAACTCTAGGGCTCTTTAGAATTGAAAGCTTTAAGCACAATAATAAAACTTAAAACAAAACTTAATAAAAATTAGCAACAATTAATTCAATGCATATTCATAATATTTGGCTACATCTTAGCCCTAGAAAATAAAATTAGTTCATACTTTCAATAATAAAAATCATTGTATTCATAAACATGAGTATAAGAAAGAGTAGAAAAACTTCTCTAATTGATGACTCAAAATTGCAGGAATTTCCAATCTCCAAAGAGCCGCTGAACTTCTCTCCCTTTTCTCCCCTTAAAAATCAGCTAAAGACATTTATTTATACTCCTAGGGTTTTAGGGTTATGATTCCTACTATTCTAATCACTTTAGAACTCTTAAAACAGGAAATACACGTCATAAATTTAATGTAAAAAAGTCCAGAATCGCAGTTGTGCCGCGGCACTATGCCTAGGCATAGTTGATTCTGCCCTAGAACTCAAAATCTTGACAAGATGGTGGTTTTTGAGCATGATAACGTTCGAATCTTGACAACTGTAGTCATATTAATTGTAGCCCTTTGAATCAGCTTTCCAACGGTTCAAGAATCATCTCAATCCAAAATCTACAGCTGAAGTTATTGTCAAATTACTGTCGCATGTTCAAAACTGGAGCGTTTTCCAGGATTTTCACTTTAAATTCAAATCGCCCTAACTTCTTTGTTTCAGCTCTGAATCACGAACCATTTGATTCTTTTCATCCGCATTCTATCATCGATATAACCTTCATCTGAATATCATCTTTAAGAACCTGAAAACACTCAAAACATACCCGTGATCCCATAAAAGACATTTATGAAATAATTAAGTTAAATTTCACAAATTAAACACATTTTTCCACAAATAATCAAATTGAATCACTAACAAAATATGTATTTTCAAGCTTTTATCAACTTCCAATCATCTGATGTGACAACCAGTGTGCTGGTTTATTGGCATCTAATCCTGTCTTCCATGGCAGGACTAAGCACATTGAGCTTGATGCTCATTATGTGCGAGAGCAAGTTACTGCTCATAAACTCAAAGTTCAATATGTTCCCATTGAATTTCAAAAAGCTGATATCTTTACTAAAGCTCTTCCAACTTCTAGGTTTGAATTTTTAAGGAACAAACTCACAGTACAAGCTCCTTCCAGCTGCTGAAATTCTTAATGAGTTCATTGGGTTCATTCTACTGCTGAGTAGCTACTAATTGCTGAAGAAGTGTCTTGATGTGTTCCATTCACTGCTGAGCAGCCACTACATCAGTGAATTATTTCATAAACGATTGAGAGCTCTCTTGATGAATCTCTTCTTTTGCTGATTGATATTAGGCTGAGAAAATGTTAAAGAGGTCCAGCTTACGGATGGATGTTGGGATGAGAAAATGTTGAAGCTTAGAGGTTCAGCTTACGGATGGATGTTAGGATGTTGAAGAGTTTGTTAAGCTGTTAACTGTTTCTGTTATTCTGTTAATCACATGTTTAAGTTTGTTAATATGGTTTAAGTTTGTTAATAGTTTGTTAATACAGCTTGTATAAATACAGCACCGTAGCTGTCATTCAAAGATAATAAAAATAAGAAACAGATTACTCTCTCTCTCAAACTTTCCCTTGTTTCTTCTCTGCACTTTATCAGCTGCTTTAACTGGTTTCAGCTGATTTTCATCTCTAATTCTAAAACACCATACAATAAATTTCATGAAGAAATAAAATGTTAAAAATAAATGCGATGAACGTGGAGTACTCCTTTTTCAACTGCCACCAATATACTGTTTTCAGTTATGTTTAATTTAATGACGTGCTAAACATATATGAATATGATAGTACCTTAAACAATTTTAATAATAAGAATAATTAGTTAAATTTAAATAAAAGTCTCTACCAAAATTATTTTATTTATGTCTGCATGCAGTAGCTGCATACATGAAAAAGAAATGAAGAAACGCTCATTTGTAAAATTATTTTCACGGTTTTATGTTAATAAAACCGTTCTTGCATGCGCGGTGTGCCAGTGCTTTTATGTGGCTGCCTATATAAGAGTATGCTTCGTATCACTAATGAAGCTCAGAAACACGAGATTTTAAGTTATTGACAGAAGTATGTCTAGTCATCTGGTTCCAGCCGTTTCAACTTCAGGTTCAGCACCGAAAACTACTCGTCAAACTGCTGATTTCCGTCCTTCCTTATGGGGAAACCATTTCCTCAACAATTCTTCTGACTTCGAGGTATAGACAACAATGGAATTTTATTACTACACCCTAATTGTTTACATCCGTATCCAATAAGAAAAAATATTTTTCTCACAAATTTTATAATTTAGAGATACCTTATTACATAACTTATCATACAAACAACTCATGTCTAATATATCTTCTTTTATATAAATTTGATATAAATCAACGGATGATAGCAAAGATTACATGATGTCCTCTTTGTATTCCATAATGTGATACATCAACCCACCTAAAATTATTTTGTAATGCATATGCTTCATTGCGTATGGTATAAGTCAACATTTATTTTTAAAAAAAAAAAAAAAATGTTTTAAAGTGATATGCATGCTATTACGGCAAATGGCCACATCCTGCAGTCAAACAGTGCTTTATTATTTAATTTTAATTGCTACAACTAGGGGTGTTCAAAAGAACCGATTGGAACCGGAACCGGCGGGTACCCTGGGTTTGGTTCCGGTTCCTACCCAGAACCAATCGTCAATGGGTAGGTTTCGGTTCCAAATTTTTGGAACTGTTACTGTTTGGTTCCGGTTCTTATAGTTAGGAACCAGAACCAGGAACCAGAAACCGAGACTTATATAAAATAAAATTAAATATTACGGGGGTTAATAAAAACTTTTGTAGAAAAAGTAATGTGAATACATTTATATTTATATTTCATAACGTTTAAAGTAAGTTGGTTTGACTTTTGAGAATCTACTTTTATAAAGTAATGGAGTTTGTAATTTTGAATTTATAATTTGTAATTTTATTTTTGTTAACAAGTGCCAGGATGGGGGGTATTTGTAAGTTTTTAAGAGTTTTTTTGTCATTTTAAAAACTTTTAAAGGGTCATTGTAATTTCACAAAGTACTCAGAACCGGAACCAGAACTGTTGTTACAGTTCTGGTTCTAGGTACCTAGGAACTGGAATCGTCGGTTCTGATTCTGGTTCCAAATTTCAAGGAACCGTCGGTTCCGGTTCCGATTCCTTCAAAAAGTACAGGATACCCAGAACCGAACACCCCTAGCTGCAACTTTCGTTTTTATGTATGATTATACTATACTTTTTTCTTTTTTTGTGTCTGTATTGCTCTCCATATCGAATTAATTTATACATTTTGTCAGATATATATATCTGATTTTTTAATACAAGTAGTGTGTGTATAATGTTGATGATTTTTTTCCAGGCAATTGATTCTGCAACTCAAGAAGAACATGAACAACTAAAAAAAGATGTAAGGACGATGATAGTGGAAGCTACAGATACATCTACCCAAAAATTGCATATGATTGACATAGTCCAACGCCTAGGAATGGCATATCATTTTGTAAAAGAGATAGAAGATGTTTTGGGGAAAGTTTATAATAATAGTAACATTGATAATTATAACAAGCTCCATTCTGTTTCTCTCCATTTTCGGCTTGTTCGACAACATGGAAGTAAGATTTCTTGTGGTAATTAATTTTTTTAAGGTTGCATTAAATATTGAGCACTCTTCAAATTAATAAATTTAAACATTTCAAATGAAGCTAGCTCTAAATATTTTTTTTCCTTGTTATAAGCAGATGTATTTGAAAAGTTCAAAGATGATGAAGGGAAATTTAAGGCATCCTTGATCAACGATGTTCAAGGCATGCTAAATTTGTATGAGGCAGCATACTTTGGCATTCAAGGCGAAGATATTCTAGATGAAGCCCTGGCTTATACTACCGCTCACTTTAAGTCAATGGTATCTCGTTTAAGCTCTCAGCTTGCAGAGCAAATAAATCATGCACTCAACTGTCCTCTTCGTAAAGGTTTAACGAGGTTAGAGGCAAGATTTTTCATGTCTATTTATCCAAGTGATAATTCACTTTATAAAACTTTGCTAAGATTTGCAAAGTTAGACTATAATATCTTACAAACAATGCACCGAAAGGATCTCCGTGACATCTTACTGTAAGTTCATCTCTTATATATTTTAAAAGCTATATGTTTCATTTATTAAATAATTTTTCTAGATTTTCGAGTTTGTTCACCTAAAAAAAAAAAAAAAAGAAGTTTTTTAGATCCTCAGTTACAATGGATTATGTTTTATAATCAAGATATTCGATTTTGGTTATAATATAGTTGAGATGTATTTCAGGTGGTGGAAAAATTTGGACTTTACCACAAAGCTACCTTATGCGAGAGACAGAATAGTCGAAGAATATTTTTGGATATTGGGAATTTTCTTTGAGCCACAATATGCATTTGGGATAAAGAGTTTAACCAAAGTGACATGTATGTTAGCTCTCATAGATGATACATATGATTCTTACGGTACACTTGAAGAACTCATTCTCTTTACGGAAGCTGTCGAAAGGTATATAAATCAATGCTTAAAATCTGTTTTAAGTGTATAATAAATATAATATACAATTTTCAGCTTCTCGATTGATAATTTTTCATTGAAGATGTGAATGGTTATTTGATTTTCAGATGGGACATTGATGCCATAGATATACTTCCAGACTACATGAAATTAATTTATGACACTCTTGGATGTTTTCGGTGAAATGGAGGAATATATAGTCAAGGAAGGAAACCCATGCTACATTGATTATGCAAAAAATTGGGTAAGTGTTCTTTCATGATTTTATATATACTTGACAAATTTTCATAACGGAATAATAACAAAAGTTTTATTATTTTTTTATTAGTATCCAAAAAAAAAAAAAAAAAAATCTTTTTGATAAATAAAGTATATTGATATCACAAAAATATTAAGTCATCCTTATATTAATAGCCACAAACAATGATGATAGGCAATATTATCTAAGAAGTTGGAACTTTCACACACAGATTTCTGTGTATTCATGTATACTCAGTTTTATTTCCTTCTTGTTGAGCAAGATTAATTGAATTGGATTATGCTCCTTAGATGCAAAAACTTGTTCAAGCGTTCTTTCTTGAAGCCAAATGGTTGAATGAAAATTACATTCCAACATTTGAGGAATATATGAGTGTTGCAGTTGAAACATCTTGTTGTGAAGTAATGATATCAGTCGCTTTCCTTGGCTTGACGGATACTGCAACTAAGGAGGATTTTGATTGGCTTTGCAGTAACCCTAAGATTATAAGAGCTTCAAAGATTATTTGCAGGCTCATAAATGACAAAGCATCTCATAAGGTATATTAATATATAAACAAATTAAAAACGATTACAAATATTTTTCCTCCTTCAAAATTTTGATTCTAACTAACTGAATTGTTTTGTAGTTCGAGCAACAAAGAGGACATGTTGCCTCAGCGGTTGAATGCTACATGAAGCAACATGGTGTTTCTGAAACAGAAGCAGTTAAAGTGATTTTGAAAATTGTTGCCAAGGCATGGAAAGATGTGAATGAAGAAATGCTGAAACCAACTGCTGTTTCAGTGCCTCTGCTTGAGCTAATTCTTAATTATTTGCGTGTAATTGAGGTTGTATACAAGGATGATGATTCCTTCACGGATGCTTCTAAGCTTCAAGACAAAGATGCCTAATTGCTTAGGGATCCTGTGCTGCTTTGAAGAGAAATTCTACAATCTTTTTATTACTAATAAAATGCTCTCCATTAATAAAGTTAGACAGATTTAACATCAATTGATTTTTTGTTTTTTTTACCTTTTAAAGATTGTGTATGGTGTTCATTCTTCAATGGCTTATTCTTTTGTGATTATCAAGCATATGGTGTTTCAAATTGTAGATTTTCAGAAGAGAACTTAAAGAAAAAGAACGAAAACGTAGAGAAAGAAAATGCAGAGAAGTTGTTATAACAAACTTTACTTTTGGTAATGTGTTTTTCATTAAGTGTTTGAATCTGTGCTTGACACACTTATAATGCTGATGGTGCCTAAAACGCACCGTTTACATAATTCCTCAGTGTTTACAAAATAACCCAAGCCATCTTTTATATTCTTACAATTCCACCCCAGGTTTCTACAAACTAAACAAAGCATAAACTGTAATAAAGTACAAAATAGAACATGCAAAAACAGAGACTCCTTTAACGTCTGGCACCTACACTTCATATCACAATATTTCCCCTCAAACTAAACACTCTTGAACCAACAGAGACTCCTTTAACGTCTGGCACCTACATTTCATATCACAATATTTCCCCTAAAACTAAACACTCTTGAACCAACAAAGACTCCTTTAACGTCTGGCACCTACACTTCATATCACAATATTTCCCCTCAAACTAAACCACTGTGAAAGTAACACATCTCAACAAATCATTTCAAAACATCTACACTTCATCATTGCAGGAACATTACTTTGGTAGATCACAAACAACATTAACTACAATAACATCACTCTTGACTATTATCCCAATACTTTCCTTCAAACGAAGCCACTGTTGTAATAACTCTCAATAGAATATCTTAAACATCTACACTTCACCACTGCAGTAGCATTACAAGTAACACATCTCAGCAAATCATTTCAAAAACATCTACACTTCATCACTGTAGAAACATTACTTTGGCAGATCACAAACAACATTAACTGCAATAACATCACTCTTGACTATTATCCCAATACTTCCCCTCAAACGAAGCCATTGCTGTAATAACTTTCAACAGAATATCTTAAACATCTACACTTCACCACTGCAGTAGCATTACTCTGGCAGATCACAAACAACATTTAGTTGAGTGCGCAACATACCAAAACGATTACCAGGAAGAGATTTTGTTAAGACATCAGCTTTTTGAAATTTTGAAGCTACATCCTGCACATTCAGCTGTTTTCCAGCTACTAGTTCTCTCACATAATGAACATCGATTTCGATGTGTTTAGTTCTTGTGTGAAAAACAGGATTTGCGGAGAGTGCACCAGCACTCATGTTATCACACCATATAATTGGTACATTTTTAACCTCAATCCCAAGTTCTTTAAAAAGATGTTGAGTCCATACAACTTCAATGGCTGCTTGGCTTAAAGCCTTATATTCAGCTTCAGTGGAAGAAAGTGAAACAACTTTCTGTTTTCGGGAACTACATTGAACTAGATTACCCGCAAGAAACACAACATACCCACTGGTGGATCTCTTATCATTCACATCACTCGCCCAATCCGCATCGGCGTATACTTCAACATTAAACTCTTTGTTTCTTTTAAAAACAAGTCCATAGTTCAGGGTACGTTTGATATATCGTAAGACCGTTTTACAAGTAGTCCAGTGAGCTTTAGTTGGATTAGATAGAAATTGGCTCAATTTGTTAACAATAAAAGCCAAATCTGGTCGGGATAGAGTTAAGTACTGAAGGCCACCAATTATGCTTCAAAACAGTGTAGGATTATCAAACAAAGCTCCAACATCTCTCACTAGTTTGGAATCTGTGGCCACTAGCATGATACATGGCTTAGAATATGCCATTCGAGCCTTTTCTAACAGTTCCTGGGCATATTTACTCTGAGTAAGCAGCAAACCAGAGTGATTTCTTTGAACCTCAAACCCAAGAAAGCAATGCACAACCCCCATTGTCATGAGAGCAAACTGATTATTAAGATCCTTCACCACTTGATCAATTAGGTGAGAATTATTCCCTGTTATCTATATATCATCCACATATACTAACAAATAAATCAGATCAGAATCCTTTTTGTAGTAGAACAAACTCACATCAGAGGTAGAGTTAACGAAACCCCAGGCTAGTAAGGCACCTTTCAACTTATCAAACCATGCCCTTAGGGCTTGTTTTAAGCCATATAAAGCCTTATGAAGACGACAAACTTGCTGTGATTGAGAAGCTTCAGAAAAACCAATAGGTGGCATCATGAAAACTTTTTCTGCCAACTCTCCATTGAGAAACGCATTATTAATATCAATTTGCTGGATTCCCCAATCATAATAAACTGCCAAAGAGAACATAATGCGAATGGTTGCTGCTTTCACTACTGGAGAAAACGTATCAAAATAGTCGAGACCGGGAGTTTGTTGGAACCCCTTGGCCACCAATCGAGCCTTATATTTCTGTAAAGATCCATCAGAATTCAACTTCATTTTAAAGACCCATTTGCTGCCTACAAGATGCATTCCATCCTCTTAGGGTACCATTTCCCAAGTATTATTTTTCATTAGAGCTAGATACTTAGCTTCCATAGCTTGTCTCCATTCTGGGATCTCCAAGGCTTCTTTAGCAGTTTTTGGTTCCTTTAGAATGGTATGATTAAATGTCAGAGTTGATGCTGCAGTGGGAGTTGATGCTGTAGTGGACTGTAACTATGTAGCCAAATTATTAGTTAAGGCATCAGTGGAGTGTGACTATGTAATAGATCAGTAGCATTTTTTGCATTATGTAACTGTGATGAAGTTGTATGGTAAAGAACAAAGCTTGAGCTGCTGCAGACTTGGATCTAGTAACCATATTATGAACATTAGTGTAATTGTTCACTGGTCTGGAAGCTGAAGGGGCTGGAAAAGGTAGAACAACCTCTAACTGTATATTTGAAGAGGTAGGATGATCACTTAACCCTCTTGTTGAAGAGTCTTTAGATCTGACTTCTGAAGAACCTGTAATCATAGTATTATCATTGCGGACTCTTGTTGATGGTTCATCAAAGTTAACTTCTGAAGAGCCTGCAACAAAATTAGTGGAAGAAGGTAAGTCAGTGTGATTTAGTAAAACAGAACCAGCATCAACTACAGCCTGCGGTAAGGACCAGTTTGAACCAATTGGAGAAGTGGAGATGGCATTTGAAATAGACGCTGGATAATCCTGATTGTGGAATCCAGATTTAAAGGGAAAGTCAGTCTATTAAATTTAACTTGTCTGACTATGTAAATACGTCTAGCGGAAGCCATACATTTGTAACCCTTGTGATCAAGACTATACCCAAAAAATACACACTTCTCCATATGAAAAGACAGTTTATGTTGTTGATAAGGCCGAAGAAATTGAAAAATGAGTTGATAAGGTGAAGCACCATCAATCATTGCTGAAGGTAACCTATTTAGTAGAAAAGTTGCTGTGGCAAAGGCAGACCACCAGAATTTGAGAGGCATGGAAGCATGGGCCAAAAGAGATAGACCAAATTCAATAATGGATCTGTGCTTCCTCTCTACTCTCCCATTTTGTTGGTGGAGATAAGGACAGGGATGACGAAACTAAATTCCATGTTGCTGCAAATACTGAGAAAAAGGACGAAATTCCCCACCCCAATCAGTTTGAAGACACTTGATTTTAGTACCAAGTTGATTTTCAACAAACACATGGAATTGAGTAAAAACATTATAAGCTTCCGACTTAAGTTTCAAAGCATAAATCCATGTGTATCGTCTGTAGTCATCCACAAAAATTATGTAATACCTATACCCTCACTTGACAACATGGGAGTTGGTCTCCAGAGATCAGAATAAATGAGTTCTAGTGGAACTTTTGCTCTTGAGGTGGAACTAGGAAAATGGCACTGCTGTAGTTTGCCAAAATTGCAGGCCTCACAAAAGAATTTTTTATTACTGTCATCAGGAACTTTTACATTCAGTTTCTTTAAAACAGAGTAAAGTGTCTTAGCACTTGGATGCCCTAACCCGACATGCCATAACACGGCAGAATCAAGGACAACAGAAGTCTTATTACAATCAGGAACATCATGAGTTACACTAATAAAAGCCTTGGAAACATCTTGAACTGAGAAAGGTTCTGCTATGATTGAATCTAGACCTGCAAACTTTATTACGGAAGCTGGAACTGCAGACTTTATTTCAGTGGAGACATCAGGAGATTGAAGGGATTTCCGCAAATTTTCATCTGGAACAACTAACTGATATAGGCCATCTTTAATTAGACCTTGTAGTAACACAGCTTGAGTGCGCTTATCCTTTACCAAACAATATTCAGCATGGAATTCAACAATTACTTTATTATCTTTGGTAATTTGTGAAATACTCAGCAGATTTTTAGCTATCTTAGGAACGCATAATATTTTCTGAAGTTTCACAATCCTATAGGAATCAAATGAAGGCAGGAACATCATACTTGTGTGAGTGATAGGCAATGAGTCTCCATTACCAACTTGTACCTTAGAGGTGCTTGGATAATTGGAATTTATCACCATGTTTGAGGGATTAGCTGTCATGTGGTTGGAAGCCTCGGAATCCATGTACCATGATTGATCATTAATGGTGTGAGGAGTGACAATAGATTGTCCAATGGTTCCTGAAGATGAGCTACCATTTGCAGTGGTTTGCTGAGGTGAGAAACCAGAATGGTCAGTGTTGACAGCTGAACCATATGATATGCTATTAGCAGAATGTTGGTATGAAAGTAAATGTGATATGGAGTGCACAAGGCCAGCAAACTATTGTTGAGTACCACCATGAATAAACATCTGACCAGGATATTGTTGAGCCAGTGGAGGACAACTATATGCTGAGTAATCATGGTATCCAGCAACTGAGTTGTGAGCACTCTTCGGCAACATAGAGTTGGAAGCAAATAGAGCTTGAACAGGTTCATTTGGCTTTAGAGGAAAAGAGGAACTAGGAAGATTGTGGCCTGTGTGCTCGTAATTAGAAGTAGCTGCTATGAAACCTGTGAAACCCTGAAAATCATGATTGAAACGATGATAGCACTACAATGTTGAATGCCCTGTTTTTCCACACATTTGACACACCAATCTTGGCTTAAAATAGCCTCTACCTCTTTCTCTTCCTTTGTTAAAGAAAGGTACACTTCTAGGAACAAAATGTGAGGTAGGATTATACGGAAGTCTATTTTGTTCAGCAGTGAAAACTCCTGACATCTGATTTCCTGCACTATACTGAGAGTGAACTGGAGGTTCACCAATATTGGTCTGAATTGGTTGAGGCATTACATGCTGAGGCACAACACCAGAATAAGCCGTAGTTGATTGAACTCCACTCACGGGATAGTGCAGAGGTATTCCAGACGAAGGAAAATTTTGACTTGAAGCTGTTTCAGGTGGTTTCTGTCTTGAAGCCATTAAGGTAGAGGACAAATGCTTATGAAAATTCATCACTGCACCATGTTGTCTTTCTAAACGCATCTCATGTTTATGTAAAAGGAACTGGGCTTCTTCGCGTGTAGCATGGCTGCTATTTGACTGAAGATTTGCAATAACGGCATCATACTCTGGTCCAAGACCATCCAATATATATAAGAGTAATTCTTCATCATCAATATTCACTCCGCTAGCAATTAATTCATCCCCTAATTCTTTCATCCTCAAAACATATTCATTTATATTTTGTGACTCCTTTTTTGTTGTTTGTAACAAGTTTCTCAAATACAAAGTTCTTGCCTTTGAAAAGGATTGAAAATGTAATTCCAAAGTATTCCAAATTTCATACGCACTGTGACATTTTCTTACATGTCTAAACATTGACTCAGAAATAGAAGGAATCAACCAACTCACCAAGAATTGGTCAGTTTGTTTCCATATATGATACTTAGGGTTTGGCTTTTTAATCAAATCTTCACTTTCTTCTGTCTACTCAAATTTAAAGATTGAAGGACAAGGATTCTTACCGGTTATAAAACCATCCAATTCATGAGATATCAGTGCTGGTAGGACTTGCAAACGCCAATAATTGTAATTTCTGTCAGTCAATTTCACAGTTAGTATGGGAAGTGAAGGTTGAGCTGCTTGGGTTTGTGCATTTGCATTACCAAACTGCTCCATATCTGCTTTAAAGGTGTTATTGAAAAACTCAGGATTCAGATTTGCCATTGACGTGTGTCTAAGGCTCTAATACCATGTAGATTTTCAGAAGAGAACTTAAAGAAAAAAAATGAAAACGCAGAGAAAGAAAATGCAGAGAAGTTGTTATAACAATCTTTACTTTTGGTAAAGTGTTTTTCGTTAAGCGTTTGAATCTATGCGTGACACACTTATAATGCTGATGGTGTCTAAAACGCACCGTTTACATAACTCCTCAGTGTTTACAAAATAACCCAAGCCATCTTTTATATTCTTACAATTCCACCCCAGGTTTCTACAAACTAAACAAAGCATAAACTGTAATAAAGTACAAAATAGAACATGCAAAAACAGAGACTCCTTTAACGTCTGGCACCTACACTTCATATCACAATACAAATTAAACAAGTTTTAAGCCCATTCTTAAGACCTGGTCCAAGCTCTGACTATCAAAATTTGTTGTTGGATTGGATTGTATATCTAACACACAAAAGATAGAATGGGTCCACCTTTGAAATAGGTAATCTAGAATGATTTTGAGAAACTGGAAGAATGCGTGGATAAGTTTTTGGGGTTAGCTTGACAGTCAAGAAAGTTTGCTCTCTTCTTTAAGTTTTTGGGTTCAAACCTTAGGGCTATCTATCATAATAATATTGTGGCTTACCCGGTCCTTTGAGCTTATAGAGTGTTTAATGGATCTCGATGATTAGTTGAGATGTGTTTAAGCTAGTCTGGACACCTGGGTTACGAAAAAAAAAAAAAAAAGGATCCCAATAAAAATCCAAATGTTAATTAATTCTTTCATTTTCCATTGAAATTTACTTTAGTTTTTAGCATCCATATATTCAATTTTTTTTCACCTTTTTTCTTTGGTTTTTTTTGGGTTTTTTTTTTTTTGTATCCATTATTGAAATTTTGAAAGTTACATTTTCACGCAATATACCATTTAAATTCCGATACAAAATCAGCAAATAAATAACTACTTTAATGAAACAATTGAATTTGAAAGATCATGATAACATTATTTTTAAAATTTTATTAATAGGTTTACTTGGAGAAATAGAAACATTGTTATCAACATATACATTTTCACCTTTTTATTTTGTTTAATTTGACATTAATATGGGAAAAATGGAATAATAAAAAAATCAAATCTTATACTCATAGTCTCTAGCTAGTCTAGACAGCTAAAAATGGAAGATTTGTTATCCTTTAAAAAAATCTTTTCAATGGCTTATTATACGTGTACCATTCTAAAACAAAATTTGAAACATATGATTTTAGTGATAGATCAAGGAAAGGTACGTCAAAAATACACAAATTTGTATGACAAAACACAAAAATTATGTGCATGTTAAGTAAAGAATCTTATTGAAAATATTTTTTAATTATTAATTTTAGTGAACTTTCAAATTTTTTTTTTTTTTTTTTGAATGAGATGTGGGCAGAAAACTGAATTGTTTTGTTAAGATTTCTTGTCAAAGTTTGGAAAATTGAATCGATAAATTCTCGTCAAAGTTGAACCTAATCTTCCTTCCTTCTAACCATACACAAAAAAAATATTATTTTTATTTAATATTTCAAAATAGATATTATGATTGTTTTTATTGCAATTTAGTTCAATGATATATTTATTTTATTTAATAATTTTAAAGCTTCTTTTGATTTATGGTTGGTTTTATGGCATATCTTTATGGCCAACAACTATATTTTGACTATAAATATGAGGCGAATCCTATAATTAATGTTGAGACCAATATTTTACTGTAAAATCTTATACATTTTAGAAAATCATTTTTCACAAATATACCAGAAAGATTTTGTTCCATTGTTGTTATAGGGTTTCATATATAAGAGTGCACCCTTGTAGAACCAACAAGTTATTGTTCTATTGCTGTGGATTGTATATCTGCGCAAGACTGGGCCTAGTGGAATGAGTCCACTTTTGAAGTAGATAACTAGAATGATCCACTATCAATTATCAAAGTCCCCCAATGGTTCAATCCAGGCCTGCAATCAAACCGAACACGAACGAACAACCTCGTTCGAAACTCGTTTGATAAGCATGAAGGACTATTCGATTTCGTGTTTGAACTCGAACGAACACAGGATAACTGTTCGTGTTCGTTCGATTAACAAAAGGCCAGTTCGTGATCGTTCGACTAACTCATGTAATTACCAGTAAAAATTAAATATATAATAAAACATGTAAAACTAGAATATTGCAGTTTCATGTTAAATCACCATTAATCCAGCTAAAACTAATTAATCAATGGCATATTATGATTCATCCTTACTTGTAACGAACCTTTAAAACGAAGTAAAAAAATAAATAAAAAAATAAAAAAGACATCGAATGTCCGAGTCTCTGTATATCCAGCTCACATAATTTTATAGAAATAAAGATATAAAAACTGAATTCTGGATCTGTTTGTTCCAAAGTAAAATGAGTGAAATTAAACGAATCTGGACTTTTCTCAAGAGCCAAACCGCGATTCATGAAAATAGAAAGCGAAATAACTTACGAGAATCAACTGCAACTTCCTTGAATCTGAGTTTGCGAATTAAAATTGAAATCTCTCTCCTTTAGTCCTTTATACTCTGTCTCTGTTTGTTTGATTATCTTATTCCCGCCTAACTCCTGAGTGTTGAGGCGGTGGGGCTGTCGTGTTGAGCAAGCTCAAAATTGCAAAAAAAATTAGGGTTGTGAACTGTGATGTGAGTAAGGCTGTCACAATATGCAAAAGGAAAAAGGTGGAATTGGATTTGGATTTTGGGTCGAGTAAGAGAAAATGTGGAATTGGGTTTGGACTTTGGATTTTTGTTTTAAAATTTGGGCCAGGCTTGGTAAGGGAAAATGTGAAATTGGGTTTATATATATATATATAATGTGCAATTGTATATGTACAAAATTATTATCATATATATACTAATTATAAATTAAATATGTTTAATATGTTATGAAATTACCAAAATTATAGGTTATCATATATTTATTATCATTACATAAATTATCATAAATATTTTAAATATTTACATATATATTTTGTATCAACACCTATAAATTCATAGTGAAATGAGGGTCTATTGTAATATATGATCAATACATATGTGTGATTAATTTGTTATCTATATATATATATATATATATATACACATACAAAATTATTATCATACATATATTAATCATATGTTAAATATGTTATTAAATTATCAAAATTATAGGTTATATATATATATATATATATATATATATATATATATATATATATATATATATATATATATATGTAGACATAATAATAATAATAATAATAATAATATATATATATATATATATATATATATATATATTATTATTATTATTATATTGTCTACATATATATTTTGTATCAACACCTATAAATTCATAGTGGAATGAGGGTTTATTGTAATATATGATCAATACAAATGTGTGATTAATTTAGGTTTAATTAAGCTATTATGTTATTAAATTTGTTATGCTATATATCACTTGATTATACAATATGTTATGTTTATAAATTTGTCATATTATATTTAATTAAGCTATTATATTATTAAATTTGTCATGCTATATATCACTTAATTATACAATATATTATGTTCATCAATTTACCATACTATATTTAACTAAGTTATTATATTATTAAATTTGTTATGCTATATATCACTTGATTATACAATATGTTATGTTCATCAATTTACCATACTATATCTATTATTTATTAATTGAAATGCTATCTTATAATATTTAATTATTAATTACATTTGAAAAAATATGAAGCTATTATGTTATTGGATTTACTATATTATATATCACTTGATTATACAATCTATTATGCTATTAAATTTGTCATGCTATGTATCATAATAATTTATTACTTTTTAATTAAAATGCTATATACTTATATATTTAATTATTCATGACATTTGGAAAAAGAAAATCCAAACATATTATATATATAAGAAAAACAAAAATATCATAATATTTTATTATTGATTACCATTAAAAAAAATTCATCCAAACTAAACCAAACATAATATGAAAAAGAAAAAAATGAAAAAAATAATATAAAAATTATAATAATGCATACCATGTTTATTGAATATAAACGAACGAACAATCGATCAGATTATTCGCGAACGGATGGATCAGTTGAACGTATAATGTTTGCGAACATAATCGAACGAACAACCCATGTTCGAACTCGATCGAACATATTATCGAACGAATATCGAACTGTTCGTGAACAGTTTGTTCTCGAACAGTGTCAAACAGTTATCGAACAAACATCGAGTTGTTTGCGAACTGTTCGGTTCATTTGTAACCCTAGACTTCAATCTAAACATCTTGTTGTCTAGTATGTGACTTCTGTCTGTCAAGTGGCTAACATCTTGACAAAACCTCTCTCTAGTTCCAGATTTTGTACCCCCAGAGAGCAGCTTCGTATATCTCACCTGAGATTTTGCTCGAGGGACGATCAAAGGTTCATGATCTAGCTTCAAACTAAGATTCACTTCAGAAGATTGAAGTTTCAGGTCAAATGTGTAGTCAATAAAGTAAAAAGGAAGTGTATAAACAGGGACAATTTTTTTTTTTTTTTTTCCATTTTGAGTTTGGCTTGAGGGACAATGTTAACTGAAGAATACAAGTTGCAACTCAAAATGAGAAACTGGTTGAAAGGATTGGGAACTAACTAGTCTCTAATTACTGAATGGAGATTGGTGTATGTTAAAGCAACTGACCATCAGTTGAGAAGAATTAAGAAACTATGTTGTGTAAAGGTAAGTTTGGAATACCGCATTAGCCGATTCATAAAACGATGTCATAGTGCATTCACTTGAGAAATAAAAATATAAAATATTCAGGCTCTTTATGTGTGTGTGTGTGTGTTGGTGGGGGGTGGGGATATATAGCAAAGGGAAAAGTTGGATTTCTAAAATCAATTTGTTGATGCTTGATTTTGACACTCGATTCATAAAACGATGTCATAGTGCATTCACTTGAGAAATTAAAATATAAAATATTTAGGCTCTTTATGTGTGTGTGTGTGTTGGGGGGTGGAAGGGTGGGTGGTGGGGATATATAGCAAAGGGAAAAGTTGAATTTCTAAAATCAATTTTTTGATGCTTGATTTTGACACCAATGACCTCGCACGTGTAAAGTGCTAAGCTGGCCTTAGAAATTGCACTTGATGAATTGATTTTAGAGTTCGGATGAGATTAAACAACACTATTGAATGCAACAACCAAATGATAAATAAGACATATGATTTTTAAAAGTGGTTCGGATGCTTAAAGCGATTCTTACGTTTACTGTTTCTTTTATATAAATGAGTGTTACAAGAGGTCGCATATAGCGAGCTACGAGCAGAGGTACAATAACTAAGTATTCAGAGAGAATATCAAGTTAGTCTCTTTCTCGTAGATTGTCTTTGCTATTGATTGTTATGAAAGTTCAAGATCTCGAAAATGAGAGGGGGAGTCCTCTATTTATAGTAACTGAATTCAAGGTAATGATTATAAGTCTGCAAGTGGATAGGTGCCGTGCAAGTCCTTCCTTGCCTCCTATTGGCTGATAACTTAGGAAATATCTCAAATTATCTAGGGCTTGGACAAGTGTGTGGTCCCCATTCACTCATAGACAAACTTGAATCTGTTGGGTTGTTGACAACCGTACCCTTTTTGTCTTGGGGCGACATGGCAATTCTTGGATGATGCAAAACCTTTCTGAACTCTAATTAGTGCTTGCTAATGTAAGCTTACGTCAGCTTTGATTTTTTAGGGATAATAGAAGCTCCCCAGTTCTTAACGTTCAAGAATTGGACCTTGAGAACTTCATGATTATACCGCATTTGACTTGTCTTCTAAAGTGTTCGCTTGAGCTAAAACTTGAGTATAGTCACATTGTTGTAGACGACCTGAAGCTGACTACTTGATCTAACTAGCGAATTGAGTGTAGGTTGTGATCTGGATGTTGAGAGTTAGACAAGCGACCTGAATTGATCATTTATAAAGGTCAAACGACCTGAGCTGCATCTTGATCAGTGCTATCAAAATGTATTTCGAACTCCAACTGTCACTCATGACCTGAAAACACTTAGAACATTTTGCTGTTGAAAGCTGAAAATCATCTTGTTCGGTGTTTGAGTTTGACACGTGGAATAAAATGTCTTATTTGAATGACCTACTCAAATGTTACTTGTTGCACTTGACAGCTGGTTTGATCAATAAAATAAGCTTTATTTGACAAGCGTGTCTCTGTGCAATAATTGTCCGCCATGAGCATTAAATGCAAGCCATGTTGAAACGACATTCCTTTTTGAAGCATTAAATACGGATGAGTGCGCATTTAATATGGAGGAGATAATCACGCTGGCGCTTGGCAATTTCAGTAAAGAAAAGCACCGGTTGATCTTTATGAAGTGTGAGGTTACTCTTCGCGTGGATTGGCGACACGTGGTCACAATCAATGGCTAGGAGTGTGTTCTCACCCAAACGTCACTTATAAAAGAAGCCAAGCGTCATCTTCCACCTTATAAAACCTTAGAGTGAACCCTAGGCTCACTCTAAGGTTTTTTAGAGAACTCAAATTTCAAAGAGAAAACAACGTTTTCAAACTCAAAAAAATAAGTTCACCCTCTTTTCGGTTAATGTGAACTCAACGCTATGACAGAGCATCCATTCCTAGCAATCAAGAGGTAAAGAAATTTCTTCCTTTTTCTCTTTTTTATTTCTATCAAAAGACTTAGTTTTTAAAGTAATGGTGGCCATGGCGTCTGATAGACTCATGTGATAAACACTTCTGGACAGTGTTCGAAAGAAACACTTTTAAGAGCCAGAACTCAGGACATAGATCTTTAGAAAATCATTCTTAAGAGTTTTTAGGGTTTTTAGGAGCTTTGGCGGCTATAGAAGACAAACCAGGGTTCTTTTACTCTTCTAAGTCATCGTATGAGATAGATTATTCAGGGTTTGAGTCACTTTTACATGTCGTACCTTTACAGAATCAAAGGGCAATGGACATCCTTGAGACAAGAACAGCTAGAGAGGGAAGCTCGTAACCACCGGGTACCTCGACAGGTCTTAGAAAGGTAATACGATCTACCGTCACAAAGGAAGAGATTCAGAGAGCAATAGACCAGTGCGCGATCAACGTGGACGTGTATCAAAATAGGTCTTACATTGCTTAGGACCCTCCCGAGGAAATGGCCGCAATCTCAGAAGCGATCTTTAAATGTGGAGTGAGGATACCCCTCCACCTATACATCAGGTCGATCCTCAACCACTTCTAGGCCACGCCATTCCAACTGATGCCAAATGCATATATGATAGTGGTCATTATGTATATTGCATTTGGCGAATACAACCTCGGGGAGCCAACGACGTAGGAGCTTGCTTGCACCTATTACTTAAAAAAGAACAAAGATAAAGACTCGTACTATCTCTCCAAGCAGTCAACGATCGAGGGAGGGATATTTGGTTACCTCGGCAACGTGGAGGCTTATGAAACCAAATATTTTTTCTTCCAATACGACCGAGTCTGTAAATTTAAGGAATTCAGTAGGTTTTCTTTTTAATTTTTAGATTGTTCGCCTTTTAACTTTCCTTTTTCTCTTAAGTATTAAGCTAACGAACTCTTTGTTTCTTTGCAGAAAATAAAATAACCAGGTTATCGGTAGCTAATCATAGCTGCATTGAAGCATTTGGTTGACTGCCCAATCAGAGTCATGATGCAAAGCTGTTTGTGACCACTGCAAATCTTCGAAGATACGAATTTTTCACTCTTGACTTATACTTTGACGGTTTAGCTCGTAAGTATTTATGGAACAGAAAAACTCAAGTCTTTTTAACAAAAGTAAACTCTTTTCACTGACATGTTCATATGCCGTGCAACAGTTATGCCACCGAAGATTACAAAGATGTTGGAGAAGTTTGCGAGGCTCACATTCCCCAGACTAAATTCGACTGGAATAGTTGGAGTGACCTCCAACAATGTTCTTCTTACGAGGACACAAGCTAGTGCTGAAAGGCCAATACCTGTGGAGCGACATGAAGAAGCTCCCAAGCCTGCTGTTGTTGACCACGGCCTCGAAGATGAAAAAGAGAAAAACACCACACATCGAAGAAGAAACTGAATCAGAATCAAAAGGCTTCGGGATATTGCCAAATAGGCTATAACCCTATCAACTATTCTCTCAGAGGATGACCTCAAAGGACGCTCTGGGTTATTGCCAGACCATTTAAGGCTAGTGGTCTTTACTCTTCTTGAATGCCAACTGGCCACAACCTTTAAAACGTACATGGCCTCTCGACCTATCGATCTAGTGGCCACCGCTCTCCAAATGCAAAGTCAGGTAAGACAACCCTTTCTCTTTGAGAATTCTTTCATGTTAGTTGATCCTTTAGTTTTCTTAAAAATAACTAACTCTTTATTCCTTTCCTTGCAATCTTTGCTAGTCTTGAATGTGGCTCATAATAAGATGAAGATCAACTCTTCTGGAAAGCTTCACGAAATGAAGGAGGAGATTGCCAAGTTGAAACAAGCCTTTGCAACTTTGAATGAAGTTGCAAGCGCTGCCCATGTTCAGGTGAAGGTGTACGAGACAGAAAGGAACTTTGCTCTGCGACCATTAGATTTCCAAAAGACCGAGCTCTAGAAAATGGATGATGATAACAAAGAGCTCCAACTAACAATAGCAAGGCTTGCTAAGAAGTTGGGCCAAAGAGAAAAGGATATGCAAGAGAGCTTAGGACGCAAAAAGGAGATAAGACTTGAGTTAAGTTGTGGGAAAACTAAGAAAAAGAGAAAAGAGTGAGACAGACAGATCTTGGGCTGGCTCATGGGTGAATCACTTTGCTAAACGAGAAGATGAAGCAACTACATCTCGAGGTGGAGAGGAAGGTTGCTCATTGGGCGATACAAGCTATTCACAGCATGCGGCCGAACAATCCAAACTTAAACATCTCCAACCTCCCTAAGGAGTATCAAGTTACCCTTGCTTCATTAATGTCTGCCAAAAAGCAAGAAGAACAAGAATCAGTCCCAGAGGACGACCAATAAGAAACAAAAGTCCCTAAAAATCAAGCGAACGACCTAGTGCCTTAGAGGTCATAATAACATAAATCAGGGATTTTGGTGTTCAAGACCAATGATCGACCTCATTTTTGCTTGCGAAGAGTCTTTTGTACTTTCTTTTTTCTTCTAGTGTAGCTCTAGATCATCCTTTGTAAATATTTTGCAATATATAAAAAGACTTTTGACCAATTGTGATAGCACCTTTATAACTTAAGCATTCACAACATAAATATAGCCTTTCTAATCGTAAAACTTGTAAAACATTGTAAATAATAAGATTATTTAAAACTGGAGATTACAACACAAGTGATTCTTTGAGAAGAACTGGGATAATCTTATTCACATCATTTACAATAAGGAAAAAATTACAAGTAAAAACTGATTGAGCAAGCTATACATGAGTTTGGAATAACTGATAATAAGGGTTAAAATGCTTAGCATTCTAAGCTTGAGGTACTTTAAAACCATTAAGCCTTTTAAGGTGTATGTTCTAGGTCGTATCACTTTAGCGACGCAATATGGGCCTTCCTAGTTAGGTCCCAATACCTTCGCACTTTGTTCTCTTGTATCGAGAAGGACTTCTTTTAGAACTTGGTCACCAACCTGGAAGTCTCGTCTCCTGACTTTAGAGTTGAAGAACCATTTTGCCCGTTGCTGGTAGGAAGCTATCCTTAACTGAGCCTTGTTACAGTGTTCTTTAACTAAGTCCAAACTCACATGAAGAAGTGCCTCATTGTCTATTTCATTGTATAATTCCCTCCAAAGTGAACCAGCTCCTACTTCCATTGGAACCATTGCCTTGCAGACGTATTCTAGCGAGAAGGGTGTTTTTGAAGTAGATGTCCTCGAAGTTATTCTATATGCCCATAGAACTTTTGTGAGATCATTGGCCCAATTACCATTGGCTGCGCCAAGCTTAGCCTTCAAGGTGTGCTTGATAGTTTTGTTGACAGCTTCAACTTGACCATTAGCTTGCGGTCTTGCTATTGAGGTGAACTTCTTATGAATTCCCAGCTCTTCGTAAAAGTGCTTGAAATCTTCATTGTCAAACTATTTCCCATTATTAGAGATAAGTGTATAAGGAATTCCATAGCGGCACACTATATTCATTAAGATGAAGTCTTTGAGCTTTTTGATAGTGATCGTGGCCAAAAGTTCTGCTTCGACCCACTTAGTGAAATAATCCACCGCGACCATAACATATTTGATGCCACCCTTACCGATTGGCATAGGATTGATGAGATGAATTCCCCATATAGTGAATGGCTAAGGACTGGTCATCATTGTCAATTGGTAGGAAGGAGCTCGCAGGATGTTCGCGCATCTCTGGCGCTTGTCATACTTCTTCACAAAGTTGAAGGTATCTTCATAAAGTAGAGGCCAATAATATCCCTGGCAGATAATTTTATTGGCGAGAGATCTTGCAGCGGTGTGATTACCATAGATCCCTTCATGTATCTTTCTTATGATGTAGTCTGCTTCTTCATCCGTTACACATCAGAGAAGGGGAGTGCTAAACCCTTGTTTATACAACTGATCTCCGATGAAAGTGTAACAAACAACTATAATTTGCAGGATTCTTGCCTCAGTCTTGTTGTTAGGAAGAACCCCATCTTTGAGATATTGAATAATCAGAGTCATCTAAGAAATGGATTCAATTGTAGCTATGGTTTGATCGGTTGAGTTGATGTTGGGAACATCAATGTATCTTGCCGAGATACTATCTGGCACATCAGAGTTCAGCAATAAGGCTATCTTTGCCAAAACATCCGCGATATAATTACTATCTCTCAGGATTTGCCTGATTGTATAATGCTTAAAGGGCTCAAGTACGGCCTTGACTTTCTTCAAATAACTGATCATATTCTTTTCTTTGGTTTAATACTCTCCCAGAATCCGATTGATTACTAGTTGGGAGTCGCTATTGATGTCGATCACATTTGATCCCATCTCTTTTGCTAGTTGCAGACCAGCAAATAGCGCTTCATGTTTGGCCTCATTATCAATAACTTTGAATCTGAACATAAGGGCTCTATAAATGCGAGTCCTCTCATGGCTAATTAGCAGAAGACCAGCTTCGACTCTTCTTCTGTTCAAAGACCTATCAATATAGAGACTCCAAGTTGATAAGTTCCAAATAGTTTCTTGGATAAGTTCACTGGCTGGCTATTCGGGTTCTTGATCTGGTTAATAAGAGAACTCCGAAACAAAATCAGCAACAGCTTGCCCTTTGATTGCTGCTCTTGGTCTATAATGTAAATCAAACTGACTTAATTCTATAGTCCACTTGAGCAATTTACCTGAAGTCTCTGGCTTCTAAAGGACCCGCCTGAGCAGGTAATTTGTCAATACATGAATGGTGTGGACATGGAAATAAAGTCACAGCTTCATAGAAGCGATTAGCAAGGTATAAGCTAATCGTTCCATCTCTGGATACCATGTTTCAACGTCCAGTAGTCTTTTGGTCCTATAATACACTGGCCATTGAATTATGCCCTCTTCCTGAATGAGAGCTGTGTTGATCGTATATTGAGCGAGCGCAAGCAGAGGTACAATAACTGAGTATTCAGAGAGAATATCAAGTTAGTCTTTTTCTCGTAGGTTGTCTTTCCTATTGATTGTTATGAAAGTTCAAGATCTCGAAAATGAGAGGGGAAGTCCTTTATTTATAGCAGCTGAATTCAAGGTAATGATTACAAGTCTGCAAGTGGGTAGGTGCCGTGCAAGTCCTTCCTTGCCTCCTATTGGTTGATAACTTAGGAAAATCTCAAATTATCTGGGGCTTGGATAGGTGTGCGGTCCCCATTCACTCATAGACAAAACGTGAATTTGCTGGGTTGGTGACAGCCTTATCCTTTCTGTCTTAGGGCAATGTAGTAGCTCCTAGATGGTGCAAAGCCTTCTTGAACTTTGATTGCTTCTTGCTGATGTAAGCATATGTCAGCCCTGATGTTTTAGGCATAACACAATTGAAGGGCTATTAATATTGTAGTGTGTGTTTGTTGTTAATAATAATGAATGGTAGAGATCAGAAATGACAAAGATCGCAATATTCCTTGTATGAAAGAGTTTCAGTTTGTATCAGATTGATTACTTGATCTCTCTAGAGCTATTCTTTCAAGATTCTTGTTTCTTTTTCACCAGAATACTCAAATTCAATCATACAATTTCATTGATTAATTTCTTGAAACTCAATTATTTTTAGTCCCTTATGTTAGGATGCACTTAGCTTGCTCTCCGCTTCCGTAGTTTGTTTAGAAGGGTTATGATGGATAGATTATTGTGTTTAGGTAGTTATGAGTGCTTGGAAGTGCACTCATACTTAGTGATTTTGAGGGTATTTTGTGAGGGAATTAGGTTTAATTGGATAATTTTACTTAATTTCTGTACCTTTTTTGTTTTCTAGAATCACGTTTATGTTTTGTAAATTTTCAGTTGTTTAGGTGCTGAAAAATGAGGATTTCAAGCATGGACATTGAAGATGAAAGAATCATAAGCGTGTAAGAACAAACGATTTGAGAATCGGAGCTCAAACGAAGAAGTTATGGATTTTTGAAGATTATTCGCTGCAACAAAACTATTCCCATGCTGTAGTGGAACTATTCCCATGCCACAGTATAAAATTGCAAAATGGACAGAAACTTCATGCCGCAGCGTAATGCGGGAAATTTATGTTTGGAAATTTTTCTGCCAGAATATGCTGTACAAAAATGATCATAACTTGAGCTACACAACTCTGATTGACCTGGTTCTAGTGGCGTTTTAAAGCTAAGAGACCGACATACAATTTTTATGTATTGATTGTGGCCCAGTTCTACCTGGAAGAGGCCTAAAAAGGGAGACGAAAGTTATATTTGTGCTTGGAGATGTGCATATTTGTTATTATGCATTTTTAATTGAAGTATAACTTTTTACCATAATACCCTCACAACTTTAATATTATAAATAGATGTCCTTAGCAATATTTTAGGGGGCTACGGTTTATAATATCAAATATAATTAGAAAGAGGCAAGGAGAGGAGATCTTGCCTAGGGTTTCTTCTTATTCTTCTTATACTTCATGGTTTTCAAGATTTTGAGGTTTGATTTCCTCATAATCATGTGTAACTAAACTCTTATTTAGGGGTCAAATGTAGCCTAATTGGAAGGCTCTATATTTAAACTTATATTTATTGTTATCAATTCAATGAAAATCTGGATTCATTCATGTATTTATTTTGCCTTTAATTTTCATTATTGTGTGACAACACTTAGTGTGAATTAGTAGGTTGTTTGTGTTGAGATTATTGAATGAATGATTAGTATTTTGTGCATACGCGCTGACAAAATATTAGTTGGTTCATGATTTCTCGAATAATTAGTGCATATGCATACACCCAGACGGATGCGCCTTTATTCACGATTTCAAGTATTCTTGTGTTTAATGAGATTTTAATTTATAGATTAGACTATTCGCCCTAGCTAGTCTTGTGTTAAAAATACTAGGTTAATCTCGAACACCTTATGGTAATATACCTTGATTTAGTGAATGCGAACCCTAGAGACTGAATTGATAAACAATAGAGAGATGTTTGATATAGAGCTGGATAATTATGGTGAAATTGGAGCCCTAGGTTTTGGTCAATTGGGTTTTAAATAATTTTAATAGTTTTTTAATTTTAGTTTTATTCAGTTGTTGCTTTTAAAGTTATCTTCCTTAATTCTTCATTATTAAGTCTTGTTTTTAGTTTTAATTGAAGCATATTTATTAGAAATAGTAAATTGCTTACAAATCTCTGTGGGATCGACCCTTGCTTTTGCACACTTGACTGCAAGAGCGATTTGTGCACTTGCGAGATTATAAAATTGTTCATTAGGCAGCCCCTTTCCTAGATGTGGCCTAGTTTTCTTTTATTTAGTATAAGCACCTTGCAGATGCTTTGCTGGAGCACATGGACTTTTTTATTTTTTATTTTTTTTATTGTGCCCTTGTTCCCTTTTTTTATTTTTTGATGCCTTGGTTTGTCAAGGGATTTTTCCTCCGAGGTTGTATTCTTTATTCATTATAAAATCACCTCTTACCAAATAATAATAATAATAATAATTTTTTTTTATGATGACGAAACAATATTATTAACCATTGTTAATCATGGGATCGATGTTAACGTTATACTTGTTTATAATTAAGTTGAAATGATCCAATAAAATTAAATAATCATTTATTAAATACTAGCATCATACATTAATGAAAAAAGCTGACTTACAATTGATGAGATTACTCCAGTATCAACCCTAGGATTTTGATCAACGGTTTACTAGGGCCCTTAGACATTGGGGCTACTATCCTATATAAGAGTATGCTCATAATGAAGAAGAAACTCATAGGTACAACATTTGGGATTTGTTCAAAGAAAGAAATGTTGTCTTCTCAAGTTACAACTGTTCAAAATTCACCACTAAAAACTATTGTTGGGGAGAGTTTTGGAGATTTAACTCACGTTAGAGAGTGTGGTTACCCATTTTAAGTGTAGTAGAATTTACCAAGTAGATTAAACATTTCCAATTTGAACACATCAAGCACAAGTGCAGAAAACAAAGAACACAATCATATGCATGGTTCGGCTAAATCCACTTTTAGCCTACATCCATGGGACCTTGTCCAGATCGAAGCAATCCACTAAGTTAAAAACAAATTACAAGATATAGTTCATAGCTGATCTAAGTTACGGTAAAAAGAACTCCCTGTTCAACTTTACACTTAGCACCACACTCTAAATCCTTAACATGCAGCAACTTCTTTGGATCTTCTTCACACTGGGAACATACATGTGAATAGCTTGTGAACCAGCAAGCTGCAACTATTGATGCCACGCACCAGCATCAGCAAAGGAACATGTTCCAAAAGCCATCAATAACATGTTTGATACAGTGAGGTTTTGGCACAAAATATGGAAATGAACCTTGAACCTTAAGAGAGAAAAATACTCTAAGAGAATCAGAGTACAATGAAACAAAATGTCAAAAGATTGGATTCATACACGCAAGAAGAGGTATTATATGATGGAGGATTTCTTGCTCAACAATATAGTGCCAAGTCAGCCAAAAAGGGACTGACGCATGTTTGTCTAAATAAGAAAAGTTTTCCCTCTTTTTGGTTTGGACCAAAAAGCAAATTGAGAAAAGTACTTTTACTCCCTAGGACCACTTAAGGATATTATGACAGATGTAACAAGGTCCTAAAATGTGAGAGACAAAGATAAACACTATCTTTTTCATTTTTTCAGTCAGGCAACTCATGCTAGGTTGCAAATATCTAAAGCAAGAGTGAGAGCACAAACTGTTGTGCACACACACATACACACACACTCTCTAAACAAAACAAGCTAAGTCTCAAGTTTGGCAATTAGTGTGCACACACAATTCATAAGTTTGACAAATATGAGTTTTCCACATTCTCCCCCTTTGTCAAACTTATGAAAAAAGAACAATGAACACAAAAGGATTAAGAGCAAACCTGATTCAATCAACCAATTAAACCTACATATTTAGTAGGCATTGCAGGAGTAGGAGGGACAGTAGGAGGAACTGGAGCAGAAGGAGGCATCATGTTCTGATCAATAGGTTTTGTCAAAACATATTTCTTCTTCTTCTTCTTCTTTTGCTTCTTCTTTAGATCAACCTCCATTTTGTCCATCCGAGAATTAAAAGAAATGTGAATTTCCTTCACATATTTAAGGATAGATTCCATTGAAGTTTCTAAGTCCTGCATGGCAATAAAAAGCTTGGATTGCCAAGTGTTAGTCCTTGTTTGTTCAGTTGAGGAAAACGAGGGCAAGTTCCCTGTAGGCTATCTAAAAGACTTCTTGGTGACAATATTTATCTTCAAAACAGTTCCACTTCATAAAACTTGGGCTTGTAGGAGAAAATGATCTTGCAGATCAGGGGAGGAAAACACAAAATCTACAGAGAATGAGTTGATTGCGCTGCCACTCTAACACTAGTAAAAATCAATTCATCCAAATCAATCTTTTTCCCTTGAGCAATTCCATAGAGTAGTTGTGCTCGCTTTGGTATAACGGTCGAATTATGCATGGAAGGAGACCAATTTTTCAATGAAATCTTAAACAATAGTTTGTAAAAGAGTGTGAGCACACTAGGTTGCATAACACTAGTCCTACGACATTTGGCAATAGAGCCACTAGTGATAACCTTGACAATTTTGTCTACGTCTAAGCTCTTTAAATCAAAGTTCTTTTTGCTCTACTTCAAACCAAGAGTATCCCTAACAACATCTTCAGTAAATAGGACCTAATGTCCTCTAACATAGACTCAATCATTGTGCTCATTTGAATTCGGTTCAGCATTGTCCAAGCCAAAATTGGTGAAAAACTCTTGAACAAGAGTTTGGACAAGGCCAGTCAGTCCTGTAATGGTTCCTAGCCATTTTCTTTTCTTCATCATGGCATGGAATTCATTAAAATATTCTAACCTAACATTGGATTCGTACACAATTGTCTTCTTGACAATGTGGCTCATAAATCTAATTAGCAAGTAAAACAAATAGAGAGAAGTTACCAGATAAGGGTTGCTCCATAACAACCTTTCCTTTATTTTTAGCCAACTCTGCTGGAGTCGGAGGTTTTGAGGGCTTGGCTTTTCCAGAACTTCCTTGTACGATCTAAGAGTGGCTGTCGTGGTGTTGTCAGATGCCAAAGGAGATTTTTCTAGAGACTTCTCTAGTGAAACAGGGGCCGACTCTTCTTGTAGGCGCTCGACTTTTGGTGATCACTAGAAACAAGGGATGAACCATAGGTGGTTGAGTGATTTGATTCATTCTCCAGACTTCCCTCTTCAGAATCTAAATTACTCGCTGGAGGAGTTGGGTTTTTCGGCAGCATTTGACTACGCAATCTAGCCTTCTTCATTGCCAAGAATCCTTTTCCTAGAGATTCTTCTTTTCTTTAAAAAAAAAATTAGTGAGAAAATTTGAGAGAAAAGAAAATCGTGAAGATTGAAAACTCAGGTGGCGCAAAAAAATAAAAATAAAAAAATAAAAATGGTTATGAAATGTGAAGACTGATGTGCAAATGAATTAGGGTTAACATTTATGGCAACTATTGATTCTGAAGCCCTAAAAAGAGTTATACCAAAATTAGAGCTCTATCCTAAGTGAGTGTACATATGGAATCGTGTGAGCGCACAACATCCCAAAAGAACATTCGAAATTTTCAAAAGACTAGACTTTATTGAAAGAACTTTTTAATAGCATAAAATTAAAATGATGAAATGCTTCACATGAATTTTTGAAGGTCAAGACAGCCAATCTGTGTAGATCATCCTAATAAATCAAAATTATCAATCCTAAAAGGCACACAAACTCATACGGAAGTTGTCAACTTCATGCAATCAAAACAACACTTTTTCAATCACACACAAGTGAGATTAATTTCCAAGAGTTTGTCTTAATGTATGATAGTGTCCTCAAGAGGGTAAAATGACACATTGGTCAATTTTAAATTTTGCAAGAGAAGCTCCCCCTTCCCTCATGCCCTGCTATATTTAGCTTTTTCTTTTTCATCATAGAAAATAAAGATTTTTCTTTTCATTTTGATTCAAGGGCAAATAACTCTCATAAACGTAACCAAGATGTAGCTTTCACACTTGTAGGAAGGTAATCTTCTTAATGGTCCTCTTAAAATTACTCAAAACAACTTTCACACTTCATACAAGATAGCACTTTCACAATGATGACAAGAATGGACAATTAACTCATGACGCAATAAGGTCATATTATAGAGAGAGTCTCAATAGACACAACATACCAGAGTTAGCACACCGATAAGAGAAAATGAATGACAATTAGAGTATTAGCATAGATCAAGGAATCTTGACAAACAAAAATGAAAATAGCATGTTCATGGTTTATTCATCAACTGAAATAAAAAATTATTCAAGTTGAAGTAGTCCAATGGACTTTCTCAAGAAAACAAAAGTATCATAGTCAAATGCTTTTGTAAATAAATAAGCCAATTAGGATTTTGTGTTCACATGAGCAAGAGCAAAAATGTTCTCCTAAATTAACTCTCTAATGAAGTGATGTCTAATGTCAATGTGTTTAGTTCTAGAATGCTGGACTGGATTCTTAGAGATGTTAATGGCACTTGTGTTATCATAAAAAAATGTCACACAATCTTTATAGACACCATAATCATTCAACATTTGCTTTAACCATAAAATTTGAGTGTAACAACTCCTTCTGGCAATGTACTCAGCCTCGACATTGGATAGGGAGATTGCGTTTTGCTTCTTACTATGATTTTGCATTGAATTTTGATAGGATTTAGGATACTTTTCATACAATTTAGGCCATAATTGCTACTTAATTCTATTAATTTGTCTTTGTAGGCCTAAACGATGATTTTTAGCATAAATGACAGTTTTGAGCGTAAATTGTATAACTTGAGCTTGAAAACTCGGAATAACATGAATTTAGAAGCTTTGGAAAGCTAAGAAGAAGAGCTACAACGTTCATGTTTTGGGTTTTTCCTAATTCTGACTGGACAAAGGTGAAAACTTGGCTTGAAGTTGTGAAACGGACGCTGGGAACTGAAGAAAAACGTCTTTGGACATGCTTCAGTATTTCTGCCATAACTTGAGCTGTAGACCTTGTATTGTGCTGATTCTTGAACGACCAGAAAGATAATTGAAAGGGCTACAATTCATATGTTTGAAACTTTTCCAGATTCTAACTTTATCATGCTCAAATTGGGCCTGTAAGTCTTCACCGCGGCGAGGAAAAATCTTCGCCGCGGCGAAATCTGCGTCAGATGCAAAAATAAAACGACACGTTTTGGCTTGCTAGGGCTTCGTCCTTAAGTGAGAGAGGTATAAATTAGAGCAAAAAGGAAGAGAAAAGGGGCTTGGTTCGTGATTTGGGAGGCAGCTCATGGAAGGAGAAGATTATTGAAGATTTGGGCTTCAAATTAGAGAAGATTTCTCCATCTTTTGCTTGCTTGTCAATGATGAATCTTGATTCAGTTTGTTTTTGTTGTTTTATTTCGTTTTTGAGTATGAACTGAGTTGTTTAGCTAGGGTTTGATGTAATCTTGATACAATGATTCAAATTTATATGGATTTAATTACTTTGAGTTTTAATTTCATGATTGAGTGTTTATCTCTTTGCTTAATGTCTTTTGGATGCTTGATCACCATTCAAATGTGTGTTGTTCACAATAAGACTGAGAAGTGATTTGTGATTGTGCCTCTTGGGATAAATACCATAGATTAGCAAACGCTAGAGATAGGTTTAGCGATCTATGAAATCTAGATAGAATTCCACAAAGCTTAAAATCCTTTGAACTATTAATCTTCATTTTGTTGGGTGCGGAAGCTTAATAGGGATAAGTAGGGAAATGTAGCATGAGAATGTATGTTTTACAACTTAGGGAATTCGATTTTCAATCAAGGAATTGGAACTTGGGTAATAGATTCTATGATTTGGGTTAGCGTATTTAGGTGGATTCAACACCCTAGCATTTGTTTTAGAATTGTTTAATTAGTTAAGTTGTTGGGTTTTGCATTTGTATTTAGTTTGTTAATCTTCCATCAATCAAATTTATTGTTGCTTCAATTAGGACTTAAACTAGAAAAATCGGTAATTAGTAACACTATCCTCGTGGGAACGATACTCACTCATCACTTTATTACTTTTTGCGACTAGTATACTTGCTATTTTTGCATGTTGTAGTAAACACGCATCAAGTTTTTGGCGCCATTGCCGGGGATAGTTGATTATTAATATTGATAGTATCTAGTGTAGTGCTAAATTGAAGCTTTTATTTCAATTTTGTAGTTAATTGTAAATATTGTATAGTCATAAGTATGAGAATTGACATTACCTCTTTCGTGCAAAGCAACGATGAATCACTATATGAAGCTTGGGAGAGGTACACGGAGTTGTTAAGGAATTGTCCACATAATGGTCTACCGTTTTGGAGACAAGTCCAAACATTTTACAATGGGTTGCTACCAAATATTCAAATGATGGTAGATGTGGCAGCAGGCGGAGCCTTAAATAACAAGACCCCCGAAGAGGCTTATGAATTGCTTGAGGTGATGGCCAACAATAACTACCAAAGACCTAATGAGAGAGCAATGCCGAAGAGAACAATGGGTCTACATGAAGTCGATGAGTTCGCCACATTATCTGCACAAGTTGCATCGCTTCAAAGCCAATTGGGAGGTATGAATGTAAATTCTTTTCACTCACCATTTATAACTTGTGAATTTTGTGCAGGAAACCATGAGAGTGTGGAATGCCAAGATGGGAACCAGTTATTCTTCTCAACAACCGAGCAAGTGAATTACATGGTTAGTTCACAAAGGCTGCAAGTTGACTCCTTCTCTGATGCTTACAATCTTGGTTGGGGGAATCACCCAAATTTGTCCTGGAGCGATCAAAGCAGTCAATCAAATCAAAGGACAATGCCAAACCATCAACCAGTGGTGAATCATCAACCATGTGAGCAAAGAATGTCGAAATTGGAAGATATATTCGAAGAGTTCATGCAAGAAACCACAAGTTTTATGAATGAGACACACTCAAACTTCATAAATCAAGGAGCGTCCATTCAAAATTTGGAGGTTCAAATGGGGCAATTGGTTGAACAAGCGAGAGAGATCTCAAGGTTCTTTCTTCCGAGCACAAAGGTCACAAATCTGAAGAACAATTAAATGTCATACCATTGAGGAGAGGTATAGTGTTGGAGCAACCTCACAATGAAGAAAAGATGGAAGAACATGAAGACAAGACCAATGAAGAGGAAAATCTCACAGCGGAAAGGTGTGCAAAATACTTGGGGGAATTTCAACCAAGCAACTCACCTCACAAGGAACAATTTGAGGAATTTGGTGTAAATGCGCACAAGTCAAAATTGGTGTTGGAAGAGATTCCAAACATTGGACTCAACCAATCACCATCTCATCTCAAGTACGCATATACGAATTTGAAGTTCCGAAAAGATGCTTATGAGAATGTCCGAAATCCAAAGGAAAGATCAAGAGGTGGCAATGGGAAGTGAAGCACCCCACAAGGATCCGGATTGACGAAGGACCATGGGAAAGTCGAGCTTTCGACTATAAACAAAGCGCTTCTTGGGAGGCAACCCAAGTCTTTTCAATTGTTTTTCATTTCATTGCTGTTTGAATTTGTTTAGTTTTCTTATGATTTTGAATTAGTTTTAATTTATGTGTTTTTGGGTGTTTGGTGAAGTTTGAAGCTAAGGAAAAGGAAAGAAAAACTCAGACCCTTGGCCAAGGGAAGTGCCCCAAGAATGTTGTAGCTCCTGTAATTTTTTCGCCGCGGCGAAGAATTTGTTGTGCCAGCAGGCGACGGACCGGGTTTGAATTTAGGGTTTTATCATGAAGAACTTCGCCGCGGCGAAGTCTATTCCGCCGCGGCGAAGTCATTTCCTTTTAATAGTCGCGTGATCTTTCATTTTTGCGAAAATTTTCCTGAAGCACTTTTCTTTTTAGTTTTTGTTTTTATTTCTTCATGTTTTGTAAGTAGGAATTGATGTTGATTTCCTGGTTTTTGGCTCTTTATTTGTTTTTGTTTAGATTTTAGGTTTAGTTCAATAAGGTTGAGATTAGGATGTAATTCTTTCATATTAATCGGTGAGGGTATCTAACACATTTGGCACCATTGACTTTCATTTGTTTGATAGATGATGATGATGAGGAAGCCAAGGAATGGATGCCAGGATGTTGCACAAAAATTGGCCTTTACGGATTAGTCAGGGGAGTATCTCGTAACCTTTACTTTTGTTTTTCTATTCCTTGGATGTGCATGATGTGACATTAGGGACAATGTCATTTTAAGTTTGGGGGTAGGAAATAGACATAAAGCTTGGTTTAAGGGTACACCGGCTGGAAACCTGAACCCGCCTTAAAAACTGCCTAGCAGTACTTGGCAACCTCTGGTATAACAAAGCCACATACACCTTAAACGGGAAAAAAAAAAAGTTTTTTATTTTATTTAGTTTGATTGTTTTTGCCGATGATGAATTGCATAAGTCTATGATGAAACTTGAATTGTTGGGATATTATTCTTGGAAAATGTTAAGCATTGCTTCAAGTTTAGGTTTATTGACTAAATTTTGATTGAGGTTTGTTGAGTGGTTCAGCCACCATTTTCATTTATTTCGGCATGCTTAGAAACATTTTATGTGGTTAAGTGAAGTTTGATAATGTTGGTGGACTCTAGAACCTAGTAGAGAAGTGCTTGAGGCGAAATTCTAGGATTAGACATTGTTGAGGAAATGATTTAGGCAATTTTTTTTGGAACGTTTGAGCCTTTCCAGCTAACCCATAAATGAATCTTTCCCTAGTCACCCATTTGAGCCTTATGAGATTATCATTGCCTTATTTTCCTTGCAAACCAAAAATTGTCCAATCCCTATACCCTAAACACTTTATCATATCCTTTAGGAGAATTATGGACCAAATGTATGATACAAAAGAGCTTTGAGAGGTGTGTGAATAAGTGATGGACCAAAATCTTAAGTTTGGGGGTTGCAAAAAAGGGCACGAAAAAGGGGCAATAGACCTAAATGGTGTTGCAAATAATTGTTATTGTAAATATTTATATTTGAAAAAAAAAAAAAAGAAAGAAAGAGAAGAAGAAGAAGAAAAAAAAAAAAAAAAGAAAAAAAATTGCTTTAGTTCAATTCAAAATCAACAATAAGAAATGCATAAGTTTGAGGGTTGTAAAATGGTTGACACTTTGATTGGTGGTTGAGAAAGAAAGTGGAGATTGATGTTGCTCTTAGTGTTTGCATGAGGAAAACCGAGTTCTCTTACTTTGTTTATCCTATCATTTTCCTTGGAGCCCACCACCCGAGCCTAACGTTACAAGCTTGCAAAGACCTTTTGATCCTTAGCGATGTCTAGTCCACATTAGTGGAGAGTAGTTCGATACTTAGGCTTATAGAGTCTGCCACCATTTGATAAACTTTACATTTCTGCATAAAATAATCCGGGAAGTCGGAATGTGGACTGAAGTGGGGATCACCTACTCGAGGGATCAATAGAGAAAGATAGTCGATGCAACTTATAACTTCTTGGAGTGTTGAACATTTTCTACTAATAATTTTTCAACAACCTTAGAGACTTGTATAAATTCTAGGAAATTCTTGTGTTGAGTTTGAGCCTAATTTTTGTTTGTTCATTTTTAGTTTTGTTGTTTTGTGTTTTTGGTTGTTTGTTGCTTTTCTTCCTTTGAGTTTTTATTCCTTTTTGCTCGAGGACGAGCAAATCTTAAGTTTGGGGGTAGTTGATAAGCATATTTTATACTATGATTTTGCATTGAATTTTGATAGGATTTAGGATACTTTTTATACAATTTGGGCCATAATTGCTACTTAATTCTATTAATTTGTCTTTGTAGGCCTAAACGATGATTTTTAGCATAAATGACAGTTTTGAGCGTAAATTGTGTAACTTGAGCTTGAAAACTCGGAATAACATGAATTTAGAAGCTTTGGAAAGCTAAGAAGAAGAGCTACAACGTTCATGTTTTGGGTTTTTCCTAATTCTGACTGGACAAAGGTGAAAACTTGGCTTGAAGTCGTGAAAAGGACGCTGGGAACTGAAGAAAAACGTCTTTGGACATGCTTCAGTATTTCTGCCATAACTTGAGCTGTAGACCTTGTATTGTGCTGATTCTTGAACGACCAGAAATATAATTGAAAGGGCTACAATTCATATGTTTGAAACTTTTCCAGATTCTAACTTTATCATGCTCAAATTGGGCCTGTAAGTCTTCGCCGCGGCGAGGAAAAATCTTCGCCGCGGCGAAATCTGCGTCAGATGCAAAAATAAAACGACGCGTTTTGGCTTGCTAGGGCTTCGTCCTTAAGTGAGAGAGGTATAAATTAGAGCAAAAAGGAAGAGAAAAAGGGGCTTGGTTCGTGATTTGGGAGGCAGCTCATGGAAGGAGAAGATTATTGAAGATTTGGGCTTCAAATTAGAGAAGATTTCTCCATCTTTTGCTTGCTTGTCAATGATGAATCTTGATTCAGTTTGTTTTTGTTGTTTTATTTCATTTTTGAGTATGAACTGAGTTGTTTAGCTAGGGTTTGATGTAATCTTGATACAATGATTCAAATTTATATGGATTTAATTACTTTGAGTTTTAATTTCATGATTGAGTGTTTATCTCTTTGCTTAATGTCTTTTGGATGCTTGATCACCATTCAAATGTGTGTTGTTCACAATGAGACTGAGAAGTGATTTGTGATTGTGCCTCTTGGGATAAATACCATAGATTAGCAAACGCTAGAGATAGGTTTAGCGATCTATGAAATCTAGATAGAATTCCACAAAGCTTAAAATCCTTTGAACTATTAATCTTCATTTTGTTGGGTGCGGAAGCTTAATAGGGATAAGTAGGGAAATGTAGCATGAGAATGTATGTTTTACAACTTAGGGAATTCGATTTTCAATCAAGGAATTAGAACTTGGGTAATAGATTCTATGATTTGGGTTAGCGTATTTAGGTGGATTCAACACCCTAGCATTTGTTTTAGAATTGTTTAATTAGTTAAGTTGTTGGGTTTTGCATTTGTATTTAGTTTGTTAATCTTCCATCAATCCAATTTATTGTTGCTTCAATTAGGACTTAAACTAGAAAAATCGGTAATTAGTAACACTATCCTCGTGGGAACGATACTCACTCATCACTTTATTACTTTTTGCGACTAGTATACTTGCTATTTTTGCATGTTGTAGTAAACACGCATCACTGCACCATGTGACAAGATTGTTTCCAAGAGAAACATCAACTAGAAGTACTCTTTCTATCATCCAAACTTCCTCATCACTATATCCAACCAAACAATTGTTAAAATCAAAAGAGTACCAAAGGCTAAAATCACGAGTACTTGAAACATATTTCATGATTCTTTTCACTGCATTTAAGTGCAACTTAGAAGCGTTAGTTTGAAACCTAGCACAAACTCCAACACTAAAGCAAATATCAGGTTGGCTTGCAGCTAAGTAGAGAAGACTTCCTATCATGCTTCGGTACATCTTATTGCCTACCTTTTTACCATGTTCATCTTTGGACAGTTTAAGGATAGCATTCATTGGGGTTCTAGCATGCTTTGCATTCTCAAGACAAAATCTTTTCAACATGTTTCTAGCATACTTTGATTGGGAAACAAACATGCCATTAACCATTTGTCTAATTTGAAGTCTAAGAAACAAATTCAATTCCCCTACCACACTCATCTCAAACGCATTTTTTACCAGGCTAATGAATTCAAGTGCATGTGAATGGGATGTAGAACAAAACACAATATCATCAACGTAAATTTGTGCACACATGATTTCATTGTTAGCATGCTTGATAAAGAGGGTTTTGTCGACATTACCTCATTCATAGTTATGCTCAAGAAAGAAAGTTGTCAACCTTTCATACCAGGCTCGTGGGGCTTGTTTCAAACCATAAAGTGCTTCTTCAATCTGAAAACATGATCATGTTTGTGGGGGTCTTGAAAGCCAATCGATTGTTTTACATACACTTCTTCAGTGAGTATTCCATTCAAGAAGGCGCTTTTGCCATCCTTTTGGAAAAATTTGATCTTGAGGTAGTAGCCAACGGAAAGCAGCAAGCAAGTTGATTCAATTTGAGCAATGGGGGTGAAGGTTTCATTAAAGTCGATTCCCTCAACTTAAGTATATACTTGAGCTACAAGCCTAGCTTTGTTCCTGACAACATTACCAAACTCATCAATTTTATTTTTAAAGACCCATTTGGTACCTATAATGTTGATTCCCTCTAGTCTTGGTACAAACATCCAAACATCATTTCTTTCGAATTGTTCCAGTTCTTCATGCATCGCCTCAATCCAATTTTTGTCTTCCAAAGCTTGTTTGGCATTCTTCGGCTCTGCAAGATATACATAACAAAGATGGTTAATTTCATTTTTTCTTCTCCTTCTTGTAACCATTACCTCATTTGGATCTCTAATCACAGTTGAAGGTTGATGAGATTTTTGAACCCATGTTGGTGTATCTTTTCTTTTTTGATTTCTCCTTTGAATGCTTTCATCTGAAAGATAAACAACCAACTCTATCCCTTCATTTTGTAGTGATGAATCAGTAGATGATTCTTTGCAAGGAGCAGATCCTATTACTATAGCACCAAATATAGGTGACAACATATTTGATGAAGGTTTAGGTTCAGGAGATTCAGTAGTGTTCACACCATCTTGTGTGGGCACATGAGGAACAAATATGTTTTAAATTTCACATTCTTGAGAATATTCTGAAAAATCTTATGCTTCACTAAACACAACATTAATGGATTCTAAGACTTTTTCAGAATAATAGATCCTAAATGCACGGCTATTGGAAGAATATCCAATAAAAACTCCTTCATCACTCCTAGAATCAAACTTACCTAAATTCTCTCTATCATTCAAGATGTAACATTTGCATCCAAAGACATGATAGTAAGAGAGATCAGGTTTCTTACCTTTCCACAGCTCATAAGGAGTTTGAAGGGTACCTTTTTTTAGATAAACCCTATTGGAAATATGACATGCCATGTTAATAGCTTCTCCCCAAAGTCTTGTAGGAAACGTTTTGGCACTAACCATCACCCTAGCCATCTCTTGAAGCAGTCTGTTTTTCCTTTCCACAACACCATTTTGTTGAGGTGTTTTTGGTGTTAAAAATTCATGGAATATGCCTTGCAATTCATAAACATTAGCAAAATCAGCATTCTTAAATTCCTTTCCATGGTCACTCCTTATTCTCACAATCTTTGTAGCTTTAGAAATCTTCTCAACAAGCAACCTTTTGGCTAATTTCTGAAATGCATTGAAAGAATCAGATTTCTCACGCAAAAAATCAACCCAAGCATACCTTGAAAAATCATCAACAAAAAAAAAACACATACCTCTTACCTCCCAAACTCTCAACTTGCATAGGACCCATTAGATCCATATGGAGCAATTCCAAAACACATGAGGTATTGAGATTTGACAAAGCTTTATGAGATATTTTGGTTTGCTTACCATGTTGACATGGATCATGCACATTACCTTTTGGAAGTTCAAGTTTTGGTATTCCTTTAACTACTTCCTTCTTTGAGAGTCTTACCAAGTCCTTGAAGTTCATGTGACCAAGTTTCTCATGCCACAAGTTTGTTAAATATGTTTTAGAGCTGAAATAGGACACACGATTAGAAAGCAAGTAACAATTGCCATTTGACCTTTTTCTCTCAAGTAGATAAACACCTTTACCATTCAAGATTTGACACTTGTCCTTTGAGAATTGAAGCACAAAATCTTTGTCACAAATTTGACTAGTACTAATCAAATTAGCTTTCAAATTGTCAACAAGTAAGACATTTTCCAAAATAGGAAAATCAGTTAGCACAACTGACCCTTTGCCAAGAATTTTACCTTTCTTTCCATCGCCATAAATGACATGTCCCCTATCAACCGATTCAAGTTCAATCAAGAGAGATTTATTACCTGTCATCTGCCTTGAAAACCACTATCTAAATACCAAAGATCATTTTGAAATGCAAGCCAGGAAGTATGAGGCACAAAACAGTTCACATCAGCTTTCATTTCCAAACTCTTTTGGAGGAAAAACTATTGTTAGCATTATGATTTATATTAGCAACAAAACTATGGCTTTTAAAAACTTTCTTTAAATAAGCAATGAACCTGAAGCATTTGGGTTTGATTTGACCTTCCCTGTTACAAAAATGACAAATAAGAATGAATTTTGATACCTTGGTAAATTGTCTCATAGTAGTTCCTTAAGCAGGAGTTTTGGTAGCTTTCACAAACATGCTCGCACCAGTTTTCGATATGCTAGCACCAAGACTGAAGCCCAAACCATACCGATCTCCGAAGGATTTTCCTTGACGAAGGACTTCATCAAGCTTAAGAGATCTTGCATTCAACTTATCAATAATGACCTTAGCCTCAGTTAGTTCAACAGTAAGAACAACAATCTTTTCGGACAAGGCTTTCTTTTGCTTTAACAAAGTAGCATTCTCAATGCTAAGAGATTACAACTTTTTCACAGCCTTTAGCCATTGGTCATACATCTTATCATATGTCTCTTGTTGCTCAACGTAGATGTCAACAGTGACATCCGAAACTTCGCTCCTACTATCTTCTTGATTTATAGTAAAGGCTAAAACATTTTCATCATCACCTGAATCATCATCATCACTACTCTCATCATGCTCACTCTCACTCAAAGTGGTAGCCATGGCTTTACTTTTCTTCTTTTTCAATGTGTTTGCATACTCAGATTGTATGTGCCTGGAACCCTCACATTCAAAACACTTGATACCTTTATTTTTCTTTTCTTTATCTTTTAAAAATTTCTTTGCAGAGGTACTAGGGTTTTGATAGTCATAAGGCTTTTTCACAAAAGGTTTTCGGCCATAACCACTATTACGAGGCTTTTTCATGTTTTTCTTTAAAAACTTTGCAAAATTCTTTGTAAGTAGAGCACAGTTTTCATCATCCAATGAATTTAAATCACAATCATCAAAAGGATGAGAATCAACCTCATGTTTGAGAGCCAAACCTTTGCTCAGTTTCTGTTTTTCCCACCATTTCAGATTCAACTCATAGCATTGGAGAGAGCCAATGAGTTCATCAATGTCCATAGCATCCACATCTCGACATTCTTCAATGGTGGTGACCTTTGATATAAACCTCTAGGGCAAAGAGCAAAACACTTTCCTAACAAGTTCAACATTATAATATGTTCTTCCTAAAGCAAAACATTCATTAGAAATATCACAAACTTTGCCATAGAAATCAATTATAGTCTCATCCTCTTCCATGTTCAAATTTTCAAAATCTATGACAAGCCTTCAAGCCTATTTCTTTTAACGGTACTAGTTCTCTCATTCTTGACTTGAAGCCTATCCCAAACATCTTTAGCAAGCTCACAATTAGCTATGACTTTCATTTGATTTACATTTACAACATTAAAAAGAGCACGTAAGGCTTTAGAGTTATAATTTGCTGGAATTATCTCATCAATAGTCTAACTAGCAACAGGTTTTGGTCTAGACACTTCATTTTCAATAATAATTGGGGCTGTCCAACCATTCACAACCGTGGACTAGACTCTTTCATCTATAGACTTGGGAAAACATGTATTCTAGGTCTCCATGTGTAATAGTTAGGTCCTTCTAACTTAAGTTGTCCTAGGGAATAAAAGTACTTTTCCCAACTTGCTTTGTGGTGTAAACCAAAAAGAATGAAAACTTTCCTTATTTGGACAAACATGCGTCAGTCTCTTGTTGGCTGACTTGGCACTATATTGTTGAGCAAAAAATTCTCCATTATATAATACCTCTTCTTGCGGAATCCAACCTTTTGACATTTTGTTTCATTGTACTTTGATTCTCTTAGAGTATTTTTCTCTCTTAAGGTTCAAGGTTCATTTCCATATTTTGTTCCAAAACCTCACCATATCAAACATGTTATTGATGGCTTTTGGAACATGGTCCATTTGCTGATGCTGGTGTGTGGTGTCGATAGTTAAAGCTTGGTGGTTCACAAACTTCTCATGGGTGTGTTCTCAATGTGAAAAAGATCCAAAGAAGTTGCTACACGTTAAGGATTCGGAATGTGGTGCTAAGTGTAAAGTTAAACAAGAAGTTCTTTTTATTGTAACTTAGATCAACTTTGAACTATTTCTTGTAATGTGTTTTTAACTTAGTACATTGCTTCGATCTGGACAAGGTCCCATGGATGTAGGCTAAAAGTGGATTTAGCCAAACCATGTATATGAATGTGTTCTTTATTTTCTGCACTTGTGTTTGATGTTTTCAAATTAGAAATATTTAATCTACTTGGTAAATATTCTGCTGCACTTAAAATGGGTAACCACACTCTCTAACGTGAGTTAAATCTCCAATTCTCTCCCCAACCAGTGGTATTAGAGCTTGTTCTGATAAGCTTCGCCATGGCGATGTACCCTTTGTAATTCTTCGTCGGGGTGAAGAGTCGGCTGATTTTCTTGTAAAGTTTCTGGAGAAATCTTTCATAGGGGTAAAGTGACCATTCTACCTCTATTTAGCAGTAAAAGTGGGGAGTGAAATGTAAGAAAATTTCATGGAGAATGCATTGGAGATGGGGGCATAATTGTAAAGAATTAAAGGGCAAGGATGGAATTATCAAGAAAGTGTAAGGCAAAATGGGAAAGAGTGCTTATTTATATGGGATATTAAGAGTTTAGCCTCACAAACCCTCCCATTCTCTACACCCCAAACATCACTTCCACTCTCCATTCCTCTCATCTCTTCACCAATTTTCTAAAGGAAATTGAGGGCTTTTGGTTGGATTTTGATAGGGATTTGATCCTAAGCATTAAAAGGCAAGGATTCTTGCTCTAGTTATGAGATTAATTTGTGTAAGTGTTGAATTTTTATTAAGTTTATGCTTAGGGTTTGAGAGAAAGAACAAGTCTACCAAAGATAGAGGGATTCTTGTGGACTTACTCAAGCATAAGGTAAGTAAATCCAACCCAAGTTAAGATTTAAGTAATCAAATGTTTTGATATGCATGTATATGCTTACGAGTTTGAAATTGATTGTTGAGAATGATGCTATTATTGAGTATATGGCTTTTGATGAGTATATTTGAGCCATGAGAAGTGGAGTTGATGTTGTGGTGACCAAGTGAAGTTGGTTGAAATTTGAAAGAATTTGAGTAGAATATTTGAAGTGTATTTTCCTGGCCAGGATTTGTGATGATTCAAGGGAGTTTTACTCCAATTATGGATGGCCTAAGAAAGAAGTAGAATTATAGTTAACATAGAATTTAAGTATGCATACTCGTTGTTTGATGAAATGCCTAAGAGAAGCATATGCATGAGTAAAGAAAACTTAATTTAGTACAACATTGCATATTTGCATTACATGCTTGCACTTAAGAAAGAATCATGAGCATGAGCCATCCACATGCATATATTTGCATATGTATGAGAATTTAACGAAAGGATAAAGAACTTTAAGAATAAAGAGAAAGAAAGAAAAGCACTAAAGAATTAAAGAAAGAAAAGTGCCAAAGAAGAGAAAAGAATAGCTTGTTGTGATGGGGAACCCGTGGGTGACAAGAAGAAGAAATTCCCACATACACGCCACCTTAATTGAGTGGCATAAGAAGAAAAAGAATTTGTATGACCCATAAGAATGTATGTGGATTAGGGCTGTACCAAGAAGAAAGTCCTACATGCACGCCACCTTAATTAAGTGGCCTAAGAAGAAGAAAGAATTTGTACAGTTTGCAAGAGTGCATGTAGATAAGGACTGTACTCACTCACATGGCTAGGGTTTCGAATCCATGCATCAACCGAGTCCGATCGGCTAAGAATAAGAAAAAAATAAGAAAGAATAAGAAAAAAAATAAGAAAGAATAAGAATAAGAATAAGAAAGAGTGAGAAAGAATGAAAAAGCTTGAGCTAGCAAGAAAAGAAAAGTAAAGCAAGAAAAGAAAAGAAGAGCTTGAGCAAGCCAGAATAGAAAGAAAGAAAAGAAAAGAATAGAAAGAAAGAAAAGAAATAGAAAAAAGAAAAGAAAATGCATTTCTGTGCATTACTGCATGTGCATCTCATCCATGCATCTTACCATGATTTCTATCATGGTTAGTGAGACTAAGAAAGAAAGAAAGAACAGAGAGAATTAGAAAGAAAGAAAAGAATAGTGAGAAGTAGAAACAATGAAAGAAAAGAGAAAGAACAAAGAGAGAATGAAGAAAAGAAAGAATAGAGTAAGGAAAGAATAAAAAATATATCGCGGGGATAGAGGAATAGAGGATTCACTTACTGAGCATTTTGTGCTCACCTCGTTATTTTTCCATGTTTTGCAGGGAATAGGTGAGAAGCGTTCGGATGGACGTCGGGAAGCGGAGAGAAATGGCACTACTGTCCACCATTGTTAAAGCTTTTGTATATGCTATTTTGTATAATATAAAGAATTATATGTTTAATAAAAAAAATTTTTTGGCCCATCTACTTTTCAATTGACTGTTACTGGTCAGTTATTATTTCATGCAGTTCCTTTATATGCTTTGATTGATTCTGGAGCCACTCATTCATTTATTACTCATGGGATGATAGAAAGATTAGATTTGAAACCTATTAGAGTGAGTCAGCCCATTAAGATAGAGTTACCTGATGGGGTTTGTTTTTTGACCCTTGAGATGTTTTCAGGAGAGTATGTAGTGATCCATGGAAGAGAGTTAGTGGTTGATTTAATAGTATTCAATATGCCCGACTTTGATGTGATCTTAGGAATGGATTTCCTGGGGAGGTATGGAGTAGAAATTGATTGTCAGAAGAAGAAAGCAAAATTTAATCTTGATAATGGAGATAAGTTCAGTTTTGGAGAGGGCCATCAGTTGAGTATGTTGATTAGTAGTATAAAGGCTAGAAAGATGTTAAGAAAAGGGTGTTCTGGGTACATAGCCCATGTGATGCAAAGTAGTGACGTCCAATAACTAGAGATTCAAAATGTGCTAGTAGTCCGGGAATTTTTAGATGTATTTTCGGAAGATTTATCGGGTTTACCTCCGGAAAGAAAAGTAGAGTTCAACATTAAACTTGCATTGGGGACCGTACCAATTTCTAAAGCCCCTTACCGAATGGCCCTAGCCGAGCTTCAGGAATTGAAGAAGCAACTCCAAGAGCTCCTAGATAAAGGTTTTATCTGACCTAGTCATTCTTCCTGGGGAGCTCCAATATTGTTTGTAAAGAAGAAAGATGGATAATTGCGGATGTGTATAGATTACAGAGAGTTAAACAAAGTGATAGTAAAGAATAAGTACCCGTTATCTCGTATAGATAATTTATTTGATCAGTTGAAAGGAGCTGCAGTATTTTCGAAGATTGATTTGAGGTCGGGTTACCATCAAGTAAGAGTGGCAGAACAAGATACAGCAAAGCCTGCCTTTCAGACAAGATATGGGCATTATGAATTTGTGGTGATGCTTTTTGGGTTAACCAATGCCCCAGCAGTCTTTATGGATTTAATAAACTGGTTGTTTCATGATTGTTTAGATCAGTTCATAGTGGTATTTATTGATGACATCCTGGTTTATTCTAAGTCAAAAGAAGAGCATGAGGAACACTTAAGATTTGTGCTGCAGCGATTGAGAGAAAAGAAGTTGTATGCCAAGTTTTCTAAGTGTGAGTTCTGGCTTGATCAGGTGATATTTCTGGGCCATACTATCTCTAAAGAGGGGATATTAGTGAATCCTAGTAAAGTGAAGGCAATCCTAGAATGGCGAAGGCTGAAGACAGTAAAAGAAGTTAGAAGTTTCTTGGGACTAGTAGGCTACTACCGACAATTTGTAGTAGGATTTGCCCAGTTGGCTAAGCCATTATCAGCTCTTACCAAACAGAGAACTCCTTTTATATGGTCAGATACCTGTGAGGAGAGTTTTCAAGAGTTGAAGAAAAGATTAACGACAGGTCCCGTTTTAGTGTTACCACAAGAGGGTGTAGATTATGATATTTATACTAATGCCTCACCGCAAGGACTTGGTGCTGTATTGATGCAGTTAGGTAGGGTGATAGCTTATGCTTCTCATCAATTAAAAGAGTACGAGACAAGATACCTTACGCATGATTTGGAGTTGGTAGCTGTGGTCTTTGCATTAAAGATTTGGAGGCATTACCTTTATGGTGCCAAGAGTAATATCTACACCGACCATAAGAGTTTGAAATATTTCTTTACTTAGAAAGAGCTGAACATGAGACAGAGAAGATGGTGAGAGCTGGTTAAAGATTATGATTGTGAGATTAAGTATCAGCCAGGGAAAGCTAATGTAGTAGCCGATGCTTTGAGCAGAAAAGCTTACTTATCCCGACTCACAAGGCAGAAAGAATTAATAGAAGAATTGTGCAAAGAACAGATTGAGGTCATACCAAGAAGGATTACCAGGTTAGAGGTTCAGTCTGCTTTACTAGAAGAAATCAGAGGAAAGCAAGTTGCCAATGAGTGGTGTTAGAAAATAATTTAGCAAGTGCATGAGGGCAAGATATCAGAGTTCCATCTGTTAGATGGTGCCCTTTGTTTCAGAAGTCGTTTGTGTATTCCTTAAGATGATGAGTTAAAGAAGAGAATTCTTACAGAGGCTAATGACACACCATACACTGCTCATCCTGGAGCAACCAAAATGTATCAAGACTTAAAGAAAGGCTATTGGTGGCCAGGCATGAAGAAAGATATTGGAGATTTTGTAGCTAAGTGCCTAGTATGTCAGCAAGTGAAAGCAGAACACCAAAGGCGTCAGGGTTGCTTCAGCCGCTTAGTATTCTTGAATGGAAATGGGAGAGTATTTTGATGGATTTTATTACAGGTCTCCTAAGGGTGCAAAAAAGGTATAATGCTATATGGGTGATAGTAGACATATTGACTAAGTCAACCCATTTTCTTCCAATAAAGGAGAGTACCATTTTGGATTAATTGGCCCAGATGTATATTAAAGAGATAGTGAGACTGCATGGAGTACCCAAGGCAATAGTGTCAGATAGAGATTCTAGATTTGTTTCAGCTTTCTAGACTAGTTTGCGGAGGAACTTAGGTACCAGATTGGCTTTTAGTACCGCCTACCATCCTCAGACAGATGGCCAGATAGAGAGAACAAATCAAGTGCTTGAGGATATGTTAAGAGCTTGCTGTATGGATTACAAAATGTCCTGGCATGAGATGTTACCCTTGGTGGAGTTTGCTAATAATAATAGCTATCAGTCTACAATTAAGATGGCTCCTTACGAGGCCTTGTATGGTAGACATTGTAGATCTCCACTACATTGGAATGAGATAGGCGAGAAAGATGAGTTGAATATAGCTCTTGGGCCAGAAGTAACTCAGAAAATGATAGAAGATGTCAAGTTGATCAGAAGTAGAATGAAACAAGCCCAAGATAGGCAGAAAAGCTATGTAGATTTGAAGAGAAAAGATATTGAGTTCGAAGTGGGTGATAAAGTGTTTCTAAGAGTTTCCCCATACAAATGGGTGATGCATTTCGGTGGCAAAGGAAAGTTAGCACCGAGTTACATCAGTCCATTTGAAGTATTACAGCGAGTGGGAAAGGTAGCCTACAGGTTGGCATTACCACCCAGCATGGACAGAGTGCACAATGTGTTTCATGTCTCGATGCTTCAGAAGTATGTAAGTGATCCCTCCCATATACTAAGCATGGAGGATGTAGACATAGAAAAGAATCTTGTGTATGAGGAACGTCCACTTCAGATATTAGATAGAAAGATGAAAGAGCTCCAAAACAAGAATACTCCTCTAGTGAAAGTCCTTTGGAAAAACCACAAAGTTAAAGAAGCTACATAGGAGGTAGAACAAGATATGCAGAACCGTTACCTGAGTTGTTCGTTTGAATTTTGGGGACGAAATTCTTTTAAGGGGGAGGGGGAATTGTAATGCCCACTTTGAGGTACATAGCTTATTTATGTTTATTTGCCTTTAAATGTTGTTTGTTGGCCTTAAGCTAATTGGTATGTTGATATTGCTGTGTGGTTGCCCTGAATTTGGTGAAGAATTGGCGAAGTAGAGAATTATAGACTTCATCGGGCAAAGAATAAGCTTTGCTGTGACAACGTACGGTTTGTAATTCTTCGCCGAGGCGAAGAATAAGCTTCGCTGCGACGACATACGCTCTGTAATTCTTCACCGAGGCGAAGAAAAATCTTCGCCGGGGCGAAGAGTCGGCTGATTTTCTTGTGAAGTTTTTGGAGAAAGCTTCCATAGGGGTAAAGTGACCATTTTACCCCTATTTAGCAGGAAAAGTGGGGAGTGAAATGTAAGAAAATTTCATGGAGAATGCATTGGAGATGGGGGTGTAATTGCAAAGAATTAAAGGGCCACGATGGAATTACTAAGAAAGTGTAAGGGCAAAATGGGAAAGAGTGCTTATTTATATGGGATATTAAGAGTTTAGCCTCACAAACCCTCCCATTCTCTACACCCCAAACATCACTTCCACTCTCCATTCCTCTCATCTCTTCACCAATTTTCTAAAGGAAATTGAGGGCTTTTTGTTGGATTTTGATAGGGATTTGATCCTAAGTATTAAAAGGTAAGGATTCTTGCTCTAGTTATGAGATTAATTTGTGTAAGTGTTGAATTCTTATTAAGTTTATGCTTAGGGTTTGAGAGAAAGTGATGCGTTGTAACTACAACATGCATAAATAGCAAGTGCACTAGTCGTACAAAGTAATAAAGTGACGAGTAAGTATCATTCCGATGAGGATTGGTTGTTAAGCACTAAGTTTTCTACTGTTTTCAAGTTAGAGCAATCGAATTTGTTTGGATTAATGGGAAAAAATTAAACTTAAAACTAAAACAAAAATGGCTAAATATTCAAAGCTAAATTATGAAAGCAAGATTAAAAACAAGGTAATATCAATTTAAACAAACGGGTAAGGTTTTGACTTCATTCGGACTCTATGAATTAAACCTATAGATTATGCTATTTCCATATTCACATGCATTGATTGCAAATCGAATTCTCTAAATTGTAAAACATACCTTCTCAGGCTATGTTTTCCTACTTTTCCCTATTAAACTTCCGCACCAAACAATTTGAAGATTAATAGTTCTAAGTTCATTAAGCACATGGAATCCTAGATTGATTTCATTGATTCTTAACTCTATCTCTAGCATTCAATACTACAATGGTGATTACCCAAGAAGCTTAACATGATTCATTTCTCAATCTCATCATGTTCATCAATTAAAAGCAATACAATCAGAATAACCACACAAACCATACAATAGAATATGAAAATAACACAAATCAATTACTTAATCCATGGAAATTCAAATTTCATCAAAACCCTAACCCAAAATGGGTTAGTTCATAGCTAATTCAACACAACAAACAAGAAAAACAATAAACTCAAGGTTCAACATATTAAAATGAGAGAAAAGACAAGAGATCTCCCCTAGTTGAAGAATCCACCAGATTCAATCCCAAATCTTCTCACTATTCAACCCAAAATTCGTTAAATTTCAACTAAGGAAGATGAAAAAGCTGCTCTAGACTAAGAAAAACATGACCCCCTCTCAAAATGGCAAAGTTTTGCTTTTATACCTTGCCCAAAAACCTAAGACTTTGCCTAAAAATGAAACTGTACGTTTTAAAGAAGCTGAAAATTGCAAACTTCATCGCAGCGACGAAGTAAACTTAAATCTTGTGCGTAACTCATTTCGCCACAGCGAAGAACAAACTTCGCCGTGGTGAATATTCATGAAGAATTTTGAATTTACAGAATTGCCCTCCACTTACTTCTTTGCTTGAATCTTCGATCTTCGATGCTCTCCTATGGAAACAAGCTTCATAGTGCTTTACTCTGCTTCAGAACTCTCCCAACTTCTGAGATTCGCTTACTTCTGAGTCCAGAAACTCCAATTTGCTCATTATTTTCCCAAAATGTCCATTTTGGCCTGAAACACAAAATATAAAGAATTAAGTAGCAATTCAGGCATAAATGAACTAAAAAATATCTAAAATCTGGCCTAAAAGCCTAAATAAAACAGTATAATCCTCGGATTATCAAATACCCCCAAACTAAAGACATGCTCGTCCCCGAGCATAAGGTACAAAACAAAATGAAAGAAAAACAACAAACGCCCAAACAAACGCAAAACAGCAAAATTAATAAGAATTAAAAAAAAGAAAAACATAAGACTCAACTCTACACAACGAACTGCCTAGAATTTATACAAGTCTCAAAGGTTGTTGCAAAATTATTGCTAGAAAAATGTTCAACACTCCAAGAAGATATAAGTTGCATCGACTATCTTTCTCTATTGTTCCCCCGAGTAGCTGATCCCCACTTCAATCCACCTTCCAACTTCCCGGATTATTTTATGCAGAAATGCAAATTTTATCAAATGGCGGCAGACTCCATAAGCCTAAATATCGAACTACTCTCCACTAATGAGGATTAGACATCGCTAAAAATCAAAAGGTCTTTGCAAGCTTGTAACGTTAGACTTGGGTAGTGGGCTCCAAAAGAAAGGAAATGATAAACAAACAAAAGAATTTGGTTTCCTTAAAGCAAACACTAAGACTTAATCCGACTCCCACTTCCTTTCTCAACCATCACTTAAAATGTCAACCAATTTATAACCCTCAACAATGCACAATTCTTATTTTTGCTATTGCAATGCAATTTTCGAATTAAATTTTTATTTTTTGGAAATAACAAAAATCAATTCGAATTGAGGTTAACTACCTCTCTTATTCCTCTTGCCCTTCTCACAACCCCCAAACTATTCTTTTTGTTCATTCACACAACTCTTCAAGTTCCTTATGTTTGCATTAGGTCCAAAATTCTCCTAAAGGGTATGATTATGTGTTTAGGGTAATTGGATTGGACAATTTTTGGTTTTCAAGAAAATAAAAAGCAATGATAATCTTATAAGGCTCAAGTGGGTGACTAGGGAACAATTCATTCGTGGGTTGGCTGGAAAGGCTCAAACGTTCCGAAAAAAATGCATAAATCATTTCCTCAACATTGTTTATTCCTAGAATTTTGCCTCAAGCATTTCTCTACTAGGTTCTAGAGTCCACCAACATTATCAAACTTTACCTAACCACATAAAATGAATCTAAGCATGCCGAACTAAATGAAAATGGTGGTTGAACCACTCAACAAACCTCAATCAAAATTCAGTCAATAAACATAAACTTGAAGCAGTGCTTAACATTTTTCAACAATAAAATCCCAACAACCCCATTCTCATCATCGATTTATACAATTCATCATTGGCATACACAACAAAACCAAATAAAATAAACAAAAGTCCAAAAATTCTCAAATTTTTCCTACCCCCAAACTAAAGATGACATTGTCCCCAATGTCACATTATGCATAAATTAGGATTAGAAAAACAAAATTGACAAAGGTACAAGATAGTTCCCTGATTAATCTGTGAAGTTGAAGTTTCGCTCAAGAGTGTGCACACACGGTCCTTAACTTTTTCATTACCAAAATCTGTAAAAACAATTGAAAACTGTAATGTCAACTGTGTTAGAAAAATTCACTGACTAATATGAAAATATTACAACCCTAATCTCGTCTTTACATCAACTACAAAATTAAAACAAAAATGAAACAACTAAAACAATCCAAAACAAAAAGTATCAACTGAGTTCAATGTTCGAAATGAAATACAAAAACAATCAAAAACAAAGAAAAATAAAAACAAAAACAGGTGCTCATGTGCTCATTCTTCGGCCTCCTCATCTCCCTCGGCGTCGTCCTCTCCTGAGTCAGAGCCCATCCACTCATCTGAATCCCAAGCACCTATTGGAATTCGCGGTATCACGCTTGAGCTCGCTGAAGCTACTCTTTTGCATATCATACATCATCTGGGTCTGTTCTGCCAACCAATGCTGACGTTTTGCCATACGTCTCATCTGACCTATCATCTGCTGCATCATTTCCCTCATAGTGGCTATGGAACTGGATGATGTGGCAGTGCCTTGTGTGGTTCTTTGTCGTTTTTTCCCTATGCTTGGTTGATAATTGTCGGGACGTTCAAGATGCTTATGATAATAGTCCGAGTTGAGGATTGGGGCAGCATGGATAAGTGGCTCATCATCATGTACCTCGATTCCTGCTTGAGTGCATAAAGCTATAATGAGATGTGGGAAAGGGTAACTCCCTCGCCCTGGTTTGGTTGCATGCTGAATGTTATTCAAGATAATTTGTCCCACATCCATTCTCTTTCCTGTGGCAATAGAATTAATGCCTTCTCATAAGTCACCATACTATAGTACGTTTTCGGCATCATCCTCGCACTAATAAAGTACTGCCACAATCGAGCCATCGGTGTCAAATTAGTTCCCTTGATGCTTTTCTTGCCCTTTTTTGAAACCTCCCAAATGGTGTTTGGTTTTGTAATGACTGGAAGAATAATATCATCCTCAAACTGTGTCTTCCTAAAATCCGTATAATCATTCCAGTCAATCTTAGGCAGGTTATAAAATTCATTGATGACCTTCGCAGTAAATGCCACATCAATACCCCTCACAAACATAGTACCAGATTCACATTCTGGGAGGTTGGCATAAAACTCTCTCACTAACGGCTCTACAGCTGCTTGTGTAGGTGCACTCATAAATAGTTCCCAACGTCTCCTTCGACTCTAATCCATAGCCTGGCTCATGGTCAATCCACGCTCAGGAATAAATCCTTTATCTTTCCTTTGGGTTGCCCCTTCATAGCGTGTCCGAGCCTTGTCATTTACAAACCAGTTGTCCACTTTCTTTCCTTTTCCTTTTCCTTTACCCTTGGACAACACTTTGAGCAGCATTTTTCCAAAACTATCAATCAACTCAACAATTCAACTTAAAAATTTAATCCTAAGCGCCCTATGAACAACCACAATCAATCCTACAGTAAAACAACACTTCCAAAATTCGTACCTAGGCCCCCAAACTACAATTTTTCCAAACTCAACCAAACACTCCAAAATTCAAAACCCACACTCCTCAATACCACACAATGCACAATCAACACTTCCTCAAGCAAAATCAACGCACAATATCACAATAATTTCACAACTCAACCAACAATCAATATTTTAAGATCCACAAATCTAAACTCGAAAATTTGCGATTAAAAGCTTAAAGAACTTGAAATCTTACCAAAACTAGGGAGTATTCGCCACCAATTTAGCCAAAATCATCCTAGATTGCAAAATCCCCAATTTCTTGAAACCACAAATTTCTTCAATTTTTCGCAAAGATCTTGGTTAGAACGAGTTGTTTTGGTGTTTAGAAAGGTTAAGGAGTGAGAAACTTTGCTGGGAAATCACTGGGAAGGCTCTAGATTGAAGTTGGAAATTTTTTTTCTCAAATGTGTTTGAGAAGTTTCGCGAAAAATGAAGGGTCACGCCAAGTATTTATAAAAACCAGGTTTCGCCGTTGCGAAGAACAATTTTAGCTGCGGTGAAGTTCTTCACTTGTAAACCCTAAAAACCTAACCCAGTCGATGCCACGGCGAAGACAAATTCTTCAACGTTGCAAAAAATTACAGAAGCGCATCGCCCCGGCGAAGAACTTTCTTCGCCGCGATGAAATTTTTGGTAGCATGCCGAATGCACCAAATTAATAACCTTCCTAACCTAACTACTGAATTGTATATAGGGTAAGCAAGGGTCGATTCCACAGGGAATGATTCGATTAATTTCTATATTCTAAAACAATGAAAACAACAGAAAAATAAAATAAAACCCTAAACAGTAAACATGATAATAGTAATGAAAGGGGGTTGTAGTCAAGGCAAACTAAATACAACAAAGAATCTCTACTGGCAGAAAATATCAGGTTAAAAGCAATCAGTTCTCGGTTCAAGATCCACCTAAACATGCATTGGACATGAACTAATCGTAACACTATTCTATCTCGTTATTATGAAACTACTGACCCTAGGAAACAACAAGCTTTGTTACCCGAATTTTCCCTTAATTGTCACTACTGAAATAAGCTCTCCAAGTAGATCCCAACCCTTGAACAACCTAGAATAAGCTCTCTAAGTTTAATTCAATGGCAGCCTTAAGAATTAGGAAAATAGATCAATCTAAGCAACAATCTCGCTAGCTCGGATTATTTAACTTAGGTTATGTTATTCAAGATGATAGATTGAAAACTTGTCCATAATCATCTATCATCATATGTTACTCCTTGAATAGAAAAAGGACAATTACATATCACAATTCCTAATTCTAATAGGTAAAATTCCGATTAAACAATTTAGCAGGCCAAAACTAAATCACTCAAACAAGAATCGTAAACAATTAAAACAGAATAACATAAACAATTCCAATAAAAATGAGATTAAGAACAATGTTACTGAAGTCAAGTTACACCAATGACATGAATTTAGGCTTCAAAATCCCCTTGAACTGATGAAGAAAAATCAGCCGCACATCTTAACCTAGAAAGTAAAAAAAAAAAAACTGAAAAACAAAACTCCACTGCTGTCTCTCCCCTAGTTAACCTCACACTCCTCAATAAATAACATGCTTTTCTCTTAATTCTACCCCAGGAATCATGGAAAATCTTTCCTAGACGTTTCCTAAAAGATAGAGTTCCAGATTTGTCAAAATCTTGTCAGATATGGAAAACAGAATTCGTCTCCAGCTTGCACTAGGATTCCTGCAATGTAAAAGATCTTTTCTGGGCTTGGTCACTTCATAAAAATTGTAGTCCCGGATGTGTAGATGAATTTGGGCTTTTGAATCACCTGCTTTTGATATCTGACGCTCCAGTTAGACCTGTTAAAAGATTCAATACTCAGCCAGGAAATCCTTCCGCGACTAGGATTCCAGGTCCAGTTTTGCAACAACTAATGAGGACCCAAACGAACTCGGATTCTTTCCCATAATACCTTCCTGGAAAGCTTGATTTGTCTACTTTACTTTTTCTTAAGAACACTTTTGCAATCAAGAAGTATGACTCCATGAAAAACCTGAAAAACGCAGCACTGGTCAGAATAACAAAAATCTGGAATTTCCTAATCTTTTATCACTTATTTCCTAAAGTCTATCCAACTATACTAAACTCACAAAATAAACTCTAATCAACTCAAATAGGCATAAAAAATAACAAAAAACATAATATGAAAGGAATGAAAATATATAAATTACACTCTTATCAATTTCCCTTTATGATTTTGCCCAACTTGCTTCGCCGCGGCAAAACAAAATTCTTCGCCGTGGCGGAAAAATACAGGGGCGCATCGCCTCGGCGAAGTCTGGGACTTTTCGAATTCCCAATTTTTCAAAATGTGCTTAGTCGCTGTGAAAATAGGACAAATTCCATTTTCCGCCTTGATTCGATAATTCACCCGAAACCCCTAAAAACACACAAATTAGACTTTATTTAAAAATAATAAGAAACTAAACAATTTCAAAATAATAAATAAATAAACAACAACAAATGAAAACACTTGGGTTGCCTCCCAAGGAGCGCTTATTTATAGTTGGAAAGCTCGACTCTCTCAAGTTGTCATGTTGGAATGTCAAGCCGGAGGGGAATTGACTTGCAACTCATCACTCCGTCAATGTATGGCTTCAACCTCTGGCCATTGACCTTAAATGTGCCTTTTTCTTCATGTGACACTTCCACCGCTCCGAATGGGTAAACTCTTGTAACTATGAAGGGTCTGGACCATCTAGACCTAAGTTTTCCTGTGAAAAGCCTAAGTCTTGAGTTAAACAACAATACTTTCTAACCCACTTCAAAGTTCTTCTTCCGGATATGCTTGTCATGCCACTTCTTGGTCTTTTCCTTGTACATTCTAGCATTCTCATAAGCTTCGAGATGAAACTCATCGAGTTTACTCAAAGTCAGCATCCTTTCCTCCCCAACAGCTTGTAAGTTCATGTTTAGCTACTTGACTGCCCAGTATGCTTTATGCTCTAGTTCTACCGGCAAGTGACATGCCTTCCCATAGACCTTCCTGAATGGAGACATACCAATCAGAGTCTTAAATGCAGTTTGGTAGGCCCATAATGCCTCATTCAATTTCCATGACCAATCTTTCCTAGATGCATTAATTGTCTTTTCTAAAATTCCCTTAAGTTCTCTATTCGACAGTTCCACTTGCCCGCTCGTCTGTGGAGGTAAGGTGTTGCAACTCTATGTTTCACCCCATACTTTCCCAACAGGGCATCAAATTGCCTATTGCAAAAGTACGATCCTCCATCACTAATGATTGCCCGTGGTACTTCAAATCTTGAGAAAATGTTCTTTCTCACAAAATTAATCACTACCCTGGCATCATTAGATGGCAATGCAACTGCTTCCACCCACTTTGATATGTAATCCACTGCTACCAAAATGTATGTGTTCCCAAAAGAATTTGGGAAGGGACCCATGAAGTCAACTCCCCACACATCAAATAGCTCAACTACAAGGATGTTGTTCAACGACATCTGATCTCTTTTTGAAATATTACTACTCCGTTGACATTGGTTGCATTCCTGAACCATCTGGAATGAATCCTTAAAAAGGGTGGGCCAATAAAACCCAGATTGAAGAACCTTGGCTGCTGTCCTAGCTCCTTCAAAATGGCCACCTACTTCCCTCTCATGACAATGCCTTAGAATACTCTTCATTTTCTCTTACGGAACACACCTACGTATCATCTGATCAGCACAGTGTCTATAAAGGAATGACTCTTCCCAGAAGTAGTATTTCAAATCTGAGAAAAACTTCCTCTTTTGTTGGAAGGTCATGCCAATGGGGAGCACTCTCGCGGACAAGTAGTTGGCAAAATCTGCATACCACGGTGCTTCCTCCACTCTCATCAATTTCTCATCCGGGAAAGTTTCTCTGATTTGGGTTTCTTCCTCATTTCCTTGAATTGGTCGTTCTATCCTTGACAAATGGTCTGCCACCACATTTTTCGACCCTTTCTTATCTCGTATCTCCAACTCAAACTCTTGTAGCAATAAGATCTATCTTATCAGCCGAGGTTTCGCTTCTTGCTTTGCCAATAGGTGCTTGAGTGCTGAATGGTCCGTGTAGACTATCACCTTGGCACCTAGCAAATATGAACGAAATTTATCAAAAGCAAAAACCACAGCCAACAATTCTTTTTCAGTGGTGGTGTAATTCAATTGTGCATCAGTGAGTGTTTTGCTAGCATACTGAATTACATGCAACACTTTGTTTTTCCTCTGCCCTAACACTACTCCTAAAGAAAAATCACTAGCATCACACATCAATTCAAATGGTAGTCCCCAATCAGGAACTGCAATAATAGGTGCAGATACTAATAAATTTTTTAGAGTTAGAAAGGCATGCATGCATTCATCATTAAAATCAAAAGCAACATCTTTAATCAATAAATTGCAAAGGGGTTTAGATGAACCGTCTATAAAACCCCGCATGCCCCAAGAAACTTCGAACTGCTTTGACATTGGAGGGTGGTGGCAGCTTCTTAATCACGTATGTCTTTGCTCGATCCACTTCTATGTCGTCTTTTGAGATTTTATGACCAAGCACCATTCCTTCCTAGACCATGAAGTGGCACTTCTCCCAATTGAGCACCAAGTTTGTCTCCTGACATCGCTGCAAAAAAAAAAAAAAAAAAAAAAAAAAGAAAGATTAGATAAGCAATTATCAAAGGACAAACCAAAAATAGAGAAGTCATCCATGAAGACTTCTATAAACTGCTTCACCATATCTCTAAAGATCGACATCATGCATCTCTGAAATGTGGCTGGTGCATTACACAACCCAAAGGGCATCCTTCGGTAAGCAAAGGTGCCATAGGGACAAGTGAAGGTCGTCTTCTCTTTGCCGACTCATCTACCTCTATTGATCTTGATTGGACAATACAAGCTTCTAGAGGTAGTTGTGGAGTGTTCTCTTCAATGACCTCCACTACTAGTTTATCCACCACATCAACACTAAAGCACGAATCCGATTCAGATGGAAACTTTATAGCTTTAAATACATTGAACGTTACTGTTTCATCTTGAACCCTCAACAATAACTTTCCTTCTTGCACATCAATGAGTGCTCTTCCTGTGGCCAAAAATGGTCAACCTAAAATAAGAGGCATTTCCTTATCCTCCCCCATGTCCAATACAACAAAATCTGCCGGAAAGATAATCTTGTCCACCTTCACCAACACATCTTCAATTATACCTCGTGGATGTTTTATGGACCTATCTGCAAGTTACAACGACATGGTCATTGGCTTCACTTCACCAATTCCTAATCTCCTAAAAACAGAAAAAGGCATTATATTGATGCTAGCACCTAAATCACATAAAACTCGATCAAAAGTAATATCTCCTATAATGCAAGGAATAGTAAAACTCCCTAGATCTTTGAGTTTCGGAGGTAGCTTCTTCTAGAGAATGGTGCTATACTCCTCCGTGAGCATCACTATTTCCTCATCCTCTAACTTCCTTTTGTTTGATAAAATCTCCTTGAGAAATTTCGCGTAGCTCGGCATCTGTTGCAATGCATCTGCAAAAGGAATGTTAGTATGCAAATTTCTAAATATTTCAATGAATTTGGAAAACTGCTTATCCTGATTCTTTTTCTTACGTCTTTGAGGAAACGGCACTGGTAGAGTGTGATGTGCCAATTCTGGTGGTATCTCGAGAAATGGCAATTTCTCTTTCCTTTGTCTTTGCCTTACTTCTCGTTTTTGTTCTTCTTCCCTAGAACTAGATGGTTTCTCTTCAGCAACTATCTCTTCATCAACCTCCTCATCAGAGTCTTCCTTTTTCTCTCCCTTTGATGGACTTTCTTCTTCTCTTGATTTTTCCACCTCTTCAACCACTGTCCCACTCCTCAAAATTATTGCATTTGCTTGCTCACGTGGGTTAGTCATTGTGTTCCTTGGTAAAGACCCCTGTGGTCTCTCATTTAGCTTTTCAGCCAATTGCCCCATCTGTACCTCTAGATTTCGAATGGACGCCCCTTGATTTCTGAAATTCGTCCTCGTCTCATTCATAAAACCTGTGGTCTTTTGCATAAACTTCCCAAACATGTCCTTCAATTTTGTCACTCTTGGGTCTCCTGGTTGATTATTCACCCCTATTTGGTTAGTTGGCAATGCTCTTTGGTTCCATTGATTGCTTTGCTCATTCTGATTGCCCCAAGACAGATTTGGGTGATTCCTCAAACCCGGATTATATGTGTTGGAATAGGGATTGTTTGGTTGCCTCTGATTTCCTACCAAGTAGTTAACCTGCTCCGATGATGACGATGATGAAGCAAATGTGTTCCTCACTTGACACTCACTGCTCACATGATTACCTGCACAAAAATCACAAGTTAGTTGAGGAGCTTGAATAGAGTTTACCTGCATATTTCCCAACTGTTTCTGAAGTGCTGTGAGTTGGGCTGAAATTGCTATATATGCATCAACTTCATGAAAACCCATAGATTTCTTCGGTTGCACCCTCTCATTAGGTCTTTGATAATTGTTGCTTGCCAGAACCTTAAGCAACTCGTGAGCTTCTTCCCAAGTCTTATTTTGTAGTGCTCCTCCCGATGCTGCATCCACCATAGTTTGCACATTCACCATCAATCCGTTATAAAATGTTTGGACTTGCATCCAAACTGGCAACCCATGATGTGGACACCTTCTCAGTAATTCTTTGTATCTCTCCCAAGCCTCATACAATGATTCCAATTCTTCCTGTAGAAACGATGTGATATCATTTCTCAGCTTTGTCGATTTTGCTGGAGGAAAGAATTTGGTCAGGAACTTCTGTGCTAAATCGTTTCATGTTTTAATCATTCCTATTGGTAATGCCATTAACCATCCCTTAGCTTTATCCTTCAATGAAAATGGGAATAGTCTCAATCTGATTGCATCATCTGACACTCCGTTTGGCTTGAAAGTATCACAAATCTCCAAAATATTGGCAATGTGTAGATTTGGATCTTCCTTTAAATCTCCCTTAAACTGTAGCGACTGCTAGATCATCTAGATGATAGCCGACTTTATCTCAAAGTTGTTGGCTTGTACTGCTGGTCTAGTGATACTCGACCCACTGCCATCAATTGAAGGAACCGAAACCACCCTTAGTGTTTTATTTTTTGCCATCTCTACAACTATGACCTCTGGTTCCACTGTAGCCTCTCTTTCTCTTCTTTCTCTGTTAAGTCTTCTAGTGGTTCTTTCAATCTCAGGATCAACAGGAACCACTGGCTAACATCTTGCTCTTCGTATAAACTACACAGAAAAATAGAAAGAGTGAGATCACAAACCAACCTAAAAGAATACAAAAATTAAACAAACAATAATTAAGCAAAAATAAAGCTCCAATCTAGCTAACACAAGAAAATTTTAATGTTAAAACAAAACTCAATCCCCGGCAATGGTGCCAAAAACTTGGTGCGTTGTAACTATAACATGCATAAATAGCAAGTGCACTAGTTGCACAAAGAAATAAAGTGATGAGTGAGTATCGTTCCCACGAGGATTGGTTGTTAAGCATTAAGTTTTCTACTATTTTCAAGTTAGAGCAATCGAATTTGTTTGGATGGGAGAAAATTAAACTTAAAACTAAAACAAAAATGGCTAAATATTCAAACCTAAATTATGAAAGCAAGATTAAAAACAAGGTAATATCAATTTAAACAAACGGGTAGGGTTTTGACTTCGTTCGGACTCTATGAATTAAACCTATAGATTATGCTATTTCCATATTCACATGCATTGATTGTAAATCGAATTCTTTACATTGTAAAACATACCTTCTCAGGCTATGTTTTTCTACTTTTCCCTATTAAACTTCTGCACCCAACAATTTGAAGATTAATAGTTCTAAGCTCATTAAGCACATGGAATTCTATATTGATTTCATTGATTCTTAAATCTATCTCTAGCATTCAATACTACAATGGTGATTACCCAAAAAGCTTAACATGACTCATTTCTCAATCTCATCATGTTCATCAATTAAAAGCACTAAAATCAGAATAACCACACAAACCATACAATAACATGTGAAAATAACACAAATCAATTACTTAATCCATGGAAATCCGAATTACATCAAAACCCTAACCCAAAATGGGTTAGTTCATAGCTAATTCAACACAACAAACAAGAAAAACAATAAACTCAAGGTTCAACATATTAAAATGAGAGAAAAGATAAGAGATCTCCCCTAGTTGAAGAATCCACCAGATTCAATCCCAAATCTTTTCACTATTCAACCCAAAATTCGTTAAATCTCAACTAAGGAAGATGAAAAAGCTGCTATAGACTAAGAAAAACATGATCCCCTCTCAAAATGGCAAAGTTTTGCTTTTATACCTCGCCCAAAAACCTAAGATTTTGCCTAAAAATGAAACTGTGCGTTTTAAAGAAATTGAAAATTACAGACTTCGCCGCGACGAAGAAGAAATCTCACAGCGACGATAAAGTAAACTTAAATCTTGTGCGTAACTCATTTCGCCACGGCGAAGAACAAACTTCGTCGCGGCGAATCTTCATGAAGAATTCTGAATTTACAGAATTTCCCTCCACTTGCTTCTTTGCTTGAATCTTTGATCTTCGATGCTCTCCTATGGGAACAAGCTTCGTAGTGCTTTACTCTGCTTCAGAACTATCCCAACTTCTAAGATCCGCTTACTTCTGAGTCCAGAAACTCCACTTCAATCATTATTTGCTCAAAATGTCCATTTTGGCCTGAAACACAAAATGTAAAGAATTAAGTAGCATTTCAGGCATAAATGAACTGAGAAGTATCTAAAATCTAGCCTAAAAGCCTAAATAAAACAGTATAATCCTCGGATTATCAGAACGAACAAGTCTACCAAAGATAGAGGGATTCTTGCGGACTTACTCAAGTATAATGTAAGTAAATCCAACCCAAGTTAAGATTTAAGTAACCAAATGTTTTGATATGCATGTATATGCTTATGAGTTTGAAATTGATTGTTGAGAATGACGCTATTGTTGAGAATATGGCTTTTGAAGAGTAGATTTGAGCCATGAGAATTGGAGTCGATGTTGTGGTGACCAAGTGAAGTTGGTTGAAATTAGAAAGAATTTGAGTAGAATATTTGAAGTGTATTTTCCTGGCCAGGATTTGTGATGATTCAAGGGAGTTTTACTCCAATTATGGATGGTCTAAGAAAGAAGTAGAATTATAGTTAACCTAGAATTTAAGTATGCATACTTGTTGTTTGATGAAATGCCTGAGAGAAGCATATGCATGAGTAGAGAAAACTTAATTTTGTGCAACATTGCATATTTGCATTACATACTTGCAGTTAAGAAATAATTATGAGCATGAGCCATCCACATGCATATATTTGCATATGTATGAGAATTTAACGAAAGAATAAAGAACTTTAAGAATAAAGAGAAAGAAAGAAAAGCACTAAAGAATTAAAGAAAGAAAAGTGCCAAACAAGAGAAAAGAATAGGTTGTTGTGATGGGGAACCCGTGGGTGACAAGAAGAAGAAATTCCCACATACACACCACCTTAATTAAGTGGCATAAGAAGAAAAAATTTGTACGGCCCGTAAGAGTATATGTGGATGAGGGCTGTACCAAGAAGAAAGTCCTACATGCACGCCACCTTAATTGAGTGGCCTAAGAAGAAGAAAGAATTTGCACAGTCTGCAAGAGTGCATGTTGATGAGGACTGTACTCACTCACATGGCCAGGGTTTCGAATCCATGCATAATCGAGTCCGATCGGCAAAGAATAAGAAAAAAATAAGAAAGAATAAGAAAAGAATAAGAAAGAATAAGAAAAGAATAAGAAAGACTAAGAATAAGAATAAGAAAGAATGAGAAAGCTTGAGTCAGCAAGAAAAGAAAAGTAAAGCAAGAAAAGAAAAGAAGAGCTCGAGCAAGCCAGAATAGAAAGAAAGAAAAGAAAAGAATAGAAAGAAAGAAAAGAAATAGAAAAGAGAAAAGAAAAGAAATAGAAAGAAAGAAAAGAAATAGAAAGGAGAAAAGAAAATGCATTTCTATGCATTACTGCATGTGCATCTCGTCCATGCATCTTACCATGATTTCTATCATGGTTAGTGAGACTAAGAAAGAAAGAAAGAACAGAGAGAATTAGAAAGAAAGAAAAGAACAGTGAGAAGTAGAAACAGTGAAAGAAAAGAGAAAGAACAAAGAGAGAATGAAGAAAAGAAAGAATAGAGTAAGGAAAGAACTCAAAAATATATCGCAGGGATAAAGGAATAGAGGATTCACTTATTGAGCATTTTGTGCTCACCCCATTATTTTTCCATGTTTTGCAGGGAATAGGTGAGAAGCGGTCAGATGGACATCAAGAAGCGGAGAGAAATGGCACTACTGTCCACTGTTGTTAAAGCTTTTATATATGCTATTTTGTATAATGTAAAGAATTATTTGTTTAATTTAAAAAAAAAAAATTTGGGCCCATCTACTTTTCAATTGATAAGTATGTATTTTTATCATAGTATATTTTTCTAATACTGGTAGAAAGAAGCTATTACAATATTCCATCGTTATCATGCTAAAAAATCATCATCTCTAGAGTGTTGAAGAATGATGCAAGGTTAGAAGAGGAATTTGACCATGCCACAGCACACTTAGTCCAGAATCAACCATGCTATAGCACAGTGCCAGCACACAGTCACGATAGCTAGAAAATTATCTTCCTTTTTTTACTAGGAAAATAGGGTTTAAGAGTCCTACACTAAGTAGAATTAAGGAAAACAAAACCCTAACCCTTGTGGGATATAAATAAAATTCTTTTAGCATTATTTTAGGGGGATCTTTGTAGAGAACAAAAGTATTCAATAATTTAGAGATTAAGAGAGATTGAAAGAGGCTTGGACAGAAGAATTGGGTAGATCATCATCAACTCCATTGTTCTACCCAAGATTTCCTAAGTTTTTCTTATCTCGTGTTATTATTATTTTTTATTCATTAATATGATTATGCTTTTATTCTTCTCCATGAGTAACTAATTCTTTTGTGACTGAGGGTGATTTCAAAGCCCTAGACATGTCTTGTGATTAATAAAATCTGCATCTATTCATCTTTTGATCCCTCTTGGTTATGTGATTATTTCTCTGTGAATAGGGTTTAGATAGATTGTCTTAATTGTTCAAGTGCACAATTAAATAGTTAGGATTAATTTATTAATGCCAATTTAGGTTGTTTAGTACAAAATCGCTTTATTAACCTAAATAACTAGTGGTAAAGTGTATGCCTACATACATGGGGGGGTAATCACTCAAGATAACTAAACTGACCATATGAGTTTAGCCTTAATTCAGTAGGTCTCTCGCAACTTAATGCTTTTATTACTTTGAATCTAGAGATCGTATCCTAGGTTATTTAATAAATAAGGAATTGGGTTATGACCGTGTCTAATTCGACGACTTAATAAGGAGAGTTGAGACTTATCAATGTTTGGTATTTTCTGAGCTGATGGGATCTGGAGCGTAGAAAGTTAAAGAGTGCTTTTATTATATGTAATTCATGTCTAATGGTGGCGAATAAACCTTTAATCTAGTTTCTCTTATTTATCTCTTTTGTGATTGTTTGCTTGCTTTACTTTGTTTAATTTTAGTTTGCTAGTTTTTGTTGAGTTTTGATAATTCAAGACAAATCCCGTTAGAAGTAGATAATTAATTAAGTTCACAAATCCTCTGCGAGAAAGACCCTTACTTGCTCTTTGCTACTACACGACTTTGCATTAGAATTTAGTGAGGTAACATTATGTGTTGCATTTGCACGCATCAAACGTCAAAGGCATAATGCCAATATTTAAAGGGAACATGACTATGAGCAAGTAATGTCAAGCCAGTATCCACTAAATGTCTTATTTTGCGTTCGGCAATGCCATTTTGCTCATGTGTATATGGACAAGCAACATGATGAAGTATACCAACAGATTGAAAGTATTTATTTAATTTTTGGTACTCTTCTCCCTAATCAGAATGGGAGGCTTTAATTTGTTTGTTAAATTGTCTTTTGATAGGAGACTCAAAATTATGAAAAATAGAAAATACCTCACTTTTATTCTTAAGAAAATAAACCCAAGTATATCGGCTTAAATCATCAATAAAAACAACAATATAATGATGTCCTAAACTAGAAAGCATTGGAGCAAGTCCTCAAACATCAGAGTGAATGATGTCAAATGGTTCTTTGCGTGAATGCTTGACAGAAGCTAAGGGAAGATGAGCTAATTTTCCTAAGAAACACGAGGAACAAACATAATTTGATTTGCTTTGAGAAGAAGGTAAGCCGAATTCCTTTATTATTTTATTGACAGTGTGGGAGAGAGGGTGATCATGACGAACATGCCAATCCTGATCTGTGAGCTGTTCACTAGCGAATGCTTGTTTTGGATTTGATCATTGACCAAAGGCATAAATTTTATGCTCACTTGGCTCATGAAGGAGAAGCTTCTAAGTTTTTTGATCCTTTATAGAAAAATGAGAAGGCCAGAATTCAAAAAAGAAATTATTGTCAGTTGTGAATTTTTGGATAGATAATAAATTTTTCACAATATTAGGGACATGTAAAAAATTATGTAAATGCAATTGACCATTAGGTAAAGGGAGAGAGGCACTACCAGTATGAGAAATGTGCAAACCTTGTCCATTACCAACATGAAGTTTATATTTACCCTTGTATTCATGGGCCATACTAAAATTTGCAAGATCCGAAGTATACAAGATAATTGGTAGCAATATCTGGAAACCACAGGCAAAGTCAATTGATGCACCAGAATAAATATGGTTGGGTTGAGAATTGAATTATTGGCTAGGAGTCTAGTGTTGGAGTAGTTGCCCTAGAGCCAATCAATTATTATGGAATTAACTCTTTTCAATAATGTTTATTAATCAATAAAAGGCATTATCTACTATATCATGTAAATCGTAGTTGTATGTATTGATATATGTCCTTAGAATGGTAGAACCGTGACGAGAGTATCAAGTGTTTCAAATCTTGATATTGAGAACGCTATGAGCACATATGGTAGCCGTTCTAGAAACATCTGTAGCCCTAGTATTGTTCTGACCAAGGGCACAGATAATATGGTAAGAGTATCATAGTGTTGAATGACCCTATTGAAAGGCAATGACAGATCTCACTTGTTAAGGTTGTTTACTTACAACCTGGTGTAACACATGGGTGCTTGCTCTAGGCAAGTTCACTGGACTGACCCACTAGAGGATTCCATATAGATGGTAACCTTAGTGTCTATGGAACAAATCCTCTAACGAATGGTGGTACATGTGATCCTTAGACTTGAGACCACCAGAGTGCCTTGTGCACTGATCCGTGTAGTTTGACACTAGCCCAACGTAGTTCTATTCAGAGCTATCAATACGGTAGTGATTGGCTACATCGAGGAGTATATCAAGACTATGGTGGGCTGACAGAGGATTCATCACTCTTGGGTATGGGAGAAGTTATCTCACGATTCAATTCAGTTAATGACAATGATAGTAAATTTGTGATCACAGTGGGATTGAGTTGTTGCTCAATCCAATTAATTATTCTCGCCATTGGTCCAATAACTGAATACACATATATCAAGAGTAACTAAGGTTGACACTATTTCTGTACCTCAATCTCGATGAGGTGATAGAGGATGAAAGGATTAGATTGTACGGTAACCATATCGTTGACAGGTAGTTGCTTTGCTGAATCCAAATCTACCGGGTGGCCATGATGCCTTGCTAGGGGCCAATCTTGGTCTGTGTGTAGTGAGACGATTAATTTGTGTTAATCGCGATATGTACACTGCCAGTATGATGAGAAGCCTATGGGTCACACACATAGAAGATAATTTAAGAATCAGTTTGTGCAAGAGGCGTTTTCATCTTTTAGGGCAAAGAGGTATTTTGGTAATCTCACAGTGCAATTAAATTTACTAAGGTTGTTGCCTATATTTAATTTGATATTAAAATTAAATAAGTGAGATTATATTTACATATATGTATACATATATTTAAATGGATTATTATTATTAATTAAATGTTAATGTATTTCTATAAATACATTAATTGAGTTTAATTGAAAATAATTATAATTATAATTAAAATATCATGATTGGGAGTGTTTGGGCATAAGGGCTGTTTGGGTTGAGGCCCAAGCCTATTCCTTAATGGAATAGGGTTTTGTGAGCACTATATAAGTGCAAAGTTTTGTGAATTAAAGGATAAGTGAATTCATTCAATCATTTTGATTGAAAGGAAAATTAAAAACACGCAACCCTCTCCCTCACGCCAGCCTTGTTTTTCATTGAATCAAAATTTCTTGATTCTTGAATTTGGTTCTTTAAGCTAAAGAGGATCTAGCAAATCCCTCTTTAGCTCTACGGGTTATCTTCATATGGATAACCACTGGTTCGATCCTACTCTTGGATTGGTAGCGAACTCAGAGACAAGTTTGAAAGAGCCTCCAAACATGTGTGTGAACTCTAAACTATACTCTGATTGTTCATATTACTGCAGATTTCGATTTAACATATAAACTGTAAAATTTGTGCCTTGATCTTGGCTTAAATGGATTTGATCTATGCTTTAAATTTTTGTTTCCACTGCCATTAAAAGTGGAAAAATAGCCAGCTCGGCCCACGGCGGGTTATAGAAATTGGCGGGTCGGGTTAAGCCTACCTCTTGGCCAAAAAGGCTGGCCTAGCCCACCCCGCCAACCCTAACCCGGTGGGTTTTGATGAAGGCCGGGCCGGGTTAGCCCATAATTTTTTTTTATTTTTATTTTTTGTTTTTTAATTTTTTTCTTTTATGTAATTGTTTTTAGTTAACTTTTCAAATATCAATAATTCAATTAAATTAAATTTTTTTTTTTTGTTAACATTTCAAATATTAATTCAATTTAATACAATGAAATTGTAATATAAGAAAAATTAGATTTATTCATTTATCAAAAAATAAAATAAGAAATAAGAAATTACAACAATTATTGCCTCACTAAAAACCTTACCAAGAAAAACCCAATGGGACAAAAACTGGGTAAGGAAAAACGAGTACAATAATTGACAATTAATTTACAAGCTACAATTTACAAAACAACTAATTTGGGGGTTGACTAAGACCTTCCTCATCTATATCATCTATATTACAAAATTGAAATGATTCTATTAAAGCATTGTCGACAATCTTGTATTGATCCTGATAGCGTGACCGTTCCCAATCTCGAAGACATGTGAGGATTTTAATCACTTTTAATGAAAGTTTAGTCCTTCGTTCATTTAAAATTCTTCCACTTGCACTAAATGTTTGTTCGGACGAGACGGTTGAGACAGGAATAGAGAAAACATCCAAGGCAAGTCTTGTTAATACCGAAAAAATACATTTTCTGGTTTTCCAAAATTCTAAGACATCAATGTTGGCTCTTTGTTATGGATCTGCTGGTAACACTTCGGGGGTTCCCAAATATTGGTGAAGCTCATTACTCTGTAGTTGCATGGAGGACAATACATTCGTTGTTGGTGCTTCTAAAGAAGAGGTTGTGCTTCAGGTTCGAAACCTCTTCGGCCTATTAAGTGCACTCCAGGAGTCGAAGTTTTCATTTGTTTCTTCTGATGCAACTTCCTTGGGTATTTCACCTCTTTGTTGGTTCCCATACCTATTTTCATATTGCAAATATACCTCTGCAAGGCACTCTCTTACCTCTCCTAGTTGATTGGCATATGCTTCGTTTTGTAAATTTTCAGTTAATGTGTCTAAACCATTTTCTAAACCTGCTACTTTAATTCTAGGATCAAATATAGTATCTGAACAATAAAGACAAGGAATGGGTTTCCAATATTTTTTAAATTTTAATTCCATTGCTTGTATTGGTCCCGCTAAAAATTATTATTTAATTTTTTTTTTCAAGTTTTTTCGTCTAACCCAGCGGGTTGAAAACTCCCAACCCGGTGGGTTGGAGGCTTTTTTTTAACAAAAAATATAACCCGCTGAGTTGCCAGGTTGACGTATGAAAACCCAGCCCGCCCGCCCGTCGGGGTATATGCGGGTCGGGTTGAACCTGGCTAGATGTGGGCCAAGTTAGGGTTGAACCACCTAACCTGGCCCATTTGTTCCACCTCTAGCTGCCATAAGTTTGATCGTGTCCTAACATATATCACATGTGGCATCGATCAATAGCATGATTTCACAGTCCACAAATTTGACATGGATCATGTGGATGCCTGTTGTTCTGAAACCTATTGTTCTAAGAGGAAGATCTAACTAGTGAAGTTGACGATGTAAGGAGGAGTAGAGCTGTTGTTGAAGATCAAGATGAAGAGTGCCGCAAGATGAAGGGAGGTTCTTTCGTGCTTTTGAGAAGAATTTCATGAGAAACAAGTTGCCGGCGTAATTCATCAAATGGGATAGGTGTTGGTGGCAGAATGAGTGCAGTGATTATACTATGATAATCACTCCTAATGTTACGATAAATGATGGCGTTGAATTCTGTTGGGGTAATCTGACGACTAGTGACTGCTAATTCATCAGCAAGTGATTTGGCACGCTGAAGGATACACTGACAGATAAGTCATTGTTTTTCAATTCTTGAAGTTCTATATTTAATTGCAATTGGCGGTTTTGAGACACAGAACCAAAGGCGGTGGAGAAGGCTTGCCAGACTTGGAAGGAGGTAGAGAGATTGATGACATAAGGGAACACTTCTTCTGTTAAAGAAGACAATAACCAAGAGAGAAGCATTTGGTTCTTTTGGAGCCATGTTTGATATGCAGGATTAAGAATATCTTGTGGTGGTAGAAAGAATTGTTTTTGGTGGGGCGTGAGAGGAGCCATCAAAAAAACTATTGAGATTTTGATAGTTAAGGAGAGGAATAAACTGAGTTTCCCAAGCTAGAAAATTCTTTGTATTAAGCTTGACAGATAAGGTGTGATGGACATTTGGAGAAGAAGCAATGGGATTAGCCATAGTTATTTGAGAGTTTTAAGGATCTTGAGATGCAATACTCATAGATCTGATACCATGTAAAAGAAAGAATAGACTGGAAAAATATTCTGTATTTCTTGTGTCTTGCTAGAATTACAATATCAACATATATAGAGAATTTACATAAGAAGATAAGTAGTAGCTGTACAAGATAATAACAAGAATAACAAGAATGAGATAACAAGATAAGAAACCCAAAGAAGATAAAGATAAGCAGTTGCTGAGATTTGAATGAAGATAGATAAAGATGTTGTGATTTGAATGAAGATATAGATAAGGCTTAACCCTTACGTTGCTCATGGTCTTCTTGAGTCGTAGGATCCATTGTCTACAAAAATAGAATTAAAAAAAATACTAAATATGTTTATTATGAAATAAAAAATATTCAAGGCATGTAGAAATGATATATATTAAATCCGTATCAAAATTTAAGTGGCAACAAATTCATATTAAACTGTCAAAGCATCTTATCTTAGCCAGGCTTTTTTTTTGGGGGGGGGTGTTGTTGGGATGGGGTGAAAGGTAAATTATAAAGAATTAAAAAGTTTACTTGAAAGACACTGGATTGCATGGGCAAACCAACATTGTTCAATTAAACATCTCATAGGAAAATTTTAGGGTACTTATAGCATCATCTATACAATTAATAAATTCATGCTAAGGTAAGCATAAGCATGTTTAGAACAAGATGGAAACATATAGTTTATTTCATGTTTTTTCTTGTAATCTAGCAACAACCAATTACGTAATTGGAGAAAAATACTTCTGTGAGGTGCATGCATAGGGTGGGTGCTTCTACAAATTTAATATCATATAGAGTGTGTACGTGTAATTACCTTGAGTTCATAAGTAACTTTGAGGAATTGATCTCCCCATATCATGGATGGAAATCAGCAGTATGACGAATAGCTGTGGAAAACTTATATTTGTCAAACTTATAAATTGTGTGTGCACATATGATTTGCGTGCACTCTAATTGCCAAACTTGAGACTTGGCTTGTTTTGTTTAGAGTTTGTGTGTGCACAATAGTTTGTGCTCTCACCCTTGCTTCAGTCATTTGCAACCCAGCACGAGTTGCATGACTAAAAAAGTGAAAAAGATATTGTTTATTTTTGTCTCTCACTTTTTAAGACCTTTTTACATGTGTCATAACATCCTTAAGTGGTCCTAGGGAATAAAAGTACTTTTCCCAGTTTGCTTTGTGGTCCAAACCAAAAAGAAGGAAAACTTTCCTTATTTGGACAAACATGCATCAGTCCCTTGTTGGCTGACTTGACACTATATTGTTGAGCAAGAAGTCCTTCATTATATAATACCTCTTCTTACGTGTGTGAATCAAACCTTTTGACATTTTGTTTCATTGTACTTTGATTCTCTTAGAGTACTTTTCTCTCTTAAGGTTCAAGGTTCATTTCCATATTTTAGGCCAAAACCTCACCATATCAAACACATTATTGATGGCTTTTGGAACATGGTTCCTTTGCTAATGCTGGTGCATGGTGTCGGTAGTTAAAGCTTGGTGGTTCACAAGCTACTCATGGGTGTGTTCTCGGTGTGAAGAAGATCCAAAGAAGTTGTTACACGTTAAGGATTCAAAGTGTGGTGCTAAGTGTAAAATTGAATAGGGAGTTCTTTTTACTGTAACTCAAATCAGCTTTGAACTGTATCTTGTAATGTGTTTTTAACTTAGTGGATTGCTTCAATCTGGACAAGGTCCCATGGAAGTAAACTAAAAGTGGATTTAGCCGAACCATGTATATGGTTGTGTTCTTTATTTTCTGCACTTCTGTTTGATGTGTTTAAATTGAAAATGTTTAATCTACTTGGTAAATATTCCGTTGCACTTAAAATAGGTAACCACACTCTCTAACGTGAGTTAAATCTTCAACTCTCTCCCTGACAAGTGGTATTAAAGCTTGTTTTGATAAGTTGATGCAGTAGATCCTTACCCATTTTGATTGTTTTTGTGTGCATCTAAGTGTCTAACTGTTGGACGAAACCAAATCTATGTTTTGTTTTATTTTAGATCTACTGCTTTTTTGTGTGTGCACTTTATTTATTGTGTTAGCATCTTTCTGAATGTTTTTCGTCATGAGTTTCTTCATTGAAGGAGGATCTGCTTATAGACAACCTCTGTTAGAAGGACCTAACTATTACACATGGAGACCTAGGATGCGTGCTTTTCTCAAGTCTATAAATGAAAGAGTCTATTCCATGGTTGTGAATGGTTGGACAACCCCGGTTATTGTAGAAAATGAAGTGTCTAGAGCAAAACTTGTTGCTAGTTGGACCGTTGATGAGATAACTCCAGCAAATTATAACTCTAAAGCCCTACATGTTCTTTTTAATGCTGTAAATGTAAATCAAATGAAAGTCATAGCTAATTGTGAGCTTGCTAAAGATGTTTGGGATAGGCTTCAAGTCAAGAATGAGGGAACTAGTACCATTAAAAGAAATAGGCTTAGAAGACATGTCACTAATTTTGAAAATTTGAACATGGAAGAGGATGAAACTATAACTGATTTCTATGGTAGAGTTTGTGATATTTCTATTGAATGTTTTGCTTTGGGAAGAACATATTCTAATGCTGAACTTGTCAGGAAAGTGCTTTGCTCTTTGCCCCGGAGGTTTATGTCAAAGGTCACCACCATTGAAGAATGCCAAGATGTGGATGCTATGGACATTGATGAACTCATTGGCTCTCTCCAAACCTATGAGCTGAATCTAAAATGGTGGGAAAAACAAAAACCAAGCAAAGGTTTGGCTCTCAAACATGAGATTGATTCTGATCATTTTGATGATTGTGATTTAAGTTCATTGGATGACAAAAACTGTGCTCTACTTACAAAGAATTTTGCAAAGTTTTTAAAGAAAAACATGAAAAAGCCTCATAATAATGGTTATGGCTGAAAACCTTTTGTGAAAAAGCCTTATGACCATCAAACCCTTGGTACCTTTACAAAGAAATTTTCAAAAGATAAAGAAAAGAAAAATAAAGGTATCAAGTGTTTTGAATGTGAGGGTTTCGGCACATAGAATCTGAGTGTGCTAACACACTGAAAAAGAAGAAAGGTAAAGCCATGCCTGCCACTTTGAGTAGGAGTGACATGATGAGAGTGATGATGATGAAAATGTTTTAGCCTTACAATGATTAAGAAGACAGTAAGAGTAAAGTTTTAGATGACATTGTTGACATCTATACTGAGCAAAAAGAGGCATATGATAAGATGTATGACCAATGACTAAAGGCTGTGAAAAAGTTGCAATCTCTTGGTATTGAGAATGCTACTTTGTTAAAGCAAAATATAGCCTTGTCTGAAAAGATTATTGTTCTCACTATTGAACTAATTGAGGCTAAGGTCATCGTTGATAAGTTGAATGCAGGATCTCTTAAGCTTGATGAAGTCTTTGGTCAAGGAAAATCCTTTGGAGATCAATATGGTTTGGGCTTCAGTCCTAGTGCTAGCACATTGAAAGCTGGTACGAGCATGTTTGTGAAAACCACCGAAACTCTTGCTTAAGGAACTACTATGAGACAGTTTACAAAGGTATCAAAATTCATTTCTATTTTTCATTTTTGTAACAAGAAAGGTCATATCAGACCCAAATGGTTCAGGTTCACTACTTATTTGAAGAAAGTTTTTAAAAACCATAGTTTTTTTGCTAATGTAAATCATAATGCTAACAATTGTTTTTCTTCCAAAAGAGTTTGGAAACTGAAGGCTGATGTGAACTATTTTGTGTCTCATAGTTCCTTGCTTGCAGTTCAAAATGATATTTGGTATCTAGATAGTGGTTGTTCAAGGCATATGACAGGTAATAAATATCTCTTGACTGAACTTGAATCGGTTGATAGAGGGCATGTCACTCATGGTGATGGAAAGAAAGGTAAAATTCTTGGCAAATAGTCAATTGTGCTATTTGTTTTTCCTATTTTGAAAGATGTCTTACTTGTTAATGGTTTGAAAGCTAATTTGATTAGTATTAGTCAAATATGTGACAAAGATTTTGTGGTTCAATTTTCAAAGGACAAGTGTCAAATCTTGAATGGTAAAGGTGTTTCTCTACTTGAGGGAAAAAGGTCAAATGACAATTGTTACTTGCTTTCTAACTGTGTGTCCTGTTTCAGCTCTAAAACAGATTCAACAAACTTGTGGAATGAGAAATTTGGTCACATGAACTTCAAGGACTTAGTGAGACTCTCAAAGAAGGAAGTAGTTAAAGGACTACCAAAACTTGAACTTCCCAAAGGTAATGTAAATGGTCCATGTTAACATGGTAAGCAAACCAGAATATCTCATAAAGCTTTGTCAAATCTCAATAACTCATATGTTTTGGAATTGCTCCATATGGATCTAATGGGTCCTATGCAAATTGGGAGTTTGGGAGGTAAGAGGTATGTGTTTGTTTGTGTTGATGATTTTTCAAGGTATGCTTGGGTTGATTTTTTACATGAGAAATCTGATTCTTTCAATATATTTTAGAAATTAGCCAAAAGGTTGCTTGTTGAGAAGAGTTCTAAAGCTGCAAAAATTGTGAGAATAAGGAGTGACCATGGAAAGGAATTTGAGAATGCTGATTTTGCTAATTTTTGTGAATTGCAGGGCATATTCCATGAATTTTCAACACCAAAAACACCTCAACAAAATGGTGTTGTGGAAAGGAAAAACAGAGTGGTTCAAGAGATGGCTAAAGTGATGCTTAATGCCAAAAAGCTTCCTACAAGACTTTGGGCTGAAGTTATTAACACGGCATGTCATATTTCCAATAGGGTTTATCTAAGAAAAGGTACCCTTCAAACTCCCTATGAGCTATGGAAAGGTAAGAAATTTGATCTCTCTTACTTTCATGTCTTTGGATGCAAATGTTACATCTTGAATGATAGAGAGAATTTAGGTAAGTTTGATTCTAGGAGTGATGAAGGAGTTTTTATTGGATATTCTTCCAATAGCAGCACATTTAGGATTTATAAAATGTGTTATAAAAAAGTCTTAGAATCCATTAATGTTGTGTTTAGTAATGTAGAAGATTTTTCAGAATATTCTCAAGAATGTAAAATTTAAGACATATCTGTTCCTCATGTGCTCACACAAGATGTATGAATACTATTGAATCTCTTGAACCTAAATCTTCGTCAAATGTGTTGTCACTTACTTCAGTGTTACAGCAATAGGATATTCTCCTTGCAAAGAATCATCTACTGATTCATCATTGCAAAATGAAGGGATAAAGTTGGTTGTTGATCTTTTAGATGAAAGCATTCAAAGGAGAAATCAAAAAAGAAGAAAAGATACACCAACATGGGTTCAAAAATCTCATCCACCTTCAACTATTATTGGAGATCCAAATGAGGTAATGGTTACAAGAAGGAGAAGACAAAATGAAATTAATCATCTTTGTTATGTATCTCTTGCAGAGTCGAAGAATGCCAAACAAGCTTTGGAAGATGAAAATTGGATTGAGGCGATGTAAGAAGAACTGGAACAATTCAAAAGAAATGATGTTGGATGCTTGTACCAAAACCGGAGGGAATCAACATTATAGGTACCAAATGGGTCTTTAAAAATAAAACTGATGAGTTTGGTAATGATGTCAGGAACAAAGCTAGGCTTGTAGCTCAAGGATATACTCAAGTTGAGAGAATCGACTATGACAAAACCTTCACCCCCATTGCTCGACTTGAATCAATTTGCCTGCTACTTTCTATTGCTTGCTGCCTCAAGATCAAATTGTTCCAAATGGATGTCAAAAGCATCTTCTTGAATCGAATGCTCATCGAAGAAGTTTATGTTGAACAACCGATTAGCTTTTAAGACCCCCACAAACCTGATCATGTTTTCAGATTGAAAAAAACACTTTATGGTTTGAAACAAGCCCCATAGGCCTGGTACGAAAGGTTGACGACTTTCCTTCTTGAGCATAACTATGAACGAGGTAATGCCGACAATGAAATCATGTGTGCTAACAATAAAATCATGTGCATAGATTTATGTTGACGGTATTGTGTTTGCTTCTACATCTTATTCACATGCACTTGAATTCATTAGCTTGATGAAAAATGAGTTTGAGATGAGTATGGTAGGGGAATTAATATGTTTCTTGGACTTCAAATTAAACAAATGGATAATGGCATGTTTGTTTCCCAATCAAAGTATGCTCTAGAAACATGTTGAAAAGATTTTTTCTGTAATACCCAAGATATCAAAGGTATGTTCCTAACTCAAAATAGTCCTTTAGATGTTAATTTTATGTTAAAAAGCATAAAATCTAACTAAGGGCAAAATAGTCAATTCATTTGGAACGGTATGAATCAATTATCCATAGAGAGGCTTAGGGGCAAAATGGTTATTTTGCCTATGGATAAGCATTGAAAAAGTCAAGGATGAGTAGGCTTCATTGCATTTAATGGCATTAATTAAGTAATAATTATGTCTAGTGTGAAATGACCAAAATGCCCTTATATGAAGAATTAAGGACTTATGAGTTATACAATTAAAACAATTGGGCCAATTGCATAATATTGGAAAATAAATGAAATATTTTCCTATAAATGAGATGAAATTCGTTCAAGCCAAAGGAGAGAGCCTTTCTTCAACATTTCTTCCATTTTCTCTCAAATCTTCCATGAAACAAGCTTTCTTTCTCTAAGTTTTAAAGGAGTTTTGCTTAATTTTTCAAGGAGAACAAGATAGGAGCCTTGGATCTTCAATTTGAAGGGTTTAAGGTAAGGATGAAAAACTTTAGTTTTGATGTGATTTGAAGATTTGAAGTAGATGTTGAGGTATAATGTTATATATGTAGGATTAAGGTTTAAAAGAAGTCAAAGGCAAAGGATTTGTTGGAGGAAGTCTTTAAAAAGTTAAGGAAGAACCTCCCATGACTTTAGGGTTTATGCTAGGGTTTGTGGATTTTTATGAAACCTTAAATTAAAGCTTTAAGGCATAGAATTAGTTGATGGCAAGTGTAGTTGAACTCATTTATTCTACTTATTGCCTTGAATTCATTATACATGAAGTTATTACTCTTTATGTTTTATGAGTTGTTATGTTTGATTGAAGAAAATGAAGTGTGGATACTGATTGTGGCAAAAATTGTAGTATTGGAGGCCACATGGTGTTGAATGGTTGCTATTAGAAGTGTTGATGTGTTGTTTGCATTAGCTTACAATGTTATAGCAATAATGGATGATTATGGGAATGAGATTTTACACTTCCTTTAAGATGTTAAAGACTATTAAGGGGAGGTTTATTTGATCCATAAGTTAACCTATTGGTTAATGTCAATAGGAATTGATGTGGCATAGTTAATATGAAAATTCGGATTTAGTGGGCTTAGGGGTTTTGTTAACCCTGCTTCAGTATTTCGACCATAACTTGAGTTATAAAAATCAAAATGAGATGATTCTTGAAGCATTAGAAAGCTAAGACACAGACCTATAACTTTTATGTTTATTCCAAGAGCCAATTCGTTTGAGAAGAGGATGGAAAATGGCCTGAAGCATAAATTGGTTATTAAAGTTTAAGATTTAACATAATCAATTCTTATGATTATGAATTGATTATTAATGTATTATTGTAATTATGCCATGTACTAATGTTTACCCATTAGTTAGATGATCTTTGAAAGATATACATGGTCATGATGTCAATGCATGATTAATGTTATGAAATGGCATGAAGATGCAATGTAATACATGTTTTAAGATGATGTATGTGAGCAAGAGGTAATGTAAATGGGTTGATAATCCATAGATGAAGTAAAAGTATTAAGCTCACCAAAATATGTATTTACATGCCATAAGATGTTAGAGATGCAAATCGACATAATAGAGATGCATATAGACATGATGGAAAACGCGTAAGCATATCCTCGTATATCGGTTGAGGAAAGATGAATACATGCTTTAGATGCTAAATAACGCGTAAGCACGCCTCCCGATGATATGAGCTCTAGATGAAATTTGAGGCTAGATGATATGAAGTGCTTAAGATGCTAAGAAAGGTCCGATCGGCTAGACGATAAATGTTTCATATGCATTTAGTTGCATTACATGAGTTATGATGTTATTTACATCATAAGAAGATTTATACTCATGTTAGATGATTTTAGATGTTATGTCATGACATGTGATGTGTGTGTACTATGTTTACATACTTATTTGTATGTGTACACATTGATGTTTATCTAGCCATGGGATAAAATGATGAAAAGCATATGAATTAGTAATAAAAGGGGAAGTATCCCTAGATGTAAAAGATAAGTGATGTGTTAATAAATATGTTTAAATAAAGATCAAATAGTACATTCAGAATGAAACGGATCATTCCTTACTGAGCGATTAGCGCTCACCCTTTCATTGTTGATTGCTTTGCAGGTAGACTAGAAGTGAGGGATGCTAGAGACGGCGGGACTATACGTGAGGGGAGATGATTTCTTGTCATCTCGATGTTTTTATCTTGATGTAAATGATAAATATTTGTGAAATACCTTTGGAAGCTTCCACCCTATAAATATGTTTTGATTGTATAATTTCTTAAAGTTTGTAAATTATAAGTTTGGATCCTGCGTGACATTTTATATGCATGTTTTGGATATTATTATTATTATCCTTACACAGATTTTTTCTAAATACAACTCGTTCTCCAAATATGTATCCTCGGGATTCTCATTGAGGGATATTCAGAGGATACCTGACTGGAGGGGGGTTTTACATTTTCTTGAGAATGCAAAGCATGCTAGAACCCCTATGAGTGCTACCCTTAAATTGTCCAAAGATGAACATGGTAAAAAGGTAGACAATAAGATATATCGAAGCATGATAGGAAGTCTTCTTTTTTTAACTACAAGCCGACCTGATATTTGCTTTAGTGTTGGTGTTTTTGCTTGGTTTCAAACTAACCCTTCTGAGTTGTACTTGAATGCAGTGAAAAGAGTCATGAAATATATTTCAGGTATGTGTGATTTTGGCCTTTGGTATTTTTTTCATTCTAACAATTGTTTGGTTGGATATAGTGATGCGGGTTAGGCAAGAAGTTTGGTCTTGGAAACAATCTTGTCACATGGTACAACAAGAAGCTGAATGCAATCTCCCTATCCACTGCCAAGGCTAAGTACATTGCCGCAGGGAGTTGTTGCACTCAAATTTTATGGTTAAAACAAATGTTGAATGATTATGGTGTTGATCAAGATCGTGTGACAATTTTTTTATGATAACACGAGTGCCATTAACATCTCTAAGAATTCATTCAACATTCTAAGACTAAACACATTGACATTAGACATCATTTCATTAGAGAGTTAATTAAGGAGAACATCACTGCTCTTGCTCATCTGAACACAAAATCCCATTTGGCTGATTTATTTACAAAAGCACTTGACTATGATACTTTTATTTTCTTAAGGAAGTCCATTGGACTACTTCAACTTGAATAATTTTTCATTTCAGTTGATGAATAAACCATGAACATGCTACTTTCATTTTTGTTCGTCCAGATTCCTTGATCTGTGCTAACACTCTAATTGTCATTCATTTTCTCTTATCTGTGTGCTAACTGTGGTATGTTGTGTCCATTGAGACTCTCTCTATAATGTGACCTTAGTGCATCATGAGTTGATTGTCCATTCTTGTCATCACTATGAAAGTGCTACCTTGCATGAAGTGTGAAAGTTGTTTTGAGTAATTTTCTGATATATAGAGACCCCTATATTTTGGAAAATCTACCATTAAGAGGATTACCTTCCTGCAAATGTGAAAGCTACATCTTGGTTACATTTATGAGAGTTATTTTGCCCTTTAATCAAAATCTTTATTTTCTATGATGAAAAAGAAAAAGCTAGATATAGCAAGGCATGAGGGAAGGGGGAGCTTCTCTTGCAAAATTTAAAATTGACCAATGTGTCATTTTACCCCTTTGAGGACACTATCACACACTAAGAAAAGAAATTTATCTCACTTGTGTTTGATTGAGAAAGTGTTGTTTTGATTGCACTAAGTTGACAACTTCCGTATGAGTTTTTGTGCCTTTTAAGATTGATAATTTTGATTTATTAGGATGATCTGCATAGATTGGTTGTCTTGACCTTCAAAAATTCATGTGAAGCATTACATCATTTTAATTTTATGCTATTAAAAATTGTTTCAATAAAGTCTAGTCTTTTGAAAATTTCTTATGTTCTTTTGGGATATTGTACGCTCACACGATTGCATATGTACACTCACTTAGGATAGAGTTCTAATTTTGGTATAACTCTTTTTAGGGCTTCAGAATCAGCACCTGCCATAAATGTAAGCCCTAATTCATTTGCACGGCAATCTTCACATTTCATAACCATTTTTTATGTCGTCTAAGTTTTCAGTCTTCACGATTTTTTTCTCTTAAATTTTCTCATTTTTTTTTTTAGAAAGAAAACAATGGAGGATCCAAAAAGAAAAGAAGAATCTCTAGGAAAAGGATTCTTGGCAATGAAGAAGGCTGGATTGCGTAGTCAAATGCCGCCAAAAAACCCTACTCCTCCAGTAAGTAGTTCAGATTCTAAAGAGGGAAGTCAAGAGAATGAATCAAATCACTCAACCACCCTTTGTTCATCCCTTATTTCTAGTGATCATCAAAACTCGGAACGCCCACAAGAAGAGCCAACCCCTATTTCACTAGAGAAGTCACTGAAAAAATATCCTTCGACATCTGACAGCACTTCTAACAACACCCCGATAGCCACTCTTAGATTGCACGAGGAAACTTTTGGAAAAGCCGTGCCCTCAAAACCTCTGACTTCAACAGAGTTGGCTAAAAAGAAAGGAAAGGCTATTATGGAGGAAACTTCATCTGGTAACTTCTCTCCATTTGTTTTACCTATTGTTGAAACTAGATTTAAGAGCCACATTATCAAGAAGACAATTGTGTGCGAAGCCAATGTTAGGTTATAAGATTTTAATGAATTCCAAGCCATGATGAAGAAAGGAAAATGGCTAGGAACTATTACAAGCCTGACTGCCTCTGTCCAAACTCTTGTTCAAGAGTTTTTCGCCAATTTTGGCTTGGACAATGCTGAACCAAATTCAAATGAGCACAATGGTAGAGTCTATGCTAAAGGACATTGGGTCATGTTTATTGAAGATGTTGTTAGGGATGCTCTTGGTTTGAATAAGAGCAAAAAAAACTTTGATTTAAAGAGCTTAGACTTAGAAAAAATTGTCAAGGTTATCACTGGTGGCTCTATTGCCAAATGGCCTAGGACTGGTGTTCTGTAACCTAGTGTGCTCACACCCTTTTACAAACTGCTATTTAAGATTTCATTGACAAATTGGTCTCCTTCCATGCATAATTTGACCATTAGACCAGAACAAGCACAACTCCTCTATGGAATTGCTCAAGGGAAAAAGATTGATTTGGCTGAGTTGATTTTTACCAATGTTAGAGTAGTAGTGCAATCAACTCATTCTCTACAGATTTTGTGTTTTCCTTCCCTGATTTGCAAGATCATTTCCACTTACAAGCCCAACTTTTATGAAGTGGAACCTGTTTTGAAGATAAAGACTATCACCTAGAAGTCTTTTAGATAGCCTACAAGGAACTTACCCTTATCTTCCTCAACTGAACAAACAAGGACTAACACTTGGCAATCCAAGCTTTTTGCTGCCATGCAGGACTTAGAAACTTCAATGGAATATGTTCTTCAATATGTGAAGGAAATTCAAATTTCTCTTAATTCTCAAAAGGAAAAAATAAAGGCTGATATGAAGAAGAAGCAAAAGAAGAAGAAAAAATATGTTCTGACAGAACCTGCTGATCAGAACATGATGCCTCCTTCTGCTCTAGTTCCTCCTACTGTCCCTCCTACTCCTGCAATACCTACTGAAGATGTTGTTTCTTGTGAAATTGAAATCATGCTAATGAGAAAGACTCTGCTCATGAGGAAGAAGAAAAAGCTGGTGACGAGGACGTCCAAGAAGTTGCCGATGAAGAAGAAAAAGCACTTGAAAATGTAGTTGCTCTAACCGATTTCCATGTGTGCTCTAATGATGCCCCTCTTGTCCAAGATGAAGATGTTGACACCTCCTCTATTGCTGTTCTAGAAGTTCAAGTGGAGGATTCTCATGTCACCATCATTGCTCCTCCAAACATAGAACCAAGAGGAAAAATGGTTGTTTTTCCCTACCCTCTCGAAAATCTTAAAGACTTATGAACAAAAAGAGGGAGTAAGAAGCATGGGGGAGATTGATTTTTTTTTTTTTTTTTTTGTTATCTCTCCATGGGAGAGTTTTTTTGCTACTGTTTTTTCTTTGGTTCTACAAAACTCTTTAGGTATCTTACTCTAATGTTTTATGTTTATCTTACTTTGATGTGCTAACCTTGAGTTCACATTTGTATTGTTTTTGTTAATTATTTTTGTTTGTGAGTTGTATTTGCAAATCTGTAGGTTTAATTGGTTGATTGAATCGGGTTTACTCTTAATCCTTTTGTGTTCTTCGTTCTTTGTTCATAAGTTTGACAAAAAGGGAGAATGTGGAAAACTCATATTTGTCAAACTTATGAATTATGTGTGCACATATGATCTGTGTGCACACAAATTGCCAAACTTGAGACTTGGCTTGCTTTGTTTAGAGTGTGCGTGTGCACAACAGTTTGTGCTCTAACTCTTGCTTCAGGTATTTGCAACTCAGCACGAGTTGTATGACTGAAAAAGTGAAAAAGATATTGTTTATCTTTGTTTCTCACTTTTTAGGACCTTTTTACATGTGTAATAACATCCTTAAGTGGTCCTAGGGAATAAAAGTACTTTTCCCAATTTGCTTTGTGGTCCAGACTAAAATGAAGGAAATCTTTCTTTATTTGGACAAAAATGTGTCAATCCCTTATTGGCTGACTTGGCACTATATTGTTGAGCAAGAAATCCTTCATTATATAATACCTCTTCTTGCGTGTATGAATCTAACCTTTTGACATTTTGTTTCATTGTACTCTGATTCTTAGAGTATTTTCTCTCTCTTAAGTTTCAAGGTTCATTTCCATATTTTGTGCCAAAACCTCACCATATCAAACATGTTATTGATGGCTTTTGGAACATGGTTCTTTTGTTAATGCTGGTGCGTGGCATCAATAGTTGAAGCTTAGTGGTTCATTAGCTGCTCATGGGTGTATTCCCGGTGTGAAGAAGATCTAAAGAAGTTGTTACACGTAAAGGATTTAGAGTGTGTTGCAAAGTGTAAAGTTGAACAGGGAGTTCTTTTTACTGTAACTCAGATCAGCTTCGAACTATATCCTGTAATGTGTTTTTAACTTAGGGGATTGCTTCGATCTGGACAAGGTCCAATGGATGTAGGCTAAAAGTAGATTTAGCCGAACCATGTACATGGCTGTGTTCTGCACTTGTGTTTTATGTGTTCAAATTGGAAATGTTTAATCTACTTGGTAAATATTCCGCTGCACTTAAAATGGGTAACCACACTCTCTAACGTGAGTTAAATCTTCAACTCTCTCCCCAACAAGTTTAAAAAAAAAAAAAAAAGCCAAAATTATCAATCAAAATATATGTGGAGATTAAATACTAAGTTTAACTTGGCTATTTCATATTACATCGCAGATCCTTCACATTCTAACTTCTAACTTCGACAATTACAAAGTTTATTTTGTGTTTGCTAGCTATTAAATTTTTTAAATTGCATTCTTACCCCATATATTCTGGTTTCAAACTGGAATATTAACCACTTAGAAATATTAGTCAGATAGAACTATGAGCATATGACTATGAGATTTGAATATTTTAAGAAAATTTAGAATAGAAAAGATATATCTAGACATATAATTATGAGCAATTAAAATGAGATGAATAATCTTTGTCACTTAATTAAAATTTATTATAGGTGAACGAAATATATGCTATGTCCTTGAAATTATAATTATGCTTTTTAATGTTTGCTTAAAGATCAAGTTGCCTTGTTGCTTAGAGACCATGTACTCCTTTGAAGAGAAGCTCAATAATCTACTACTCCTTGATATGTTTGAGGAGTTAATGAGAATAAATTAATTTTTTAGTTTGGGATTGAATTATACTCCATCCATGTTTGTCTGTATGAATAAATGTTTCACTAAATGCTTCATTTGATTTTTATTTTTTTCCCATTGCCAAAAAATAATTACAAAGAACATCTACTATCAATTTTATAACAATTCAATTTAGAGGACGTGAAGTAGGCTCATGCCTAGCTTATTGACATTTATTTGCTATTTGCTATTATATTTTTGTTTCTGAATTAGATTTGGAATTTCAGTTTGCAAATGAAAAATATAAAGCAAACAAGATAAGGTGAGTGAGATAGAGACCTCAAGTTTGAAAGATTTAACATCAACTGATTATAAAATGTTACACATTTTAGAAAATCAATTTTCACAAATATACCAGAGAGAATTTGTTTCAATGTTGTTCTAACGTTTCATTTATAGGATCCTAGGGGTTAGACCGCCATTATTTTGAATTTATAGTTTGCCATGACATTGTCATATAGGAATGAAATCTATCCTTAACATTGTTGGAAAATTTTGAGAAAATCGTTGAATTTTCTTGTGAGGGCATGCTTCCATACTGATTGCTCATATTTGCTGCCGTGGATTGTATATCTGCACATGAATAGGCCTAGTGGAATGGGCCCACTTTTGAAATAGATTACCCTGAATGATCCACAAACAAAGTCCCCCGATGAGGTTTTCTAGCTTTTTGAATTATATTCTTACCATAATATTCCAATTACTATGTGTGTAGAGGACTACCACCCCTTGGTTATTGGTTTCTTTAAGTTACTTATTATTTCGAATTTTTGCATGTGTGGAGGACTACCTCCCCTTGGATATTGGCTCCTTTAAGTCCTGGTTATGTTTTATGTTTAATGTTCTTAATTTATTATGGGTCTTGAGCTATTCTTACTATTTGAAGTTGTATTACAAATCTAAGAGTTGAATTCATGCTTATGGAGTCCTCTTTAGCGTTATCTATGTTTACTACTCCAATAAATACTAGCTTATCTAGATCTTCTTCTAAAGTAGGTAGTTTGTATGAAATATCCTATATCCCAGAAAATCAAAAAAATCAAAAAATCCAAGATATTATCCCTCCCATTGTAAATCTTTATACAGCCTTTTCCAAGTCTTCTTCTTCTTTGTCTAAAACCTTTAGAATTCTTGTTAACCTTCCAGAAAACCAATCAAAGAGTATGTCCAGACTAGTACATTTGATAAGTGTAAAATTCTAGCCACAACTCAAGAACAATATGTTACTTTGGAAATCCCTCAAGAATCCATTGCCTAATGGATCCGTGAAGGATAATCTCATGTACACTTTGGTGCTATCAGGCTTGTTCTATCTTACCATGGCAGAAAATGACTCCTAGTCTCTGTCCGAATCGCTTTGTTGGACACCATATTTGTCCACTATCAGCATGCTTGTATAGGAACGGAACAAACAACTTTGAATGTTGGAACAATCATTATGACACTGTTTCCTAACTTCAATATGTCTCTCTCTGATGTTCATTGTTCCAAAGCCCTTAAAGTCCAATTACAGATTGTTAGAGCATCTCCAATGGTGCTCTTTATTTTGAAGAGCATCTTTCATATAAATAAAGAGCATCTTCATTAATTTTTAAATATAAAGAACACAATTTTTACTCAAATCCAATAGACTCTTTAAATTTAATGAAGATGCTCTTTATTTTTAAGAAAGAGACTTAATGGGAGAGAGAATTAATAAATAAAATGCATAGGAACTCGTAGTTTATTAATTAAAATTAGGATAGAGAGTGAAATTTGACTCTCTAAATGTGGAGAGTCAAACTCACTCTCCAATTTATATTTTAAAGATAAAGAGCATGTTGGACTCTTGTTTTTATGGATAGACTCTTTATAATGAAGAGTTTGGTCATATAAAGAGTCATTTGGAGATGCTCTTAGTGCAGATTTAAATCCAGGAAGTATTGCAACTACTTTCCATTACCAGATGATTTGGCGGATCCAAGACCATGCTTTTGATCTCGCTATTCCTACAACTATTGATGTGCTGTTTCTTACTGTTGATTCTCAGAATACTCCTCACTGCATCAATATTCCTAGGCAGATTTCTAGAGATAATTTGATTAAACTGTAACCAGACTCTTGGGTGACGAGTTATGAGTCTCTTAATAAAAAAGAAGCTCCAGTTGTTTCTACAGAATCTACCATGCATGATAACAGTGACGGAACAACAACTATCAAACTAAGTCTCCAGCAACTCCCAGTGCTCCACCTTTGAGTTTTTGACCAACTTAATTCATGATCACTCCAGTCTCACCAGCAATAGTAGTACGGGAACCTGAACTTTCCATTCATTCATTTCAACAATCTGGTGCTCTTGTCTATCATCAATTTGATCTAGTCACTAGTCATACTCCATTTGATCTTAACTGTCAATGCTCGGACTGCCTTGATGATCATATTTGGGAAATAGACGAGCAATATCTTTCTAGATGAAAACACTCTAGACGGAAAAGACAGACAGCTCAATGCACTCAAAAAGATCTTCACTCCAGATTTGAATAGCATGATTCCAAAGTTCGCCTTCTTGGTCAGCCATCCAGTAAATTTGACTATTATGTCAATATTCTCTACTAGCCTGGAAAGAATCACCATCCATTAAACCTTCATGGGACATTCCTCTAGAACTAAACCTAAATCACCTTTAAAACTATCCAAACCTGCTAAATCACCTTACTTTAAAAAGCCTTTACCATGTTATTAGTAGGCTCTCCAGAGGATCGCAAAAGAAAATAAAACAGCCTATTCTCCCCTTGTTAATACTCCTTCTATCCAGTCCATCATGATGATTCAATCACCTGACCCTTAAAAGACAGGACAAAATTTCAATTATTTGACAAACTTTCCTTCTCTTAAGGAAACTGCTACTCAATAACCAAGAGTGGTTCTTTCCAAAGTCATATAGCCTAATGGCTCTATGCCAAAGCTCTCCCAAGCTGAAGCAGTTCTTAATTGGAAGACTGAAAATGCTTTAGCCAAAAATAAAATCATTACCAGAATAGAACAAAAATTGGATATGGTAACTCATTAGGTGGACTCTTAGTCTTAGAACCACACTATGCTGATTTTGATCAGCTCCATCAAGAATTGATACACATCGTCAACACCTCTCATGGCTATTCAACTCAATTTCTCTAGAAAGAAGCAGAAATAAAGTCGCTAAAAACTCAAACAGCATCACTTCAATAGGAATATCTTAAGCAAAAACCCAAACAATCATAGACTTTTCCTGAAACATCTTTGGTGCCAGATCCTTTTGATTATTCATCAGCATGGCCACAACCCTCATTTTCACCTTTTCTAAAATTAGTCAACCTTTGCTCTCGCCTCACATGCCTTTTGGTGTCATTCAGGTTTTTGGCAACACTGAACAGTTATATGCTAGACTCCGCAAAGAACGTGATGAAAAGATTAAGCTGGAACATGAACAAAAGAAGTGGGAGAAATGTTCTGCTAAAACACATGAGTCAGTGCAGAAACCATCTGATACTATACCTGACTCTTTCTCTTGCAGTCATTCATATCCTCGATCTCCTAAGCCTCATTTTTCTTTATCTAAGGATAAGGCTCTAATGCAAATGATGATGATGGAAGATCGCCAAATTTCTACTAATCCTGTCTCTTTAGAAAATATTCTCTCTTCCAATTATATAAGTTCTTTTTTGAGAGACATGGCAGAAAGACAACATCTTGCAGCTTCGTGTATATCTCAGGATGTAAAACCCCCCTCCAGTCAGGTATCCTCTGAATATTCATCAATGAGAATCTCGAGGATACATGTATAGAAAACGAGCTGTATTTAGCAAAAATATCTGTGTAAGGATAATAATAGTAATATCCAATACATACATATAAAATGTCATGCATGATCCAAACATATAATTTCAAAACTTTAAGAATTTATCCATAAAATACACATTCAAAACATATTTATAGAGTGGACTATTCCAAAAGGTGTTTCATAAATATTTATCATTTACATTATTTACATTAAGATAAAAACATCAAGATGACAATAAATCATCTCCCCTCACGTTTAGCCCCGCTGTCTATAGTATCCCTCGCTTCTAATCTACCTGCAAAGCAGTCAACAATAAAAGCGTGAGCGCTAATCGCGTTTCCCATCATGTCTATATGAATCTCCAACATCTTATGGCATGTAAATACATATTTTGGTGAGCTTAATATTTTTAATTCATCTATGGATTATCAATCCGTTTACATTACCTCTTGCTCACATACATCATCTTAAAACATGTATTACATTGCATCTTCATGTCATTAATAACATTAATCATGCATTGACATCATGACCATGTGTATCTTTCAAAGATCATCTAACTAATGGGTAAACCTTAGTACATGGCATAATTACAATAATACATTAATAATCAATTCATAATCATAAGAATTGATCATGTTAAATCTTAAACTTTAATAACCAGTTTATACTTCAGGCCATTTTCCATCCATTTCCCAAACGAATTGGCTCTTGGCATAAACATAAAAGTTATAGGTCTGTGTCTTAGCTTTCTAATGCTTTAAGAATCATCTCATTCGATTTTTATAACTCAAATTATGGTCGAAATACTGAAGCAAGGTTAACAAAACCCCTAAGCTCACTAAATCCGAATTTTCATAGTAACTATGCCACATCAATTCCTATTGACATTAACCTATAGGTCAACTTATGGATCAAATATACCTCCCCTTAATAGTCTTTAACCTCTTAAAGGAAGTGTAAAATCTCATTCTCATAATCATCCATTATTGCTATAACATTGTAAGCTAATGCAAACAACATCTCAACACTTCTAATAGCAACCATTCAACACCATGTGAACTCCAATACTACAAGTTTTGCCACAATCAGCATCCACACTTCATTTTCTTCAATCAAACATAACAACTCATAAAACATAAATAGCAATAACTTCATCTATAATGAATTCAAAGCAATAAGTAGAATAAATGAGTTCAACTACACTTGCCATCAACTAATTCTATGCCTTAAAGCCTTAATTTAAGGTTTCATAAAAATCTACAAACCCTAGCATAAACCCTAAAGTCATGGGAGGTTCTTCCTTACCTTTTTAAAGACTTCCTCCAACAAATCCTTTGCCTTTGACTTCTTTTACACCTTAATCCTACATATATAACATTATACCTCAACATCTGCCTCAAATCTTCAAATCACATCAAAACTAAAGCTCTTAATCCTTACCTTAAACCCTTCAAATTGAAGATCCAAGGCTCCTATCTTGTTCTCCTTGAAAAATGAAGCAAAACTCCTTTAAAACTTAGAGAAAGAAAGCTTGTTTCATGGAAAATTTGAGAGAAAATGAAAGAAATGTTGAAGAAAGGCTCTCTCCCTTGGCTTGAACGAATTCATCTCATTTATAGGAAAACATTTCATTTATTTTCCAAAATTATGCAATTGGCCCAATTATTTTAGTTGTATAACTCATAAGTCCTTAATTCTTCATATAAGGGCATTTTGGTCATTTCACACTACTCATAATTATTACTTAATTAATGCCATTAAAAGCAATGAAGCCTACTCATCCTTGACTTTTTCAATGCGTATCCATAGGAAAAATGACCATTTCGTCCCTAATGCCTTTCTATGGATAATTGTTCCAAATGAATCGACTATTTTGCCCTTAGTTAGATTTTATACTTTTTAACATAAAATTAACATCTAAAGGACTATTTTGAGTTAGGAACATACCTTTGACATCTTAGGTATTACATTTCCTCCCTCCTTACAATAATTTCGTCCTCGATATTATAGAAACAGCTCCGGGTATCGACTTCTCATATCTTGCTCCATTTCCTAAGTAGTTTCTTCTATCTTGTGATTCCTCCAAAGTACTTTAACTAGTGGAATTTTCTTGTTTCTGATCTCTTTTACTTTTCTGTCAAGGATTTGAACTGGGCGTTCCTTATAAGCCAAATTATCCTGTAATTCCACTTCCTCCGTCTGAAGCACATGTGAAGGATCACTAACATACTTACGCAACAAAGAGACATGGAAAACATTATGGACTCTTTCCATGCTCATTGGCAACACAAGTCTATAAGCTACTTTGCCTACCCTTTCCAATACTTCAAAGGGTCTAATGTAACGTGGAGCGAGCTTGCCTTTCTTTCCAAATCTCATAATATGTTTATAAGTCGCAACTTTTACAAAAACTTTATCGCCCACTTGGAATTCCATTTCTTTTCTTTTTAGGTCGGCATAGCTCTTTTGTCGATCTTGATCTTGCTTCATTCTTTCTCTAATAAGCTTAACATCTTCAATCATTTTCTGGGTTATCTCTGGTCCAACTGCTTGAATCAATGAGTCTTTTTCTCCAATATCATCCCAGTACAAAGGGGGTCTGCACCTTCTTCCATATAATGCTTCATATGGGGCCATCCAGATAGTGGATTGGTAGCTGTTATTATAGGCAAATTCTATTAGTGGAAGTACATCACTCCATTTTGCCTTGTGATCCATACAACAAGCTCTTAGCATGTCTTCAATCACCTGGTTAGTCCTTTCAGTTTGGCCATCAGTTTGAGGATGATAAGCCGTACTGAGGCTAACTTTGTACCCAATGCTCTCTCCATTCCAACCCAGAAAGCTAATATGAACCTGGTATCTCTGCCTGACACAATCATCTTCGGTACTCCATGTAATCTCACAATCTCTCTGACATATAATTGCCCCAATCGAAATGCATCTATCTTATCTGTCATAGGTAGAAAATAAGCTGTCTTATTCAATCTATCAACCACCACCCAGATTACATTATACCCTTACTGAACTTTAGGAAGTCCTACAATGAAGTCCATTGAGATATCCTCCCATTTCCATTTAGGAATCTCTAAGGGTTGGAGTAATCCTGATGGTCTCTGATGCTCTACCTTTACTTGTTGACATGTTAAACATCTGGCAACATAATCGGCAATGTTGTTTTTCATACCTGACCACCAATAATTTTTCTTCACATCTTGATACATCTTTACACTCCCAAGGTGGGTTGTATAAAGTGTATTCTGTGCCTCACTAAGGATTTTATTCCTTAGTTCATTATCTTGAGGTACCCATATTCTATCTCTAAACATCAATGCCCCATTGACTATTTTAAAGTCTGTCTCTTTACCCTCTATTATCCGTTGGCAGATCACCTTGCAGGTATCATTTTTACCTTGTTTCATCTTGATCTCCTCCTCCAAAGTGGGTTTGATCTCCATTTAGGCCAATCCTCCTTTGATCACAATTTCAATTCCTTCTTGGAGGATCTCCTGTTGTATTTGTCCCCTGCATGCTGATCGAGATAAAGAGACTTTTCTACTAAGGGCATCTGCTACTGCATTAGCTTTCCCTGGATGGTATCTGATGTCGCAGTCATAGTCTGTCACCAATTCTAACCATCTCCTCTATCTCATATTCAACTCTTTCTGAGTGAAGAAATACTTCAAACTCTTCTGGTCAGTGTATATGTTGCATTTCACTCCATACAAGTAGTGTCGCCATATCTTCAAAGCAAAAACCACTGCTGCTAATTTCAAGTCATGGGTAGGATATCTGCTTTCATAGTCTTTCAGTTGTCTGGAGGCATAGGCAATGACTTTCCCTTGCTGCATCAACACTGCTCCCAAACCATTGTGGGAGGCATCAACGAAAATATCATAATCAATGCCTACTTCTGGTAATGTAAGAATTGGAGCTGTAGTTAATCTTTTCTTTAGCTCTTGAAAGCTTTGCTCGCGTGCCTCTGTCTATTGAAATGGTACTTCTTTCTTGGTAAGAGTTGTAAGTGATCTGGCTATCTTTGCAAAGCCTTCCACGAACTTCTTATAATACCCTGCTAAGCCTAGAAACCTTCTAACCTCTTTCACTGTCTTTGGCCTCTGCCACTCGAGCACCATTTCTACTTTACTAGGATCCATTGAGACACCGTCTTTAGAGATCACATGACCCAAAAAGGTAACTCGATCTAACCAAAACTCACATTTTGAAAATTTGGCATACAGCTGTTTCTCTCTTAATCTTTGTAACACAAATCTCAAGTGCTCGACATGTTCTTCTAAAGTCTTGGAATAAACTAGGATATCATCAATAAACACCACTATGAACTTGTCAAGGACATCATGAAAAACTCTGTTCATCAAGTCCATAAAAATTGCAGGTGCATTAGTCAATCCGAATGGCATCACAACAAATTCATAATGCCCATACCTTGTTCGTAAAGCCGCCCTGTATATCTTCCTTAGCCACTCTAACCTGATGGTATCCTGACCTTAGATCAATTTTAGAAAACACCGAGGCACCTTTCAATTGGTCAAACAAATCATCTATCCTAGGCAATGGGTACTTACTTTCATCAAAGTACTTTATTCAGCCTACGGGGTAATTTATACACATCCTCATAGACCCATCCTTCTTTTTCACAAATAGAATTGGAGCACCCTATAGGGAATGACTCGGCTTGATAAAGCCCTTGTCTAACAACTCTTGTACCTGCTTCTTCAATTCTTGGAGCTCAGCTGGGGCCATACGATAAGGAGCCTCAGAAATAGGTGCTAGACCAGGGGCTAGTTCTATACTAAACTTTACTTCCCTCTCTGGAGGTAAACCTGGCAACTCATCTGGAAACACGTCAATAAATTCATTTGCCATAGGTATCTCATGTACACTTGAGCTCGAACTCTCTCCCTTATTTACTACATGTGCAATGTACCCAGAACACCCCTTTTTCAACATCTTCCTAGCTTTTGCTGCACTAATCATCATGCTAGTTGGGTGCCCTTCTCCAAAAATGAAGTTATCCCCATAGTCTAGATTAAACTTGACTTTTTTCCTACGACAGTCTATCTCTGCTCCATATCTACTAAGAAAGTCCATCCCAAGAATGATATCAAAGTCTGACATATTGAATACAATAAAATCTACCATCATATCCCGGCCTTTAATAGTCACTAACTCCTCTATTAAGACTTCATTGGTCATTACACCCTCACCATCAGGCAATTCAATCCTAATGGCTTGTTCTACTCTAATAGGTATTAACCCTAATCTTTTAATCATACCATAGGAGATGAATGAATGAGTAGCACCAGAATCCATCAAGGCATACAAAGGAGTAGCATGGAATAATAACTGACTAGTGACTACTGAAGGGCTAGCATATGCCTACATCTGGGCCACATTATATACCCTAGCTGTCATGCCTCCAACTGTAGGTACTGAAGTTGCAAAACTAATGAGGCAATCTCTAGCAATATGACCTGGCTGGCAACATCTGAAACAAACATTGGTCCCCACTAAACATTCACCCCGGTGTCTTCTCTGACATTTCTTACAAGAATCGACCTCACCTTTCCTTTGTTGGCCCTTTTTCTTCATGTCCTTCCTGTTGGCTTTAGGTAGGACTCCTTTCTTGCCTTTACCCTTATCGTCTTTGCCAACAACTTGTTATGCACTACTGGATTGGCCAAGCTGGAGAGGACTACTTGCCACTGTTGGGGAAAGAGCTAATTTAATCTCCTTTTGTAAGTACACATTTGCTCTGATGGCTCTGGCGACTCGCAGTGCTTCACTATATGTTTGGGAGGGCTGATGACTCGACATAACATCTTTGGTGATAGTGGGATGAAGTGCCCCCACAAATCTCTCCAATTGGGTATGTGGTGTACTGACCAGTGTGGGTGCAAACTTAGCCAAGGAGTTGAACTTGATTGAATAATCTTTGACCGTCATATTTCCTTGTTGCAGACTAATAAACTCTTGTAGTTTTGAGGATATCATGTCTGCTGTCCGTTACTGTTCCTCAAACAATTCCTTGAACCCTAACCAAGTGAGAGTGGTGGTATCTTGAGTCTGCTTCATAAGCTCCCACCATGTCATAGCATCTCCTCTCAATAGGTACGTAGCATACCGGATCTTCTCTTGATCTGTCATAGGAAATAGTGCAGTAGCTTTCTCCACCAACTTGATCCATTGTTCGGCTACTCCTGGATCATTAGTGCCACTAAATTCTGGAGGCTGATGTTTACTTGAGAGGCCATAAATTGGTTCAATCTGCTTTGAGGCAACCATTGCTTCTGGAGTACTTGTCCCTATTGCTTGACTTGGTAACACATTGGTTGTTCCTGTTGTCACCGGAGTACTTGTACTTTCTGGTGGGGTTCTCCTTAAAGCTTTATGAACAGCCTCTTGGATCATATGCTCCAATGTTGCAACATCTAAACCCGGAGCGCTGGAAGTAGCAGCTGCTAGGTTAGGAGCTTCAGGCGCAGTTGGAACATCTTGTGCATTTGAAGCATCACTGCGACCTGGATCCATTCTCTTGGTTTTCCTCATATTTATTCCCTATCACAGTCACCCATATAATTTAATCATCTAATCAATCCTTACATAAATCAGGTAAACATACTTACAACGATTGGACAACTAGAGCAGCAGAACTTTACATGAGGGAACTGTCATCGACTCTCATAAATGCCTGACTCTGTAATGGAAAACATCTTAAAACGCCTTTTTTTTTGTTCAAAGTCACAAAATACTTGCACTGATACCAAATGTAAAACCCCCCTTCAGTCAGGTATCCTCTGAATATTCCTCAATGAGAATCTCGAGGATACATGTCTGGAAAATGAGTTGTATTTAGAAAAAATATCTGTGTAAGGATAATAATAGTAATATCCAATACATACATATAAAATGTCATGCAGTATCCAAACATATAATTTCAAAACTTTAAGAATTTATCCATAAAATACATATTCGAAACATATTTATACAATGGACTATTCCAAAAGGTGTTTCATAAATATTTATCATTTACATTATTTAAACATATTTGTTAATACATCACTTATCTTTTACATCTAGGGATACTTCCCCTTTTATTTTTTTTTTATTTTTTTTTCTTTCTATTTCATATGTCTTTCATCATTTTATCCCATGGCTATATAACATCAATGTGTACACATACAAATAAGTATGTAAACATAGTACACGCACATCACATGTCATGACATAACATCTAAAATCATCTAACATGAGCATAAATCATCGCATAATGTAAATAATATCATAACTCATGTAATGCTACTAAACGCATATGAACCATTTAATGTCTAACCGATCGGACTTTTCTTAGCATCTTAAGCACTTCATATCATCTAGCCTCAAATTCATTTAGAGCTCATATCATCAGGAGGCGTGCTTACGCGTTATTTAGCATCTAAAGCATATATTCATCTTTCCTCAACCCGTATACGAGGATATGCTTACGCGTTTCCCATCATGTCTATATGAATCTCTAACATCTTATGGCATGTAAATACATATTTTGGTGAGCTTAATACTTTTAATTCATCTATGGATTATCAATCCATTTACATTACCTCTTGCTCACATACATCATCTTAAAACATGTATTACATTGCATCTTCATGCCATTTCATAACATTAATCATGCATTGACATCATGACCATGTATATCTTTCAAAGATCATCTAACTAATGGGTAGACCTTAGTACATGGCATAATTACAATAATACACTAATAATCAATTCATAATCATAAGAATTGATCATGTTAAATCTTAAACTTTAATAACCAGTTTATACTTCAGGCCATTTTCCATCCATTTCCCAAACGAATTGGCTCTTGGCATAAACATAAAAGTTATAGGTCTGTGTCTTAGCTTTCTAATGCTTTAAGAATCATCTCATTCGATTTTTATAACTCAAATTATGGTCGAAATACTGAAGCAGGGTTAACAAAACCCCTAAGCTCACTAAATCCGAATTTTCATAGTAACTATGCCACATCAATTCCTATTGACATTAACCTATAGGTCAACTTATGGATCAAATATACCTCCCCTTAATAGTCTTTAACCTCTTAAAGGAAGTGTAAAATCTCATTCTCATAATCATCCATTATTGCTATAACATTGTAAGCTAATGCAAACAACATCTCAACACTTCTAATAGCAACCATTCAACACCATGTGAACTCCAATACTACAAGTTTTGCCACAATCAGCATCCACACTTCATTTTCTTCAATCAAACATAACAACTCATAAAACATAAATAGCAATAACTTCATCTATAATGAATTCAAAGCAATAAGTAGAATAAATGAGTTCAACTACACTTGCCATCAACTAATTCTATGCCTTAAAGCCTTAATTTAAGGTTTCATAAAAATCTACAAACCCTAGCATAAACCCTAAAGTCATGGGAGGTTCTTCCTTACCTTTTTAAAGACTTCCTCCGACAAATCCTTTGCCTTTGACTTCTTTTACACCTTAATCCTACATATATAACATTATACCTCAACATCTGCCTCAAATCTTCAAATCACATCAAAACTAAAGCTCTTAATCCTTACCTTAAACCCTTCAAATTGAAGATCCAAGGCTCCTATCTTGTTCTCCTTGAAAAATGAAGCAAAACTCCTTTAAAACTTAGAGAAAGAAAGCTTGTTTCATGGAAGATTTGAGAGAAAATGAAAGAAATGTTGAAGAAAGGCTCTCTCCCTTGGCTTGAACGAATTCATCTCATTTATAGGAAAACATTTCATTTATTTTCCAAAATTATGCAATTGGCCCAATTATTTTAGTTGTATAACTCATAAGTCCTTAATTCTTCATATAAGGGCATTTTGGTCATTTCACACTACTCATAATTATTACTTAATTAATGCCATTAAAAGCAATGAAGCCTACTCATCCTTGACTTTTTCAATGCTTATCCATAGGCAAAATGACCATTTCACCCCTAATGCCTTTCTATGGATAATTGTTCCAAATGAATCGACTATTTTGCCCTTAGTTAGATTTTATGCTTTTTAACATAAAATTAACATCTAAAGGACTATTTTGAGTTAGGAACATACCTTTGACATCTTGGTTATTACACAGGATTCTCTATCTTCCTTCCAAACAGAATCAGAAGTTGATATGTCTTTTACTGATAATCATTTACTAGTAGCTTTTATTTTGATAGTGATACTTATAATCAAAATCTCAATGTTTATCCCTGATTAATGACCCATCAACCCGAATCTTTAAGACCACTTGTTGTCTCTGAAATTGATGATGAGATGCCCGAAGGAGATGATTCCATTCTTGACTCTCTGCCTATGTATTGCCAATCCCGTCATACTACGGCTGTGCGTGACTCTTATACAACTTCAGCCAAGCTCCACACTTTTACTGTTGATGATCTTCCTCCACACAAATGGAGAAATCGGATGTATGAATTTCAGGCTTGGTTACAAGCTAAGATACTTACACAGTTTACAGCTAGATTCAGTGGAATTCTCCATGATTGGGGGATTAGTCTTCAGGAGTATAGAAAAAATTTGTTCATCCAAATGCCAGATATTAATCAAGGTCTATATCTCCTCTATGATGAATTTTGTGGATTACCTCACCTTTATGAGGACCAGGTCAGAGAAGAATATTTTAAGATGCAATGCTGTTCTCTCAAAAAGAAAGATCTGGACAGATATTATAAAGAGATGGTAAAACGATATCATATACTTAGGGGTATGGATGATCCTAATATGAAGCAAGCCTTTTTAGCTTCTATTCTAGAATCCCTAAGTCATGAAGCCATCAAGCTTATGCAATCTCAAAGCAAATAACTTGGTTCCACTTCTTATGAAGAAATTTACCAGTTTGTCATTCTTGCTCTGGAAAAGCTTTATTCTCAAAAATAATTTTTAATGATTATCTGAAGCATTCTAAGTAACTGACAAAGGTTTGTTAGAGACCAGACTTGCAGATCAAGTGCAAATCAGATCACTCATGTTCTTGTCCTACCAAGAAGAAGTTTCATTCCAGACGCATCAAGTATTCTCCACCTAATGCTCTTACCAGACGTAAATTTCAACGTTTCAAGTACTACAAGTTTCTTCAGAAAAAGAAACGTCAAGGCAAACGATCTAATCGGTGTTATGCAATTGTCTTGGCCATTTTGCCAAAAATTGTCCAAGCAAGCACAAACAATCAGCCAAAATGATGCAATGGCTTTCTCAGCTCACTGATATAGATTTTTCTAATGATGATGTCAAAAGCTGGTTTTCCATGGATGAAGAACCTACTTTAGATACTGTTTTTCAGTTTGCAACCACTGACACTGACTTCTTTGATTAAGATGATTGTCACCATTTCTACTATATCCAACAAATACCACAATCCTTTCCATCATTAGCCTTCTCATGTCATGTACCTATAGCAAAAGTTCAAATCTTCCCTACTAAATATTCCAATCCCATTTCACTCATAGCATTCTTTGATATTGGTGCTACTCATACTATTATCAACCCTAAGATCCTCTCATCCTCCTAGTGGAAACCTCATCAAGAAGTATTCTACACTGCTAATAGTGACACTTTTACTACTCATCCAATTAGCAGACCCATTAAAATCTAAATTTTTCCAAGATGTTTTACTTTTCACAAAGATCTTGGTTCCGATTTACCTGGCAAAGATATGGTTCTAGGTTTTGATGTTTATTCCAAACTCAATAAACTTAGAGTCCTCCCTGATGGCATTCGGTACACATTTTTTTTTCCAATCTTGGACCACTCAGCCTAACTTATTCTAGATTGAAGGCAATCCAATTGAGCAGATCAAAGCCTAGCTTATTTCTCGCTCTTGTGCAGATTCTCATGTAGATTTTCTCACTAAATGTTTCCATCCATTATGGAAGAATTCTGACTTCTTTATCAATCTTCCATTCATCAAGAGCAAAGATACCAATCTCACTAAAGCTAGTCATTCTGGCATGTCACCAGAACATCTCAGTCTAGCCTAACAAGAATGTACTCAGCTTTTATCTTAAGGATTAATTGAACCCTCAGATTCCCAATAGGCATGTGAAGCTTTTTATGTCAACAAACATGTTAAACAAGCCAGGGGAAAACTCAGACTTGTTATTAATTATCAGCCTTTGAATTTCTTTCTCCATGATGATAAATTTCCTATGCCTTCTAGACAAGTTCTCTTTGCAAATCTTCATAATGCAAAGATGTTTTTCAAATTTGATCTCAAAGCTGGATTTTGGCAACTTGGAATTCAACCTGATGATCATCATAAAACTACTTTCTACATTTGCAACCAACATTACTAATGGACAGTCATGCCTTTTGGTCTTAAGGTAGCTCATTCCCTATTTCAAAAAGTCATGACGAAGATCTTTGCTCCTCTTCTTCATACGTGTCTCATTTATATCGATGATATTCTCCTCTTCTCGAAAGATGAGGAATCTCATGTACATCTTCTTTGCGAATTTTCTAGTATCATACACTCTTATGGTATTATGCTCTCTGAGAAGAAAATGCAGCTAGGTTAGACAAAGATTGATTTTCTTGGTATGGTTATTACTGATGGCAAGTATGAGCTCCAACCTCATATTGCTAATGAGTTGTAGAAATTCCTAGATGTTCTCACAACCAAGAAAGAAATACAACAATTCTTGGGAAATGCCAATTACATGCGCAGTTTCATTCCTAACATTTCTCAACTCACTTCTCCACTTTCCCAGATGCTTAAGAAGAATCCTCCTTCATGGTCTGACAAGTAAACCAATGCAATCAAGAGTCTTAAACACAAATCCTTTCATACACAGCCATTGAAGATTCCTTCTTCTAGGAAACGAATTCTTCAAATGGATGCTAGTGACACTCATTGGCTATAGTGCTTTTTGAAAAAGATGATGACAAAGTACAACATTTGTGTGGATACCAGAGCGGACAATTCAAACCACATCAATAGCATTATCATTCTACTTTTAAGGAAGTAGTAGCAGTAAAAAAAAGGTTTGAATTCCATCTTGTTGGACATCACGTCTTTGTTGAAACGGATATGAAGTCCTTTGATCAAATGCTTTGATTCAATAAGAAAAAGGTTCCACATCAACAATTACTTCGATGGGCAGGTTTAGCAAGTATTCTTTCACCATCTAGCACATAAAAGGTCATACCAATACCATTGCAGATTATTTATCCAGGCCTAAAACTAAACAAGTTTGTTTCGTGAACCTTAGGTCCAAACCACTTCCATGTTTCATGTATCAACCACTAACCCAGTCCAATTCTTGTTCATCCTCTTCTTTACCAAACCATATGCTAGACACACCTCATGAATTCGATGACATTGTTCGAACTCATGCCATTGATGAAAATGCCACCACCCTCATGTTTTCTTATCAGATTCAATGCATTGAAAAATGTGGACAATCCATGTATGATATGTTAGGTATCCATCCAGATTACCCCTTTTCAAAAATCTTTTGTTTACCTCCGGGTCTAGATATCATATTTCCAGAAGAATTATTATGGTTCTTTTGGTATATGTTACACCAGTACCATATTGCAATTCGATTCCTGGTCTATTATATGTTGAAAATGATTTTCCAACATCAATCATCCTCAACCTCGAAGAAACACTCTTTGATGATCTTTCTCAAATGGTTCAAAACCCTAGAAAAATGGAAATCTGTGTTTGCTCATCAGCTTGCTCAATACATAAGTCCTATGTCCACCAAAATGGAATGGTCTATCATGTTTTTTCATAGACATCACTCCATTAGGTCTGATGGCCTATATTTTTCATAGCATCAAGTCACATTTCATCGGCCTTATCTATATGATCTCGTCCATAATATATATGACCATCCTATTGAGATTAGGTCAATTCAAAAAATCTTTTTTGAGAAAAATCAGACAATTCCAAATGAGATATGGCCATCTTTTCATGATGATGCCTTGTGGGGAACTCTTTCCTCCAGCCTACCCTGAGAAATTACTCCAAGCCAAACAAACATGCATACGTTCCATCACTGCTCAATTAAATGCCACTTCAGATTATCCAGAATGGTGGTACCCAGACTCTCAGCCAGATATTGTGTAGGAAGAAGAGCTTCAGCAGTCTCATGATTATTATCTTCATAAATCCAAGCGACAGCAGTACATGCATGCACCAAGTACTTCTGCAGAACAGATATCTCAGTCTTTAGATATTTCTTCGGATACTCATCCGGATTTATCTTCTCGATAAATCCCTGTCGATTAGATTCAAGAAATGGGTTGTCTTGATTTCCAAGATGAAGACTCATGGCACATTATAAACTTGTCAGATGATTAAAGCTTTGCGTATCTTAAAATAAATATTTATGTCTTTTATGTTTATCTGTAAAATAGACATGGACTAAATGGTAGTTTGTCAACTCAAGTGCAATCACTTCCTTATGAGATATAAAGTCAAATATTTTAGGCAAATAAATGTAAAAAAAAAAAAAAAAAAGTCAAATATGTCAAGCCATGTATTAAATGTCTCTTTAATGTGTATTGAATGGTGTGTACTGTATTTCTCTATAAATAAAGGCTCTTATCTTCTTGTTGGGTGGAGGAAGCATTGTGAAAAAAACTCTTGTATATTTCTCTTACATTTCTCTCTCACATTTCTCCCTTGCATACATTTCTCTCTTCACATTTTTTTCTGACATATTTCTTTCATGTTTTCTTCATACTTCTAAACCTTCCCTCAACCTCAAGGGTGTCATGATATTTGGATAATGGTAAGAGTAACAAAAGATCTCATATATGTTCTTCATTTATGTTCTTGATGTGTTTAATTTTCACCAGCCATTTTAGATGATGTTAGAAGATGTGTGGGTGTAAGTGTGTGTGGGATAAGAGGAGGGCATTGACCATAATTTCGATCGATCGTTATGTTGATTGGTTTCACATAGGTCAGCTATCATAGTTTCCCACATGCATAAACTCCATAATCAATCTTCTGGCACCATCTCTAATGTCTAGTAACCCTTTTGGTATCATAATAAGATGATAAATAATGACTTTTTTCAAGTTTAATATAATTTTAATAACATGTTTATAAAGAAAATTGGATGCAGAAAGAAAGGCTGGTGAGTGGTGACCCCATTTAACAAAAACAAAAAAAATTATTATTTTCCTCCTAATTAATTTTGTCGAGTAAAATCAAATCTCTAAATTACAAAAACAAAAAAACAAAAAAACAAAACCTTAAAAACTTAACTATTCTTTAGATATATGTTAGTTGACATAATTATCTTTTGTTAAAGATTGAAAAATACTTGAGAATTCAGTGAAATTGACACTTAGAGATTTTATATTGACAAATATTGCTTAAGTAGATTTAAAAAGTTATTTTTACGTTCACGAGTAGGTACTCTATTTTAATTTATTTAAAGTTTTAAAATATTAAAAATGTTGTCCTATTATTTTAGAAATTTTTTCTTTATTCTTCTTCTTTATTTAAATTATTATTGGTAATTCGATACTAGAAAAATATTTAATATTTATTTAACTAGACAATCCGTAACTTTATCATAAAAAATTATTTTGGCAAGTTATATTTTATAAACTCTACGGACTAACATGTATGTATGCGTCTGCTATTAAAATTTCTTAAATTCTATTCTTACCCAATATTTCTGATATCGAACTGCAATATTAACAACCTAGCAAATATCTAGAACTATGAGTTAATGAGTAAGAGATTTTGTTGGAGTGAACCAAGTAATGATTGATATACTGTGTGAGGATTTAAAGAAGAAAGAACAATGTAAAGATCTAATTTGTATTTAGTTGATTGAATGAAAATTACAACCAAAATCTCTCTTATATACAAAGGAGAGAATACATGAAAGAATTGGAAAAGTGAAAAGAGTTCAATAGCTCGTTTGAGCTCAAAGTAAAGAAGGTCAACTCAAAACGACAGCGTATTGGTGAATTACTGTGAGACCCTTTATGTTTTACAGAACTGCACTTTGCACCCTTTGCATTACATGGTTGACATTTCCCCTCAAACTGGACTACTCCTCATACGGTTGAGAGTTAACATTTTCCAAAAAAAAACTTTCTTATTAGACCTCTTGTTTTCTGTCTGCAACATAGAACACATCAACAAAGAACTGCATTTTTACATTTTTGGATGCACCAAAAAAGAAACCGCGCATTTTCTTATCGTTTCTTGTTACTTCCAGCAACACAGTACACATCAATAGAGAACTACACTTTTATAGCTTCAGAACAACACAGTACACATCAATAGAGAACTCCACTTTTATAGCTTCAAACCTGTATTTACACTCAAAACAACATTTGCTCACAACTTCAAACCTGCAACATCAACAAAAAACTCTTGCACACACACCAAACTTCATTTTCACAGCTTCACAATTGAATTTGCATAGCTGCCTGCATTTTCATAACCAAACTGCTTCTTACTTAGTACACATCAAAGCTACATTTTCACACCTTCAGACCTGCACATCAACAGAGAACTCTTGCACACACACCAAACTTCATTTTCATAGTAAAAAAAAATTCCACAGCTTTTAGAATTGTAATAGCCCACCGCATTTTTTTTCCGGGGGCAGTGCACTCTCAAAAACCTTTAGAACGCACCTCAAAACAAAACCAACTAAACTGCTACTTCCAGACCTCCAAAATTGCAAAATTGCACTCAAAAAACAACACATACATCAGATAATTGCCAAACCTTCATTTTTACAACAAAACTGCTACTTCTTAATTTGAGCTTCTGCTTCAATTTCTCAAAACACTTCCAGAAGTAGCAGAATCGCACTAAAAAAAAACCTTTAGAACTGCACTTAGAAAACCAATTAACCTGCTACTTCCAGACCTCCAGAATTGCAGAATTGTACTCACAAAACAACACATACATCAAATCACTTCCAGACTTTCATTTTTACAACAAAACTACTACTTCTTAATTTGAGCTCCTGCTTTAATTTCTCAAAACACTTCCAGATCTCCAGAATTGCATTTACAAAACAACACATACATCAGATCACTTCTAGACCTTCATTTTTACAACAAAAACTGCTACTTCTTAATTTGAGCTTCTACTTCAATTTCTGGACTGGTCATTGCTATAACATTTAATTTCTCCTTTAATTCAAGAAATTGAGCTGCTGATAAGGCTTTAGTAAGGACATCAGCAATTTGTAGTTTAGACAGAACATACTGAACCATGAGTTTTTTAGCTACAACCTGATCCCTAATGTAATGAATATCAATCTCAATATGCTTGGTCCACGGAATGAAAAGCGATTTGCGGCAAGGGCACAACCAAAGACCGACATTATCACACCAAATTATTGGAAGAGTGTTCAAAATCAAACCTAACTTTCAGAAAACATGCTCGTAACCAAGCTATTTCCGGTTGGTGTGTGCTAAGGCTCTATATTCAGGCCTCGTTGGAAGAAAGAGCAACAACTCTCTATTTTTGGGAACTCCATTGGATAAGATTAAGGCCTAGATAAACACAGTACCCACTTGTGGACCGTCGATCATCTAAACTACTACCCCAATCTGCATCAAAGGCATAAGTATTCAACAACTCAAAGATGTTAGGGCGTCGACGCAACCCATGATACTGTGAACCTTTGATATACCTTAAAACTCTCTTACAAGCTTGCCATTGAAGCTCTGTTGGTGCTTGTAGAAATTGACTCAGCTTATTAACAGTAAAGCTGATGCCAGGTCTGGTTAGAGTTAGGTATTGAAGGGCTCTAATGGTGCTTCGAGGCTGGGATCTTTGAACAGTTCACTGTTAGTGGAAGACAGTTTTGTGCCAACAACCATAGGTATGGAACATGCATGAGCATTTGTCATCTTAGTTTTGGATAGCAAATCAACAATGTAGTTTGTTTGCTTCAAATGAATTCCAGCAGAGGTCTTTGTGGCTTCCAAACCAAGAAAGTACTTAATAGACCCAAGAGTTTTCAAGGCAAACTGATCATTAAGATCTTGAACAAGCTGATGTATGGATGAGATATTGGACCTAGTAATTAATATATCATCAACATATACAAGGACATAGATGATGTAGGAGTTAGTTTTGAAAATGAATAGGCTGGAATCAGATATGGAGTTTTTAAATCCTCTGTCCAGAAGAGCAAACTTCAATTTATCAAACTAGGCTCTTGGAGCATGTTTAAGTCCATAAAGGGCTTTATTTAACTTGCAAACATGGGTAGGAAATTGAGGGTTTTCAAACCCTTCAAGCTGCCTCCTATAGACTATTTCATTGAGAGTGCCATTTAAGAAGGCATTATTGACATCCACTTGTAGAATGTCCCATCCATTGGTCACAGCAAGGGTTAGGATAATTCTGATGGTTGAAGGCTTAACTATAGGACTGAAAGTTTCAAAGAAATCCAAACCAGGGGTTTGCTGAACCCCTTGGCAACCAACCTTGCTTTGTACATTTGGAGGGACCCATCAGCATGAAACTTTGTCCTAAAGACCCATTTGTTACCAACAATCTACATATCACTCATTTTAGGAACAAGGGACCAAGTGTTATTCTTTACTAATGCATCATACTCAAGTTGCATGGCTTCTCTCCATTCATTACTAACCAAGGCTTCAGTAACTGAATCAAGTTCTGGTAGAAGAGGTTCTTGTCCAGATATGATAAGAGTAGTTTTGTGTTGAAGACTGGTTTTTGTTCTAGTTAACATGGGATGTGTGTTTAGAGGTAGAGAAAAGGTTGTTGATAGTGAGTGATCTGTTTCAGTAGGGGTTAATGCAGCAGGTGGACCAGTTGATGAAGTAGGAAACTATGATGGAGTCAAATCAATTACAAGAGGGTAGTGAGAAGATTCCTGATTTTGTGACTGGTGAAATTGAGATGTAGTAGGCTGATTTTGTGTGATAAGAATTTGTGATGTCGTGGGATTATCAGTGGAGGAAATGACAAATTGAGACGGTGTTAAGTCTACTGTAAGAGGACAGAAATAAGGTTCCTGTAAACCCCGCGTTATTATTCCGATGCCCTAAGGTATGAAATTTACCTTTTCAAGTAATTTTCTTTTTTTGAATGGAAGGGTAAAATGGTCAATTTACATGTATTTCGAGATGTGGCCATTATAAAGTGTAAGGGGTGATGTCATTGAAGAGAAATGAGGGTAAAATGGTCATAAAGTTGATTGATATGGTTAAATGGCGTAAACGGTAACCAAGGGTATAATGGTCTTTTCATACAAATCCATATGAAATAAGTATCCATAAAAGTGCACTAAGGGTAAGTTAGTCATTTACCTAATGGGATTGCTTAATTGTTAAGTGTTTTAAAGAAGTCAAATGGCATTAAATGAGCGCTAATCTTGATGTTGTGGTAGAAATTACCAAAACACCCTTATATGAAAAATTTATGCCAAATGACCCTTATATCTAACTTTTATTGACCAATCTTATTAGGGCAACAAGGGAATAAATATTTACAAGGTTTAAAGAGAGAGTAGTCGGCCTTGTACACCCCAAACATATCATCTTCTTCTTCATCTCTCAAATCCACCATAAAAGCCACTAATCCAAGCATTTTATTCTCAAATTTTCATAGGATTTCAAGTTGATTTTCAAAGGAGATCACCATCCACACTTAAAGACCTTCAATTTAAGGGTTTAAGGTGAGTTTCAAAACCTAGTTTTTCCTGATCTTTTAGTTAAAGAAAGAAATTCATAAGTGGTTATGTGTGTAAGGTAGAAAGGGGGAACCTTTGGAACTAAGTAGGAGTGTCCTTGTGCTTTGAATACTAAGGTAAGGAAAAAAATCTCCCTTATGACTACAATTGATAACACCTAGGGTTTATGGAACTTACATTTATTTATGTTACTATGAGTGTGATGCTATGTTTTGGTTATGGATTGTTTAAATGGGTGTGTTGATTGGTGTATGTGTGCATATGGAGGATGATTATGCCAATTAAGAGATTTGTAGTTGGACGATGTTTTGGCACTTTTTGGTTTTGTAAAAAGGGAGGTTTTTTATGGCCTTTTATACCTATAATGACATGGCAAATGATGTGAATGTGCAAATGAAGGTGACATGGTTAAAATGAATAGAATTCGGATTTGGCTTTTTAGGACTTATACTGTACATGCTTCACTGAATCGGTCATAACTGAAGTTATAGAAGTCCGATTTATTTGATTCTTGAAGTGTTAAAAAGTGGAGAAATATACCTAAAACTTTTATGTTTTAGCCAAAAATCAATTTGAATTGGAAGATAAGGGAAAAATTGCTTGAAAAGTGACAAACTATATGGCATCCACCTTCTTCATGGAAATTCCCATTTGTTTCTAATTCTAATAAACCCCTGAATAATCTTACTACTGAAATTCCTTGTATTGTATCAGAAATTGAATGAATTAAGTTAAGAAGTTTAGTAGGAGAATATAGTATGATTGAGCATGGGAGATGTTAGTCCATATGTTTGCATTCATAATGGTAATGCATATAGCTTATGTAGTTGTCTTATGAAAAAATGATGAAATGTTAAAGAATGAATTCCATGAGTCTCTTGAGATATAAACCAAGATCAGAGGAATGGAATTCTTATGGAAACCATGAGTCCTTTGAGGTGATGACCAAGAACAAGGTAATGGTTCAAATGAATCCGATCGGATAACAAAGACTAATGAAACCATCAAGTATAAAGACAAAAGAAATAAGCATGCCATGTACATGAATATTTCATAAGTCATATATGTTCTATGTTATATTATGTATGGTTATGTTATGACATGTTTATGAGAAAAAGTCCAAAGTATATGATATGTTTTATGAACTTGTTATGTCAAAGAATGAAGGTCATGCTTTGTAGGTAGGTAAGGTCCTAAGTAATATACTTGTATAATGAACCTTAATAGTTTATGAATGGCCATATTCCTTACTGAGTGATTAGCGCTCACCTGAAATGTTTTAAAATGTTTTGCAGGTAAAGATTAAGGCATGAAGCGGGAGAGGATTAGAGGGACGCTTATGAGCATGAAGGGATGTTTAATGATGACTATTGAATAGTTTTGCTAATATTTAGTGTAGTCATTATGTTCATATTTCATAATGTAGTAAATATGTCCATGTTCTATAATGGAGTAAATATGTTGTATTAATAAAGGAAATCAAATTACTAGTAAATTTTGTAAAAGTATATATATTCTAGTAAGTATTACTATAGATTTCATAATTTACTCCAAGAAAGGAAACTATATTTTTTTTTTGACTTATACAATGAACTTATTATAGTTTAGAAATTGAATTAATAAATAAATATGTTTATAAACTACAAGTTTATTCTTTAAATAGGATTTTAAAATAAACTTCTTTCCTAGGCGTACGTTTTCTAGGTTCTCAATGGCTAAAGGATACTTAGGAAATACCCGGCTAGGGAGGGGTTTTACAGTTCCTGAATGTGTGAAGATTTCTGATTTTGTAATCTATGAGGTTATGATGTGGTAGGTTGTTTTGGAATGGTGATAAGGTGTAATATCGAAGATGTTGAAGGAGATGTTGTGACTGGTACATGTTCTGAAGATGAAGTGTTGTTGGAAACATTATTGGATTGATGAGAAGGTGATGTTGAGGAGGAATTTTGTGCACCAACTGTTGAAGGAGCTTGTGAGTTTCAAAGTAGTGTCAATTCCTCTACTGTTAATGCTGCTATTAATACTGATAATAAGCACACAAAGTCAGTGCTGGTTAGTTGTATTATTTCTCCAATAAATAAAACCATTTTTGTTTCTAATTCTGATTACTCTTTGTCTAATAATAATGTTGAACTTGTTAGCAATATTGATGATATTTATTCTAATAGAACTACTAATGCTGATGTTCATTCTGTCTCTAATAATAGTCATATTTTTTATAATACTCACAATAAGAATGCTAGTCCTGTGTTGTTCCTGCTATTTTTGATCATATTGTTTCTCTTGTTTTTGGCGCTGATGATTTTAATTCTGTTAATGGTCTTGTTGATTTCAATACTGATGGTGTTAATTCTGTTGATAAACATCATGTTGTTGATGATGTTTTTGATAATACTCATAATAAGAATGCTAGTCCGATTGTTCCTGCTGTTTTTGATCATATTGTTTCTCCTGCTTTTGGGGTTGATATTTTTATTCTGTTAATTGTCCTATTGATTTCAATGCTGATGGTGTTAATTCTGTTGATAAACATCTTGTTGTTGATAATGTTAGTAGTAATACTAAGGCCAATTTAGCAACCAGCCTACTGTGTCCTTTAGCTCTTCAAGTCACCTGTCCTAAACAAAACATTTCATCACTTTGGCATAAAAGATTAGGACATCCACATTCTGAAGTTTTTTAGAAAATTATGTTGCAAGTTAATCACAATCCCTTGAAGCACATTCCTTCCATTTCCTTTTGTGATGCATGTCAACTTGGCAAAATGCACAAAAATAGTTTTCCTGTCTCTAATTCCAGAGCTACAATTCCTCTTGAATTAGTTCATAGTGACATTTGGGGTCCTTCTCCAGTGGCCTCCATTGAAGGTTTTAAGTACTATGTGCATTTCCTTGATGATTTTAGCAGGTTTACATGGGTTTTTCCCTCAAGAACCAAAGCTGAAGTGCATTCTGTCTTTGTTAAATTTCATCATCTAGCTGAGAGACAGTTTACTCATAAACTCAAGTGTCTACAGTCTAATCAAGGTAGTGAATATAGGGGTCTAGTTCCTTACCTAACAAGTCAGGCATTCAGTTTAAGCACTCTTGTGCTTATGTCCATCAACAAAATGGACGAAGTGAGAGAAAACATAGACATATCGTTGAAACAGGTCTCACCTTACTTGCCCATGCTTCCATGCCTATGAATTTTTGGTGGCTTGCATTTGATACTGCTGTATTTTTAATCAATAGGATGCCATCTACTGTTCTTGATTTTCATTGTCCTTATCAGTTGCTATTTTGTAGATTACCTCTTTATTCATCTTTAAAAGTTTTTGGATGTGCATGTTTTCCTTACCTAAGAGAATACAATAGGCACAAACTTAGTTTTCATTCATCTAAGTGTGTGTTTGTTGGATATAGTTGGTGTGCTGTCGTAGGCAACCAAGATTAAAAACCTTTCTAACCTAACTACTAAACTGTAAATAGGGTAAGCAAGGGTCGATCCCACGAAGAGTGTCTAGCCAAATTTTCTATTATGTGAACAAGGCTGGGGGGTTTTGAGTAAAAACAGAAAACAATCTCAGGAAAAACAAAAACAATTCAAATCGAAAATCAATCAAAATAACGAAACTTGGTCTCCGTCAACATCCACCATCGGAATCTTACAACTGATCATTGATGCAAAAGTAAATCAATTCTTACTTTGAATATTCACCGTTGGAACTATTTTCCTATCTCTCCTTAATTATAATTAATTAGGAAACAAGCGATCTTAATTAATCTTACCATTAAACAACCCTAGACAAGCGCTAAAGATTTAATCTAATGGTAGCCTTAAGAATTAGAGAAATCGATGAAGCTAAACAACACAAACACAAGCGGTTGTATTTAATTTAGTTGAATGTTCTTCTTAAGATTACTAATTCTTGACGCAGCAAATTATTAACCCTAATTGCTTCACAAGTTAGAAGGATCAAACAATTACCGATTTGATATCAAACTTAGCAGTAGATTGCAACAAATAATCCACTAGTAGGCCTCCTAGTAATTAAATGCATCAATCATGAAGATATGCACAGAATAACATTAAATACTCAAACACGAAAATTGAACACTAAAATAAAATAGATTAGATCTCACAGTTGGTTGATTACGAGGTCTCCGTTTTCTTCGACCAAGTTACAAAAATCAGCCACTCATGGCCATAAACAAAAACTCTAAAAAGAAAGAAAATTCCAGAGAAGAAAAGAGAGAGAGGCGTGGTGTATCCCAAAACCTAATCTGATCTCCCTTTTAAAATCCAATTCAAATCTGGAAAAACTACTCAATCTCCTAAACAAATTCTAATATCCTAAAATAACACTTATCCTAATCTGATTAATTGGAAATAAAATAAAATAGAGTCCTAATAAAATAGGAAAGTGGTGTTTCCAGCTGTAATTTTCGTGCAGCATGTATGTCTTCAAAACGTGCAATAATAGACTGACTTGCATGACAAGTCAGAACGTCGGCAGTGCAGGTGCGTCAAATTCAAGCCCAATTACAACCTTTATGCAGATATAATCTCTCCAAACTCAAAACATGAAAGTTGTAGATCTATTTCTTAAAGTTCCACAGAATTTTGAATCATCTCAATCGGAGCTCGGATGAGAGAATTATTCCCAGATTACGAAGCAGTGGCGAAACTGTCCAAATTCACCTAATTAGTTCCGTTTTGCAATTAACACCTCCATTTGCTTCCTAAATCAAAATAAAGTAATAATGAGTACAATTAGGCAACAAATACGTATAAAAGACTAAACATTAAGGGGGGGTAAATATGACATTTTGCATTCCCATCAATAGTCTAGTTCATAAAGGCTATAGGTGTTTAATTCCTGAAGGAAAAATTTTTATTACTCCTAATGTCACCTTTAATGAAGATGAATTTCCTTTTGTGCATAACTTCCTTCACTCTTCAGTTTCAACTTCTGCACAGTCAATAAATATTCCTTCTAGTATTAGATTTCCCTCTTTGTCAATACAATCATCAGTGTCTCCTACCAGTTTAGCAGCTTTCAGCAGTAAAGTTTCTCCAGTAGTATCATGCTCTGCATCCATTCCTCTTTAAATTGATGATTCTTCCTTTATTTTCTATTACGTAGGTTGACATACAAATTCCTCTGGGCTCGAGGAATTTGGTTTAGCTAAAGCAATGCACCAACATGTTTATCTTTATTGCTTTGTATGCATGCTAAGGGTGGATGTTATGACTATAACATGTTAACCAAGATAATAAAATGATGAGTCCAAATACAAAATCCTCGTTAAACACACAGAAATGTTTATGTTACATTTCTTGGAGAAAGAGAGGCGGATAAGAAACGCTAAAGAATAATTGTTAATTAAATAATTTAATTATCAAGAACATATCTTGTTAATAATGATCTTAACATATTTTATTAAAAGAATTCTTTATGCATAAAACAAGCATATATTTAATATAAAAAGGACAAATTATTTGAGACAAACTCTTATATCATATATGAAAAACTAAAATTTAATTCTTAGGATTTTGATAAAATGGGAATCATAATCTTTCATTGATGTGTTGTGAATTATATAGGTGACCCACTCAAAATAATATAAAAAATGTAAAGCTTGTACATTAGTGAGATGTGTAATCAAATGCGGGGACATAGCTAAGAAATTTAGTGAGTGGGTTCAGAATATTTAAGTTGATAAATTTACAATAAAATTTTGTAGAGTCAATACCAATTAAGTAGGGTCAAATTGTAAATATTATAAAATATAAAGCATTTTTTTATATTTTTTAAAGTTTGAGTGGAGTTAATATGAATTTAAATAAGATTAAAATTATAAATACTGTAAAATATATTCTTATTTTTTCAAAGTTTGAGTCTGACTACATCCTGATAAGATGGCAGATAACAAAAGAAGTACTAGAAAACTAATTAATGATTTTGTATAGTGGATAGGTTGAGTGTGAAAGTGAGAAAAAAACTAATTAATAATTCTGTGAAGATTCCGTTTGACATTCCTATTGATAGAAGTGGCTGAAACTTGAAGAAGAATTTTATTACCTATTTTTCAATGTTTTATGAGTTTAAAACGGGTTTTGAATGTGTGGTGTCCTTAAAGGTAAGCAAATGTCCTATATAATGATTGGCCTCCACATTTGGGAAAACTCACAAGTACAAGCGAAGGAAAAGCTTCAAACAAAGTACAAGTGAAGGAGACGGTTCAAAAAACGTCCACAATTTCCCCACAATGGAGACGCTCAGGCACATTACCATCCCCACCCCAGAGATAGATGGTGAAAAAAACGATTTGAAAATATTTCATGATTTCCCCATGATTGAGATTTCTTACATGCCAAATATCAGAATGCTAAAAGGAATAGGGTGCCTTGTTGGTTTCCAAAAAATCTAGGCATAAATTCTCCAGAGACATGGCGACATTATCTTCCCACCTTAGCAGATGATGGATGATGAAGAAAACGCTTTGAAAGAAATCCATGATTTCCCCACAATGGGATGATTTTTGACATCGAAAATGATTAAAAATTGGCTTGGAAGTTGAAAGGTCGCATGGTGCACGACCGGCAAATAGTGAGCAAGGGACGGTAATGGAGGTAAGCGTTTTTATAATGGGTTGTAGGGAGTGTGATAGTGGTGTTTGGTGGAATTTCTGGCAAAGAAATCAACTGGAAATCTGGCTTGAAGAGTTGGCTGTGCAATTGGAGGTGGTGGTGGGAAATGGTGAGTGATGACGGCAAATGGAGGCTTGGGCTTTGTAGAAGAGGTGATGAGGATTCTGTGGGAGGTCTCGGAAGTTATTTTGAATACCGAGATAGGCTGGAAAATGGAAAAAAAAAAAAAAACTACCGGTTGTGACTCTACTAATGTGCGCCGTCCCTTTTTTTTCTTTTTCTCCGGTGGCCAAATGTTTGTTGACCATTCTACCCTTACTAATAACAAACTTTTGACCATTTTACCCTTCCTCACAACAAAAATTATTTTGGGTACTAAAAGGGTATTTAAAAAGTGGGTGGGTATGAATTTGTTAATAGGCCATTTTTTTGGGTGGGAACATGCGTTAACTCCTTGTAAAAAGGCCCAACTCATGGAATGACCCAAAGTGTAAGTTGGCCCAATTTGTAGGGTGACCTTGATCATAGAGTGGCCCAACTCGTAGAGTATCCCAGTTCGTGGAGAAGGTTGGCTTGTGTTGTGGACCAGTTCATAGAATAGGCTAGCCCATAGAATGGATTTTCTTACAAAATGGGTCATTTCGTAGGATAGTCTTTCCACAAGATAGATTTAAGCGTACGCCCAACTAGAATTGGGCTAAAGCATCGGGTTGTATAAAGTGTCTGTTTGTTATTCGACTTGACAAGGTCCAATATGATTTTTGGCCCATACAAATATGTACCTATGGTTTGTTCAATTGGATTTTGAAATGACCTATGGGAGAGTCGATAGCTTTTTGTTTGTGTAAGGCGGGTGAGCAGTGTAGATGCAAAAAATCTACTGTCATGAAAATAGGGTCTGATCACGTGAGGTTGAGGCCACTAACAATCCACCAGACCTGCACACATGAAAGGACAAGTGTGAAGCTTCCGAAAAACATCGGAGTAGTGTTTGCCGTAGGCACTCTGACTCTCAAGTCAGCAAGGCTGAAAAAAATTATTTGATAAGAATTAAGGAGATGAAGAATTACCAGGAGTCTTGTCGGAAGCTAGGACTACGGTGAGGTGTCGGGTTCTTAGGAGCAAGAACTTTAGGAGCAAATAGATGGTTTTGAGTAGTGTAGATTGACTATGGGAGATTGCTTGCCTAATAAGAAGGCAAGCCTCTGTTTTTATAGTGAACCCAAGGGGTTGGAATCCTAGTAGGACATTGAGTCCTCTTTTTTGGGACATAATCCCTATCAAGAAAGAAATATGATTTCTTGACCTTATTAGATTAAGTTTATAGTTTAAATAAGATTTGGAATCTTAGTAGGACACTAAGTCCTATTTTGGGAGATAATCCCTATCATGAAAGAGATATGATTTCTTGACCTTATCAGATTAAGTTTAATAGTTTAAATAAGATTTGAAATCTTAGTAGAAGAGGAAATAGAATGGGATTCTGATTTCCTATTTATAAACAGTTGCATGCTAATGGGCTGAAACCCAGTTTAGCTTAACTTATAGGATAGCCCAACTCATAGAGTGGGTAGTTCACAAGGTGATTTTAAGCGTAGGCCCAATCGGGATTGGGTTGAGGCCTTGGGCTGTGACATGTTTATTTCATTATTGGGTTTCGTCAAGCCCAAGACGATTTTTGGCCCTAACAGTTAGCCCCTCACTCTTTAAGTTAAAGAGTATTTAGCTTAGAGAGTATATTTAATTGAATGAGTGCAGACTGGGCGGATTAGTGATAGTAGCTCGTTAGGTCTAATGGATCGTTGTGTGGATTGGGTCGATGACTTGTCGATTTGAGGTGCAAGTCCTTCAATCGGTCTAGGCCGACTGAATGTGTAAATCTATAAATCGGTTTGGGCCGATCGAATGTGTGTACTTATGAATTGGTCTGGGCCTTATGAATCAATTTGGGCCGATCGAAGGTGTAAACTTATGAATCGGTCTGGGCCGATCAAAGGTGTAAACTCATGAATCGGTCTGAGCCGATCGAAGGTGTAAACTCATGAATTAGTCTAGGCCGATCGAAGGTGTAAACTCATGAATCAGTCTAAGCCGATCAACGGTGTAAACTCATGAATCGATCTAAGCTGATCGAAGGTGTAAACTCATGAATCGGTTTGGGCCGATCGAAGGTGTAAACTCATGAATCGTTCTAAGCTGATCAAAGGTGTAAATTCATGAATCGGGTTGGGCCGATAGAAGGTGTAAACTTATGGATCAGTTTGGGCCGATCGAAGCTTATGAATCAGTTTGGGCCGATGAAATGTGTAATCTCATGAATTGGTCCAGGCCGATCGAAGGTGTAAACTTATGAATCGGTCTGGGCCGATCGAAGGTGAAAACTCATGAATTGGTCTGAGTTGATCAAAGTTATAAACTCATGAATCAGTTTGAGCTGATCAAAGGTGTAAACTCATGAATCAGTCTAAGCCGATCGAAGGTGTAAATTCATGAATTGGGGTACGCCGATCGAAGGTGTAAACTTATGAATCGGTCTAGGCCGATCGAAGGTGTAAACTCATGAATCGGTCTAACCCGATCGATGGTGTAAACTCATGGATCGATCTGAGCCGATCGAAGGTGTAAACTCATGAATCGGGTAGGGCCGATCAAAGGTGTAAAAAACTCATGAATCGAGCATGGCCGATCGAAGGTATAAACTTTAAATCGGTCTGGGCCGATTGAAGGTGTATGCCAATTGGAGATTGTATGGAGATTGTATGGAGCTTGCAGTCTAGTCGGCGTGACCGACTTGTATTTGAAACCTTTGAGGGTCATGTGGCCCAGTCGGCATGATCGACTTTGTAGTTGAAAGCATTTGATTGAAGCTAGAGTAGTGACATGCATGGCATGCATGTTTTAAGCAAAAAGCCGAATGGAAAGTCAATATGCATGATGTGCATGTGTTATGGACTGAATAAAGAGTGACCTAAATGGAAAAATGGGATGCATGTATTTAAGTAATGGGCCGAATAGAGAATGATTTAACCAAATAGAGTAGTTGTTAAAAGGAGATAATGACATATACCTTTCCCCTTCAAGTGCTGCCACCCATGCTTGCTGGACCGAGTGGAGAAAGGGGTGTTACTTTCTATGTTGGAGTTGAACCAGTTGAACTTGAGTGGGCACGTGATTCACTTTTGGGCTGAACTGAATGGGCATGTTGATATTGTATGTGCAGACCCAAATATCATTAAGTGGACTACTCGTGTTATTTAGTGGTGCTGAGTTGTAGTGAGGAGAGGAAAGTTTGCAAACAGCGGGGAGCGCGAGGGCTTTTGTGACAGGTGTGCTAGAGATTGTGATGTGAAGGTGGTTTGAGCTGATATGTATTGGCTGGGAAGGGGCAATGGTTCGAGTTTGGAGTTTTGGGGTAAGGAGATTAGGCGAGAGTGGGGTGGCGTCACTTGAGCAGGTTTTGTTTGGGGGGTTTCTCTTTGTTAGGAAACGACCCGGTTGCGCAGCGGAAAACAAAAATTTTACAACCACGGATCGTTCCTTAGAACCCAAAATCAAGGCACAGATTTTACGGTTTATGCATAATAAGAATCTGCAGAAAAATATAAATCCAAAGGTTTAGATTCATACCCACGTTTGGAGGCTCCACCAATGTTGTCTCTGAATGTGTTTGCTACCGATCCAAGTGTAGGATCGAACCGTAGAGGTCCACACAAAGACAATCAACAAGAACCAAGGAGGGATTTGCTAGATCCTCCTTGGCCTTAAGAAATCAAGAAGAACAACAAAAGTGTTTGTTTTCAATGGAACAGTAAAAATGGCGTGGGAGAGTTTTTGGCTGGAGGTTTTCTTTTCAAAATCAATGAATGAATAAAATAACACACACACCCTTTCCAACTAAAACCCTTTTCCTTTTATAGTCTTATTTAAGTTGCCCTATTCCCATATAGAATGGGCTTGGGCTACAACCCAAACACCCCCAAATTTGCCAAACACTCCCAATTAGATATTTTAATTTAATTCATCATTATTTCAATTAAAATCAATTAATATTTAATTAACATTTAACAATAATGATGATTTAATTAAATATGTGCGAACACACATTTAACCGTAATTTCACTTATTTAATTTTTAACAAATTAAATAAAAGGCTACGACCTCAGCAAATTTAATTGCACTGTGAAATTACCAAAATACCTCTTTCGCCTAAAAAAGGAAACGGCCTTTCCTTCTTCTTGGCTTTTAAATTATCTTCTATGTGTGTGACCCATAGGCTCCTCATCATACCGGTAGTGTATAGTATCGCGATTAACACCAATTAATCGTCTCACTAATACGCGAACCAAGATTGGCCCCTAGCAAGGCATCATGGCCACCCGATAGATTCTGGATTCAAGAAAGTAGCTACCTCCACAACGATATGGTTGCCGTGCACAATACGATCCCTTTCATCATATGTTATCTCTACGAGACGAAGGCATAGAAATAGTGTCAACCTTCGGTTACTCTCGATATTATATATTCAGTTTTTGGACCAATGACCCGTATTATAATCTGGATAGAGCAACAACTCAATCCCCTTTGTGGCCACGTTTTAGTGTCATTACCATATCTTGAATTGCGCCGTTGAGATAACCCTTCTCCCGTGCCGGGAGTGATGAATCCTTTGTCCAATCCACCATAGTCTTGATACACTCCTTGGATATAGCCAATCACCACCGCATCGACTCTCAATAGAAGCTGCGTTAGGCTAGTATCAAAGCCTGTTCGGTGCACAAGGCGCTCCTGATCTCAAGTCTAAGGATCACATGCACCACCATTCGTTAGAGGATTTGTTCTATAGACACTGGGGTTACCATCCATATGGAATCCTCTGGTGGTCAGTCCCGTTGAACTTGCTGCGGTATATCCGCCTACAACAAGCACCCATGTGTTGCACCAGGTTGTCACCAAACAACCTTGACAAGTGAGATCACAACGCCTTTCGGACAGGTCGCTTCAACTATGATAGCCTTACCGTATTATCTGCGTGCCCTTACTTCGCAATAATATCAAAACACTGGACGTTTCTAGAATGGCCACCATATGTGCTCATAGGGTTCTCACTATCAAGATTTGGAAACAACTTGATACCCTCGTACTAGACTTTACCATTCTAAGGACATATATCAATACATATTGCAATAATAATGATTTACGCGATATAGAATAAAATTCCTTTTATTATTGATTAATGAACATTATTACAAAGAGTCAATTCTACAATAATTGATTGGCTCTAGGGCATCTACTCTAACACTCTTCGTGTTTAGTGGATGACTTTGGGTGTTTTGAGAGGATTACTGCTGTGTTTTTAGGATTTAACTATGTGAGTGGAAGCTTTTATTAGGGCGATTTTAGAAGAACAGGTGGACGGGTTTGGGTTTCAAAGTGGTGGCAAATATCTGTGAAGTTGAATTGGGATTGGATCAAGGTTGGTCGAGTTTGAGTTACCTTCTAATGGAGCGGAGGTTCTAGAGATGCTGGTGTATTATGACATCTTCTTGAATGAACAAATTGACTTGTTTTATGGCGGGTAATGCATTGCAAAGCTCTAATGACGGTGGTGGACCACCTGGTGGTTTGATGATTGAAGTGAAAAGGCGCGTGTAAAGAGGTTAGAGATAAAAGCTATTGCCTTATCTGAACAGAGGATTAGAGAAGAGAGATTGTTGAAGCAAAGTCAATGGATCAAGTGGTTTAGGAACACCACTTTAAACTCTGACACATTATTATTCTATTATTAATTTAGAACAATAATATGAGCTTCAAGGTCTTATACTACCCGTTGAAATATAATATAAAATAAATTACGATATGCTGAATAGATATAATATGGCATGTGAATAGATAAAACAAACAAAGAAAAATAAAGAAAAAAAATTCTTATCGTGATGGGATTTTCTGATTAACATTGTTAGTCAAAAGGAGTTATGTGTCGCCTCCCAAGTTGTAAGTCATCGTTGGTAAATGATTGTTAGGGCCCCATGGTGGGCGCCAAACTGTAGATGCAAAAAATCTACCATCCTGAAAATAGGGTCTGATCCGTGAGGTTGAGGCCACTGACAATCCGCTAGATCTGCACACATGAAAGGACAAGCGTGAAGCTTCCGAAAAACGCCGAAGTGGTGTTTGCTGTAGGCACTCCGACGCTCAAGTCAGCAAGGCTGAAATAGATTATTTGATAAGAATGAAGGAGATGAAGAATTACCAGCAGTCTTGTCGGAAGCTAGGACTACGGCATAGGTGTTGGGTTCTTGGGAGCAAGAACTTTAGGAGCAAATAGATGGTTTTGAGTAGTGTAGATTGACTATGGGAGATTGCCTATCTAATGAGAGGGCAAGCCTCTGTTTTTATAGTGAACCCAAGGGGTTGGAATCCTAGTAGGACATTGAGTCCTCTTTTTTGGGAGATAATCCCTATCAAGAAAGAAATATGATTTCTTGACCTTATCAGATTAAGTTTAATAGTTTGAATAAGATTTGGAATCTTAGTAGGACACTAAGTCCTATTTCGGGAGATAATCCCTATCATGAAAGAGATATGATTTCTTGACCTTATCAGATTAAGTTTAATAGTTTACATAAGATTTAGAATCTTAGTAGAAGAGGAAATATAATGAGATTCTGATTCCTATTTATAGACTATTGCAGGCTAATGGGCTGAAACCCAGTTTAGCTTAACTTATAGGATAGCCCAACTCATAGAGTGGGTCGTTCACAAGATGATTTTAAGCGTAGGCCCAATCGGGATTGGGTTGAGGCCTTAGGCCGTGACATGTTTATTTCGTTATTAGGCCTTGTCAAGTCCAAGACGATTTTTGGCCCTAACAAGCAGCTTGATGGGTAGCAGTTTTATTGAGGTGGTGTTTTGCGGGAAGGCTTGATATTATTGTGGAATGATGTTGTGGCAGAGAGAGATAGAGGGTGTTGCTTAGGTTGTGCGGGAAGGAGGGTTCTGGGCATAGCAGGGAAGTCATTGAGCGTGGCAAGGAAGAAGGGCATTAAGGTCATTCACCTTCTATCCGTTAAATCTAAAGAAGACTGACAAACTAAAGGGGCTTCTTAGTTATTATCGCATAAACATATAGTAGCTCACTTTGTATATAAGAGACAAAAACATTGGACAAGTTGAATGTGAGTAAAAACTAATTAATTATTCTGTGCAGTTGCCGCTTGGCACTTCCTACTTATAAAAGTGCTAGCTAGCTAGAAACTAATTGAAGAAGAATTTTCTAATTTATTCATTTTTCATAGTTATTAAATTTAAAACGGCTTTCGGATGTGTGGTGTGGCGGTGCATGAACTTAGCTTTCCTATACAAGAGTATGATCGCGTTAGGAAAAACTCACATTTACAGATAAAAACTGCGATTAATTGAAAGGAAAATATGTCTTCTACTCAGGTTTTAGCAGCTGCAACTTCACCACCAAAACCCATTCGTCCGATTGCTAATTTCCATCCCACGATATGGGGAGACCAGTTCCTCAAAGGTGATTCTGAATTCAAGGTAAAGAAACGCATCATGTATAAGATTCATTTTCTTCGTGTAAAGAAATCTCACTCATGAAGAAGTTCACAGTATTAATATAGAAAATTCTCAGGTGTGAGAAAAAAACAAACACTAACTGCTAATATGATCCGCTATGATTTAATATACAAGTGTTATATAGTGCCACATAAAAACAATTAAATATGTATATAAGTATATATATACATCCTATAGAAATATATTTTATCTGTACGTGCATTCATTATATTTTTTAAATGTATTTGTAAATCTTAATACAACGAATTCACATGCAACATAACTAAACTTTTGACTCTCTCGGTTACGTATATACATGTAAACGAGAGCATTCGTGCAATTACTAAGTGGATTGGAATATATATATATATATATATATATATATATATATATATATATATATATATATATATATATATATATATCAAAAGGATAAATTGAAATTTATTTACATGCATAGCCGTACGGTGGCTGGGAACATTAATTTATCATTTTTAGTTATTGCAACTTTAATGTTGATATAAGACTGTTGCACTTTTAATGTAAAATTATGATAATTATATATATATATATAAATTTTAATTTTAATATTTTTGCAGAAAATTGATCCTACAACTCAAGAAGAATATGAGCAACTAAAAGAAGAGGTAAAGAGAAAAACATCCTCAGGACACCCGCATTCAACTTGTTGTTGTAATATAGGAGGTTTAGCTTACGGGAAAATATTGATGTATACTGACACTTTACTATGTTCAGTTTAAGGGGAAATATTAGTATAGCAGAATGATATAGGGTGCACTTTGTAAGCCTGTAAAAGTTGATACAGGGAGCATTTTGTAAGAATTAGAAGAAGACATCAAAACACTACCGTTTTGATGTTATGACTTGTTGTATAAAACAAGTCAGTTTACTTTGTACTCGTTAGGTAGAAAACAAAAGAGTAAAGTAATCAGTTTTCTAGAATTTTTCTTCTCTCCTTATTTCTCTCTTTTCCTTCTTGATTCTTGGTTATTGATTCAAAATCGTTCATGGTATCAAAGCCCTAGACCAACATCAAAGGCAATCTCTGTTCCAATTTCAGTCAAATTTCAACCTTAAACTTCTTTGATTCAGATTCGAGCTACTAAAAATGGATACTGATCTCACCCATTTCATGAATTCGAACTTTCCTCCTACTTTGCCAACTATCTCTGTAAAATTGGAAGAGAAAAATTACACTTTCTGGCGTTCTCAAATCTTGCCAGCGTTAACATCTCATGGACTTGACGGCTTTGTAACTCGGAGAAAGAAGTTGTCCACCGGTGTTCTTAGTTGAGAAAGAAGATGATTCAGGGAAAACTTTAAAGAAGTCAAATCCAGATTATTTCACTTTGAAGAAAGTTGATCAATTCCTGGTAAGTTGGCTCCTATCTTCCATATCTGAATTCATGTTCCGTCATGTAGCTAAATGTAGCACCTCCCGGGGTGAAATATGGAATCAGCTAGGAATTACATTTTCGCCAGATCAAAAGCTAGAACATTGCACCTTAGAAACATGTTGTAAAATACTAAGAAAGACTCTTGTAGTATAAACGAGTATGTTTTAAAGATGAAGGAACTAGGAGATGAATTAATTTCGAGTGGTGTGCATATAAGTGATGAAGAGTTATTACTCTATATACTGGATGGTTTGGGGGCTAAGTATGATGTAGTAGTAGCAATCTGGTTTCAAATAGCAGTGAAATAACACTACAAGAAGCTCAATTTTTACTTCACAAACATGAGATTTGTTTGGAGAGACAACATAATGCATTTGGAAGTTTTCATGAACAATTAGCCTCAGCGTTGATAGCTGCAAAATAGAGCTCTGATGACACTTCTAGTATCCCACAAAGTAAAACGGTCATGCCTAAAAATAATCTCACCAGCCCGATCAAGGTAAAATGTTCAAATCTCTAGCCATGAATAATGTTGCTTTATGACTCAGCACCTTCCTACCACTCCACAACACCAATTTTTCCATAATTCCCCTTTTTGGAGCAAATAATGCAAATCGTAAGTTACAGACAATACACGCCTCCCCATCGAATCGTTTCTTCCAACCATAGATAACTCTAATCGGCCTTCATCCCTCTCGCTATGTTTATGTACAATCCACAAGGAATGGGGGAGGGGATAGAGCAGGAAGGAAGACATTTTCGGTCCACGTCCTCATATGTCGTGCGTGGCAAAGGGGGGCACTCGACTCCAATGTTACCACCTGCATTTGATCATGGTTTTCAAGGTTTTACCAATACCCGGACATACTGAACTCCCTTTGCTGGTTTTAGTAATACTGAGTAGGTAATCCAGAGGATCAGCAAGCACTTCAGTACATCTACTCATGAAGCTCAAGCTCCCTAATGGCCAAAGTTATGACAGGGACAACCAACACCAAATTCCTCTCATCCGGAACCCAACTAGCAATTCTCGGGTTTAGTTGGAACATCTCAACCACCACATACAAATTCATCTATAGGAGTTTCTGCAACACTTTTCCTCATCCGGGCCCTTCAAAGACATCATTTAGGAGAAGGGCCATTTTTCAATAATCAACTCACAAAATGTGCCTATTGCTTCTCTTCAAACCCGTTAAGTCGATTCGTGATCACCTCCAATGATGTCGATTCTGGTGCCACCAAATCCATTATGACTTCGATGCTAATAACTGCTCATCAAGGATAGTTATCATGGTGGAATCTCAAGTTCAAGTTGGAAATGGTTCAAGATGTTTCAGTTACTCACACAGTGAGTCTCTTTTACCTTCTACTACTTGTCCTAGAGTGTTATATCTTAAGAAAATGTTCATGTGTACCCCTCCCCATATTGCGAAAAATTTATTAAGTATATCTCAGTTACTAGAGATAATGGTGTCATTGTGGAATTTCATTGGTGGATCGTTGTCTCATAAAGGATAAGGTCACCAAGGTCGGGTTTTTACTAACAAGGCTCTTAAAAGATTGGAACTATATCGGCTTTGCAAATAGGACTTTCCCTACTTATTGTTCTTTGCTGGCTTCCCATTTCCTTTCCTTCCATTCCAGAAAGGTGTATCTCCATCTTCCTCTTACTACAATAAAGCATCCTGCTGGTCCTAACTTGTTTCATCGAATATGCTATAGGAAATAATGCATCTCAAACCGTTGTTGTTCTTGTTTCATCCGAATGTGGTGTAGAAATAAGTCATTTGCCTAGTATTCGAATTAGTGGAATCGCTTCTTTCGCCTTTGTAATAAGGAAGGTCGGTTAGGTTTTAATAATAATTTTGGAGCATTAGTTAGTCAAGGTCGATTGTATGCCAATAAGAAAACTTCGATGTAAAAGTTAAAAGAAAATTACTTAAAGCTTTGGCATGCTAAAGAAATTAAAGTGGGCATCCACATGAGAAAAACTTGAAACGTGTAATGGATACTATGAATGTATGTGGTTCTTTTGGGAATAAAATACCATTTTGTGAAGCTTGTCAATTTGGTAAAATGCAACAAGCTACTTTTCCTTTATCACACTCTCATACTAAAGGTCCTCTAGAATTAGTTTATTCTACCTATGTCCCTCCCGCACCCTGGCTTTGTAGTTTTGAAGGTTTCAAGTATTACATGTTTATTTGTTGATGATTTTAAGTAGATACATGTGGATCTATCCCTTAAAACTAAAGTCTGAAGCTTTCACTATCTTTACACATTTTCATAGACTTGTTGAAAGGCAATTTGAGGTCAAGTAGAAGAGTTTACAAACAAATTGGGGTGGAGAATTTAGACCATTTGCAGGTTATCTTCAAGCCCATGGGATTGTTTTTAGACATCCCTGTCTTTATTTGCACCAACAAAACGGAAGAGTAGAAAGGAAGCATCGAACCATTATCGGGATGGGTTAACTCGCTAGCTCACGCTACCATGCCTCTTTGCTTTTTTGGTGGCAAGGCATTTTCTACAAGAATATTCTATTATTAATAGCTGTCTTCTCACATCCGGACAACATCTCTCTCCGCCCTCTACATTGTTCAAGCAAGAGCCAAGTTACAGTGAGTTTAAAGTGTTTTGGTGCTACTGTTATCCATACATTCAGCCTTATCAGAAAAATAAATTTTCCTATCACCAACTTGAAAAGTGTGTATTTCTGGATATAGTTCATCCCACCCAAAGGTTACAAATGCTTAGGGCTTCTTCCTGGAAACTCTATATTGTCAAACAAGCAAAATTTAATTTGGGAGGATGATTTTCCTTTCAAATATGGTTTTAAGTGTAATTTTTTTAAAGATACTGATCATGTAGGACTCACATCAGCACTAAATTCAGAAGGAGTTCCTTCCACTTGGGATTTTTCTCACTGTTTTGAATCTACAACAGTAGACATTCACTCTATTCCAGTTGCTGATTCTGCTCATCATGATCCAGTTAATTTTTCCACAAAGACACCCTGCTCTGCTCAATCTCTCACTCCCACAGTTAGCTCACCAAATATAGACATAATCGGCTCCCGTTTCTTTTAACTCACTTGCTGCGGGCCCAAAGAATGTAACACGGTCCTTTCTGCAAACAACCTCCAATAATATCTCACACAGAAAATGGCAATGTATCTGGTGCTTCTACTAGTCCTACTTCTTCCTCAAGAAGTCAGCGTCTTCGGCCTCTTAGCTCGCGCGAATCTATCCTCGATCGGCTCTACTTGCTTCATTCTACTCGGGTATTCGCTTAAGAGGTATCCCGCCCATCTCTAAACCATCATCACCTACCGAATTGTCACCCAATGATTACTCGTTCGAAGAGTCACTCTCATGCATATACAAGACAGGCTTTTATTTCTACTTGTAATATTTTTACCTTGAGCCTTTTTAAAATGCTTCAAGCCTTGCAAGTCCCCTGCAGTGGAGAAGCAAAGAATGATCGATGAGTTTCCTGGGCACTTTTGAAAGAAACAGACTGAATTGGTTCCTCGTACATCGGACATGAACGTAGGTTAGGTGCAAATCCCGGGTCTTTAAGGACCAAACTCAAAGTCATGGGACATTATTAAAGTATAAAGCAAGGCTGGTGGCTAAAGGTTTTCAGCAGGACACCGTGGCTTGGGATTACTTTGACACTTTCTCTCCAAATGTGAAACCAACCACCATCGAATCATACTGCCTAGTTGTCCATAATCAGTGGGATATCCAACAAATCGACATTAATAATGCCTTCCTTAATGGAGGAACCCTGACCAAGAGGACTGTTTTCCATGGTACAACCGGAAGGTTTTGCTAATTTAACCTATCCTAAACATGTGTGCAAGGCGCATAAAGCCCCATATGGACTAAAACAAGCTCCTAGAGCTTGGTTTGACAAACTCGGAAACGTTGCATTAGTCTCGCTGGGGATTCTCAAATTCAGTATCGACACTAGTCTTTTCTTTCTTACAGAAAGCTCATCAAGTGATATATCTATTAGTATACGTTGATGATATCCCTCATTACTAGTACCTTGATCCCCGATCTTATTTCTCCCGATTATTCAAGATTTGAACAACCAAATTGCCCTAAAACATCTTGGTGCTGGTTGAATTATTTTCTTGGTTTTGAGGTTAATCGCAATAAATCAGAATTCTTACACCTTACGCAGTCTAACATGCTCAAAAGGGACCGTGAGCCTCGAGCCCTAACTCCATTACTCCCACTCTTGGAATCTTCATCAACTACCCACCTTGTCTAGTCACCACTACATTTTTTCATTCTTCATTTCTTCATAGTTTCGCACCCATTCGCTAGCACCGAGCACTCCAGGCAGGACTCCACTCACCTTCGCGTGCCACGCCATTGTCCCACCGTGAGCGATACACTCCAAGCTCGATCTCCGCGATCTTCACACCCACACTTCCTATGTCTTCCATTGAAGGTGAAAGGATTTTGCTAAGCTCAAATTCAGCCCCCTAAAAACATAAGAAACAGTAACCTTTCTTTTCTCCCCTTCGCTTTTCTCCCTTTTTGTCAAAGTCGATTTTTGTTGTTGTTGTCATTCGCTGCTTGTTGGAAGTAGGTTCGGTTTATTTTCGGGCTCAAATATGGCTAATTAATAGCTCGTTTTTGAAGCTAACTATCAAAGGAAGGATGAAAAGAAAAATTGACTAGGTTTGGGGCAGGAACCTTAACAGGTCATAATGTTTCAGAGTGGGTGTTAGATAAAATCCAGAGGGAGATTAGCTTATGTGAATATGTTGGTGGGGAAAGGATAAAGGTCTCGTTTATGGTGGGTTGTAAATGTAAATGTGCTTTGGCATTTAAAATCTTGGTCTTTAGTGAACTGAAATTCAAGTCCTTTTGTTGCTATAATGGCGTGAAGAATTAAATCAACAATTAGGTTAGACATTGTGCTCTGTTTTTGTTAAACAATGATAATTGCAAATTAGCTTTGGTAGAATTAAGTTGGTCCCGGTTTTCCTTTCCACAATCAAGCAAACATAGAATTAAGTTGGTAGAATTTTAAGGATTAATTTGAAAACTGGTTAACCGCTAACCAAACCAAATATTCGGTTCGGTTTACAATCGATTTTTAACCAAAACCGATCCGATTTTCAGTTTGCATTTTCTCCAAACCGAAAAACCTGTTCGGTTTTCAGTTTTAATACTCCGGTTTAGTTAAACGGATTATCCCACCCCTAATAGTGACTGCATGGTCTTCAAATCCTAGTGGGACTGGGAGTCCTTAGCACATGGTCCTCCAAACATGAGCCTTTGACTCCCTTATCTCAGCAGGAAAGGGAGTCCTAGCGTGCCTAGGATACGGACCTTAGAGGAATTGAGATAGTAATTGACTTCCTTAGTAGAGTTCAAGTAGTACTATAGTTCATAGGTGATTGTGGGCTTTGAGTTGATCGTAAGCCCAAAAGGCGTTCTAGGATCAGGAGGCATGGGTCCAGATGGTGAGGAGCTGGGAAAACATACCGAATGGACCTCATCTACAAAACTCCAATTTGGGCCCCATCGAACCCTTGGAAAGATGTGAATGAGGCCATGCTCAAACCAACTGTTGTGCCACTGCCTCTACTTGAAGGGATTCTCAATTTTTGTCGCACAATGGAATTTATGTACAAGGATGATCGGGGGTGACATTGATACCTTTAGTTTGATGCCACCCAAAGTTAAAGATCATGTTGCCCTCATTGCTCGTGGGTGGACCCAATAATTTGGAAGTCTCTGATTATTACTTGTAATGTGAATAAAGCCTGTAAAACTTTAGTCCTAATAAAAATAAACTCTTCCCATCCCTTTTCGAATGGAGTAAGAGCATCTTAAGTTGTGTTGTATTAGATATTATTGAATATTATAACATGATATTATACGATATATTTTATTTCAATAATATGTCTCTATAAATAAATGGATTTGGACAATATTATTTTTATGGGTATGTATATATTTCCACATGAATATGTTAAGAATTCAGAAGTATAATATGAAATTGAACTATATACAATATGTGTGTGATTTGAATTTAGAAGTTAAAATGTAAAATAAAACAAATTGTGTATATGTAGATCCTTAGTTTATCTATTTTTTCATAATCTTTTTATCCAAAAACACATTAAAGTTCCATCATCTAACTGGTAATATTAATTAATTTTTTTTATTTTTTATTTTTTACCATCAAAACATTTGTTTTTAATTTTTATAGTATTTCAATTACAAGTAAAAATGTTGTTTCCGTGTATACGAACTTTACATGGATGACGGTTTTTTCTCTTCTTTTAGACACACCATTCTCTTCTTTGATATTATTGTGGAATGATGTTGCGGCGGAGAGAGATAGAGGGTGTTGCTTGGGTTGTGCAGGAAGGAGGGTTCTGGACATAGGAGGGAAGTCATTGGGCGTGGCAAGGAAGAAGGGCATTAAGGTCAGTCACCTTTTATCCATTAAAACTAAAGAAGACTGACAAACTACATGAGCTTCTTACTGATTATCACAAAAACATATAGTAGCTCACTTTGTATTTAAGAGACAAAAACATTGGACAAGTTGAATGTGAGTAAAAACTAATTAATTATTCTGTATAGTTGCCGCTTGGCACTGTTGACCAAAGAGTAAGAAAGGGCAAAGTTGTAAATTAGCTGTAAAATCCTGTTTCACTAAAAAAGCGGTGTAGTTTCAATTTCTCTTCTCTTTCATATAAAAGAGAGTTATTCTTCATTGTAAAGTTCAGTTCGAAACTCTGAACTGCTTTTACCAAAATAATGGTTACAACATTTTTGCTCATTCTCTTGATCTCACATGATATCAGAGCTAAAGACAAACGTCTACAGCAACGATTCCGGGTTTTCTTTGTTCAATTCATCACTATGGAGAAAACAACGCTCCTTAATCCAGCTCAATCCTCAATTTTTTCGTCTAGTTTGCAAGTAATCACTCTTAAGCTGATGAGAGATAATTACAAGGATAATTATCGATTCTGGAGGTCTCAAGTGCTATTAGCTGTAGGAGCTTATGAATTGGAAGAACATCTAACAGGTGTTATTCTATGTCCTGATCCTTTAATTGTTTCTGAAAGTGTTAGTTCATCTCAGTCGAATGAAACCTTGGCTAAGGAAAAACTTAATCTAGCCTATGCGGCTAGTAGAAAAAAAGGGTTTGATAAATTCCTTGTTACTTGGCTCTTAGGATCAATTTCAGAATGTATGTTTAGTTACATTTCTAAGTGTCAATTTGCTACTGAAATCTGGTATGCACTTGAAAATGAGTTTATTACTGACTCTAAAGCACAAGCTCTTCATTTGAAGAATCTCCTACAAAATACTCAGAAAGGAAATGTGAGTGTCAATGAGTTTGTTAAGAAAATGAAGAGTATTGCTGAGAATTTAACAGCTAGTGGACAGGTTATAACTAATGAAGATTTACTTCAGTATGTATTAGATGGCCTAGGTCCAGAATTTGATGCTGTTGTTATGAACCTAACATCTAGAATTGAGTCTAAGTTTGATTCAGTATCTCTTCAAGAAGCGCAGTACTTGCTCCTGAAATATGAAATACGATTGGAGAAGTTTAACAGTGTAGATTTTGTTAATAGTTCAGTGCATGTTGCTTCTCTTAATATTACTGTGTCAAGAGGATTACAAGGCTCTACTGATGCTTCTAATGGTCTCCATAAAGTTCATCAAGTACCTTTTCTGTCAAACACTATAACTCCTACACAGAACACTACACCTCCTACAAAGACTTATCCTACACAGACTTACCAGCTTACTGCACCCAGTTATATAGTAATTACACCTAGAAATGGATATTTTTCACCTACACATCCAAGCAATTTTGGACACGCATCAAGTTTTTGGCGCCGTTGTCGTGGCAAAGAACCAAAAACTTGATGCGTGTTTCCTACAACATGCAAAATGTAGCAAGTATACTAATCGCACAAGTAATAAAATGATGAGTAAAGCATCATTCCCACGAGGATTATTAGCTAAGCACTAAGTTTCCTAATGTTATCAAGTTGAAGCAAACGACTTCTTTGGATTGATGGGAGCTAATTGCAATTAAACTTAACAGTAAATTTTAAACTAAAATTTAACTAAGAGTGCAATATTAAAACACGGATAATCAATTCAAGTAAACAGGTAGGGGTTTTGACTTCATTTGGATTTTTATGGGTTAAACCTAAAAAATTACACTACAATCACATTCATACGCAATGGTTGTAAATCGAACTCACTAAGATGTTAAACATACCCTCTCGGGCTATGTTTTCCTATTCATCCCTTATTAACCTTCCGCACCCTTCCCAAACAATTTGAAGGTTAACAATTCCAAACTCATTAAGCAAAAGAATCCTACAATGATTTCATTAATTCTTGAATCTATCTCTAGCATCCAATATTATAATGGTGATTACCCAAGAAGCCTAACATAACTCATTTCTCAATCTCATCATGTTCATCACAATAACCATTAAAACTCAGAGTAAACACACAACCAAATCATACTCGTATGAAAATAAAACAATCAAACACTTTACCCATTAAAAATCCAAACTACTATCAAAACCCTAACCCAAAAATGGTTAGTTCATAGCTAAATTAATAATACAAAAACGAAAAACACAAATAATCAAGTTCAACATAATGAAACTGAGATAAAAGATAAGAAATCTCCCAAAAGATGAATCCTTTAGTTAGAATCAAATCTTCACCCTTGTTACAATCCAAAAATCGCCTCAAAAACTCCTCCTTAAGAATATGTAAAGTCGTTTAACCTAAAAAATGAAGACCCTTGGACAAAAGGCTTAGTTTTTCTTTTATACCTTGCCCAAAAAACATGCACAAAGAAATAAACGTGCGTTTAACAAACCGCAAATAATGACGCTTGCGGCAAGAAGAGTTCTTCACCGCGGACGAAGAAAGAAAACAGATCTGGGAGGGCGTGTCCAGCGACTTTCGCCATGGCAAAGGACAAATCTTGCGGGCGGAACTACCCGACAAGTTGGCTGAATTTACTAACCGCCTTGCTCGCTTGCTTCTTCGATTCTCGATGCTCCCCTTGGAACAAGCCCTCATCGTGCTTTTATCGCCTTCAACTCTCCTAATCTTCCGAGATCCGCTAACTTTTGAGTCAAAAACTTCCCAATTTTGTCCTTATTTGCATAAATTGTCCATTTTAACTGAAACACAAAATGTAAAGAATTAAACAACAATTCAGGTCAAAATGCACCACAAAGTACTTGAAATCCTAATAAAAAGACTAAAGAAGACTATATAATCCATGGATTATCAAATACCCCCAAACTAAAGATACGCTCGTCCACGAGCATACGGTACAAAACCAACGAAAACAAAAACATAAACAATGACGAAAACACAAAGCACAACAAAACTGGAAAATGAACAAAACTAACAAGACTCAAATTCAACAAACAAATTTCCTAGAAATTGCACAAGCCTCAAAAGTTGTTGAAAAATTATTATTAAGAAATGTTCAACACTCCAAGAAGTTATAAACATTATCGACTATCTTCCTCAATCGGTCCACCAAATAGGTGATCCCTACTTCAATCCACATTTCAACTTCCTAGATTATTTTATGCAAAAATGTAAAGTTTATCAAATGGTGACAGACTCCATAAGCCTAAATATCGAACTACTCTCCCCTAATGAGGACTAAACAAAAATGAGAATCAAAAGGTCTTTAAAAGCTTGTAACATTAGGCTCGGGTAGTAGGTTCCAAGAACAAGATTGAACCAGAGCACCTGTTTTAATTTTGTTTTTGTTTATTTGTTTTCATTTAATTTTTGTGTCCATTTGAAACATTAACTTCCCAGGTCTTATTTTGGTTTTTGGATTTTGTTTTAGTTGTTTAGTTGTTAGTTGTTGCTTTTAATTCGTAGATTGTTGAAGGGACGAGATTAGGATGTAATATTTTCAAGTTAGTTGTGAATTTGTGCTAACATAAGGGACACCACAGGTTTCAATTGTTTTGCAGTTATGGGGGATGAAAATGAGAGACCGGGTGTTCATTGTGGGAGGGCGACACTTCACCCGAATTAACCAGGGAGCATTCTTGTACCTTTGTTGTTTTTATTATTTTCTATTCCCGATTTTTGCATAATGGGAACATTGGGGACAATGTTATGTTTAGTTAAAAAAAGGGGGGGTAGGAAATAGAATTCTTAAAAAAAAAAAAACTATTTTAAGGGTATATTGGCCTGGAAACCCGTAATTGCCTTAAAAGCGCCTACTTGCAAGTGGGCTGGCCACTTTTGGTTTAACAACGCCCACGTACACCTAAAGCCCGAAAAAAAATATATATATTTTTTTAGTTATTATTTTTTTAGTTGTTTGTTTTGCGATGATGAAGTGTACAAATCAAAGGTTGATGAGAATTGGTTGTTGAAATTTTTATTGTTGAGAAATGTTAAGCATTGCTTCAAGTTTATGTTTATTAAGCGGATTTTGATTGAGGTTTGTTGAGTGGGTTCAACCACCATTTCATTTTTCTCGGCATGCTTAGATTCATTTTATGTGATTAGGCGAAGTTTGATAATGTTGATGGACTCTAGAACCTAGTAGAGAAGTGCTTGAGGCGAAATTTTAGGATTAGACATGGTTGAGAAGATGATTTAGGCATTTGTTCGAAAGCGTTTGAGCCTTTCTAGCGACCCATGAAATAAATTTCCCCATAGTCACCCATTTGAGTTAAGTTTTAAATTTTATTGTTTTACTTTTTTTTCTTGGAAAATATGCAATTGTCAATCCTTATGCCCTAAACACTTTATCGCACCCTTAGGAGAATTTGGTCCTAATGCAACGAAAGAGTTGTATGAATAAGCCAAAAGAATAGTTTGGGGGTTGGGAGAAGAGAAATAAAAATAAAAGAGGTAGTCACCTCAATTCAATTGAATTGTTGTTTTATGCTTTGTTAAAAAAAAAAAAAAATTGCTTTAAGGGTATACTACTGGAAACAGAACCCAGCCTTTAAAAATTGCTGCAATACTTGGCACCTTCTGGTGTAACAACGCCACTACACCTTAAACGAAACTCCCCGGGCATTTATGGTTTCGGGAATAAGAAAAATGAAAGTTTTGAGGGTGGTGAATTAGTAGACATTTCAATTGGTGGTTAAGAAGAAGTGGAGTTCGATTAGGCGTTAGCGTTTGCATTAGGAAAACCGAGTTTTTTCTTACTTTGTGATTCCTATCGCTTTTTGTTTGGGAACCCACTAACTGAGCCTAACGGGTACAACCTTTTAAAGACCTTTTTGATTCTCATTTTTGTTTAGTCCTCATTAGTGGAGAGTAGTTCGATATTTAGGCTTATGGAGTCCGTCACCATTTGATAAACTTTACATTTTTGCATAAAATAATCCCGGGGGAAGTTGAAATGTGGATTGGGAAGTGGGGATCACCTACTTGGTGGACCCGATTGAGGAAGGACATCAATAATGCTTATAACTTCTTGGAGTGTTGAATATTTCTTTATTATAATTTTTCAACAACTTTTTGAGGCTTGTGCAATTTCTAGGCAATTTGTTTGTTGAATTTGAGTCTTGTTAGTTTTGTTCATTTTCCAGTTTTGTTGTGTTTTGTGTTTTCGTCATTGTTTATGTTTTTGTTTCGTTGGTTTTGTACCGTATGCTCGGGGGACGAGCATATCTTTAGTTTCCCCCAAAGGGGGTATTTGATAATCGTGGATTATACGCCTTTTTCTTTAGTCTTTTTTATTCGGATTTCAAAGTACTTTTGTGGTGCATTTTGACCTGAATTTTTGTTTAATTCTTTTACATTTTTGTGTTGTAGGGTTAAAAATGGACAATTTATGCAAATAAGGACAAAATTGAAGTTTTTGACTCAAAAGTTAAGCGGATCTCGAAGTTAGGAGAGTTACAGGCGGGATAAAGCACGACGAGGCCTGTTCCAAAGGGAGAGCATCGAGAATCAAAGAAGGAATCGAAGAAGCAAGTAGAGTGGTAGTCAGCAATTTCGAACTCCGTCAAAGTAGCTTCCGCCCGGCGAAGATTTGTCCTTTGCCTTTGTGGCGATCGCAGACACGGCTCCCCAGATCTGTTACTTTCTTTGCCGCGGCGAAGAACTCTTCTTCGCCACGACGACGGTCATTATTTGCAGTTTTGTTAAACGCACAGTTTCACTTTGTGCGTGTTTTTGGGCAAGGTATAAAAGAAAAACTAAGCCTTTTGTCCAAGGGTCTTCAATTTTTAGGTTAAATGGTTTTACATATTCTTGGAGGAGTTTTTGAGCGATTTTGGATTGTAACAAGGGTGAAGGTTCGATTCTAACTAAGGGATTCATCTTTTGGGGAGATTTCTTATCTTTTATCTCAGTTTCATTATGTTGAACTTGATTATTTGTGTTTTTTGTTTTTGTATTATTAATTTAGCTATGAATTAACCATTTTTGGGTTAGGGTTTTGATAGTAGTTTGGATTTTTAATGGGTTAAGTGTTTGATTGTTTTATTGTCATATGAGCATGCTTTGGTTGTGTGTTTACTCTGAGTTTTAATGCTTATTGTGATGAACATGATGAGATTGAGAAATAAGTCATGTTAGGCTTCTTGGGTAATCACCATTATAATATTGGATGCTAGAGATAGATTCAAGAATTAATGAAATCATTGTAGGATTCTTTTGCTTAATGAGTTTGGAATTGTTAACCTTCAAATTGTTGGGTGCGGAAGGTTAATAAGGATGAATAGGAAAACATAGCCCGAGAGGGTATGTTTAACATCTTAGTGAGTTCGATTTACAACCATTGCATATGAATTTGGGTAATAGATTCTATGATTTAGGTTAGCGTATCTAGGTGAAATCAACACCCTATCATTTTTTTAGAATTGTTTAATTAATTAAGTTGTTGGGTTTTACATTTGTTTTTAGTTTGTTAATCGTCCATCAATCCAATTTATTGTTGCTTCATTAGGACTTAAACTAGGGGAAATCCCGTACCTTTAGTAACACTATCCTCGTGGGAACGATACTCTACTCATCACTCTATTACTTGTGCGAATAGTATACTTGCTATTTTTGCATGTTGTAGTAGACACGCATCAAGTTTTTGGCGCCGTTGCTGGGGATTGTTTTAAGTTAACATTGAGTCTTTCTATAGTTAGCTAGATTGGAGTGTTTATTTTTTGTTTTTTTATTTTATTTTATTTTCAATTGGTTTGTGATCTCACTTTCCTTCACTTTTGTTCATGCAATTTATGCGAAGAGCGAGACGTCAACGAGTGGTTCCTGTTGATCTTGAGCTTGAGAGAACCATTAGACGATGTAACAGAGAGAGAAGAGAAAGAGAAGGTTTAGTTGCCGAAGCAGCGAAGAAATAGTTGTTGAAATGGCTGAACCAGAAAACAAGACACTGAGGGAATTTTAAGTTCCCACAGTGAATGGTAGTGGGTCGAGTATTACTAGACCTATAGTGTGATGCGTGTTTCTTACAACATGCAAAATGTAGCAAGTATACTAGTCGCTCAAGTAATAAAATGATGAGTAGAGTATCGTTCCCACGAGGATTGTTAGCAAAGCACTGAGTTTTCCTAATTTTATCAAGTTGAAGCAATCGAATTCTTTGGATTGGTGGGAGCAAATTCTAATTAAAACAACAATGAATTTTAAACTAAGATTAAAACTTAATTAAGAAAGCAATATGAAAAACACGGATAATCAATTCAAGTGGGAAACGGGTAGGATTTTTGACTTCATTTGGATTTTTATGGGTTAAAACCTAAAAAATTACACTACATTCACATTCATACGCAATGGTTGTAAATCGAACTCACTAATATGTTAAACATACCCTCTCGGGCTATATTTTTCCTATTCATCCTTATTAACCTTCCGCACTAAACAAATTGAAGATTAATAATTCCAAACTCATTAAGCAAAAGAATCCTATAATGATTTCATTAATTCTTGAATCTATCTCTAGCATCCAATACTATAATGGTGATTACCCAAGAAGCCTAACATGATTCATTTCTCAATCTCACCCATGTTCATCACATACAGATTAAAAAATCGTAGTAACACACAACCAAAGCATATTCATATGAAAATAACACAATCAAACCCCTTAACCTATTTAAAATCCAAACTACCATCAAAACCCTAACCCCAAAATAAAAGAATTAGTTCATAGCTAAATCAATAATACAAAAACGAAAATCGAAAATAAACAAGTTCAACGTTATGGAAAACGAGATAAAAGATTAGAAATCTCCCTCAAAGATGAATCCTCTAGTTAGAAATCGAGTCTTCTCCCTTTAACAAACCAAATCGCTCAAAGTTTTCTCGAGAAAAATGCAAAAAGTAGCTAACCCTAAAAAAAGCGAAGACCTGACGGGCAAAGGCTAAGTTTTTCTTTTTATACTTCGTCCAAATAACCGACCTTTAAAACACGCATGAGAACAAAATTGTCGTCTAACAAAAGCGAAAATAATGCTGTCGCCCACGGTGGGAAGGAATTCTTCAACTGCGGCGAAGAGTGGAACGTAACACGCTCGTCCACGCTTACTCCGCCGCGGCCGAGACAATTCCTTCAGGGTAGGTGACTTCTTGAAAAAGTTCTAAAATTACCAGAGCGCCACTGCTTGCTTCTTCCATTTGATTCTTCGATTCTCGAGGTGCTCTCCCCTTAGGGAACAAGCCTTCCATCGTGCTTTATCTGGCTCCGGAACTCTCCTATCTTAAACGAGATCCGCTAATTTGAGTCAAAAGTATCCAATTTTTGTCCTTATTTGCCCAAAATGTCCATTTTAACCTGAAACACGAAAAAGTAAAAGGAATTAGCAACAATTCAGGGTCAAAATGCACTAGAAAGTACTTGAAATCCGACAAAAGGTCTAATGAAAAGTGTATAATTCACTGGATTATCAACTACCCCCAAATCAGAGATATGCTCGTCCCTCGAGCATACAGATAAAACGATGAAAACACGTATAACAAACAAAAACAAAAAACACAAAAACACACACAACAATATTGAAAAAAAACCAAGAAGACTCAACTCTACAAAGAATTACCTAGGGGGAAATTGCACATGTCTCAAAAAAGTTGTTGAAAAATTATTATAGGGAAAATATTCAACACTCCAAGAAGTTATAAGCTACATCATTGTCTTCCTCAATCGGTCCACCAAGTAGGTGATCCCCATATCAATCCACATTCCAACTTCCCTGGGATTATTTTTATGCAAAAATTGTAAAGTTTATCAAATGGTGACTGGACTCCATAAGCCTAAATATCGAACTACTCACCACTAATGAGGACTAGACAAAGGTAAGAATCAAAAGGTCTTTAAAAGCTTATAACATTAGGCTCGATAGTGGGTTCCAATAAAAGGATAGGAATAACAAAGTAAAGAGAACTTGGGTCATCCTAAAGCAAAACTAAAATCACATCGAAACCCATACCTTCTCAACCACCAATCGACATGTCCACTAATTCACAGCCCTCAAACGCGTACCTTTCTTATTTTAGGATACCATAAATGTGGGGAGAAATTCGCTTTAAGGTGTACGTGGCGTTGTTATACCCGAGGTTCGCCAAGCGCTAAGGCGGGGCTTTTTGGTGTGGGTTCTGGTTTCCATCCTTGATACCCTTAAACTAGGCCCAGATTTCGGGTTTTTTTTTTTTTTTTTTTCAACAATTGAATTGAAAATGAGGTGACTACCTCTCTTGTTTTTATTCTTTTCTCTCAACCCCAAACTATTCTTTTGGCCTCTTCATCATTTTTCTTCTCTCAACCCCCAAACTATTCTTTTGCTCACTTCGTACACTCTTCCCGTTCTTTGTTTTGCACTAGGACCCGAATTCTTCTAAGTACGATGAAGTGTTTAGGTAAAAGGATTTGAAACAAATTTATTGTTTTCAAGAAAAAATAAAGCAATAAAAATTCATACTGCTCAAAAGGGTGACTAGGGAAAATTTCATTCATGGTTGGCTAGAAAAGGCCTCAAGCGTTCCGAAAAATGCCTAAATAATCTCCTCAACCATGTCTAATCCTAGAATTTCGCCTCAAGCACTTCTCAACTAGGTTCTAGAGTCCACCAACATTATCAAGACTTTACCTAACCACATAAAATGAATCTAAGCATGCCGAAAAAATGAAAAATGGTGGTTGAACCACCCTCAACAAACCTCAATCAAAATCAATCAATAACAAAAACTTGAAGCAATGCTTAACATTTCTCAACAATAAAAATTCAACAACCTTATTCTCATCATTGATTTATACAATTCATCATTGGCAAAAACGAAACAAACAAAATAAACAAATAACAAAAAGAAGTTTCTTTTTTTTTTTTTTTTTTTTAGTTTAAGGTGTGCGTGGCGTTGTTAAACCTAAGGTCGCCAAGTGCCGCTTAAAGCGCTTTTAAAGCGTTATTCTTGGTTTCCAGCCAATATACCCTTAAACTCGGTTTTAATTATATTCCCTACCCCCAAACTAAACATGACATTATCCCCAATGTTCCATTATGCACAAATCAGGAATAGAGAATAATAAAACAATAAAGGTACAAGAATTCTCCCTGGTTAATCCATGAATTGTCGCTCCATATGAACACCCGGTCTCGGACTTTTCATCATCCAAAAATCTGTCAAAACAATTAAAACTGTGATGTCCTTTATGTTAGCACAATTCACAACTAACTTGAAAATATTACAACCTAATCTCGTCCTTTTAACAACTACAAATTAAAACAACAACTAAACAACTAACAAAAAAAACAAAATTCAAAACCAAAATAAACTGAGTTTAATGTTTCAAGTGGACACGAAATTAAATGAAAACTATTAAACAAAAATAAAACAAAACAGGTGCTCTGGTTCAATCTTCTTCTTCATCTTCTTCTTCTTCCTCGTCTTCCTCTTCTTCCTCGTCTTCCTCTTCTTCCTCGGAGCCCATCCACTCATCCGAGTTCCAGTCGACCCATTGGTATGCTGAAGTGTCAACATTAAGCTCCTTGAAGCTATTTGTCAGTAGCTCATGCATCCTCTCAGTCCGCTCCATCATCCAATCCTGACGTCTCTTCATATATTTCATCAGGCCCATCATTTCCTGCATCATCTCTTTTTGTGTACTTGTGGAGATGGATGATGTGGCAAGGCTTGTTCTCTGCCTTTTCGCCCCTGCTCTTGGTTGGGCAGATTCCATTCGGTTAAGGTGTTTCTTGTAATAATCTGAATCTAGAGTTGGAGCAGCATGAATACGCTGCTCGTTATCCTGAACCTTGACCCCAGCTTTTAGGCATAAGGCCGTGATGAGATGCGAGAAACCGTAACTTCCTCGCCCCGGTTTTGCTAGCTAGCTTAATGCTGTTAAAAAATCATGTCCCCCACATCAATACTCTTCCCTGTGGCAATTAAATAGAGCAGCACTGCCTTCTCATGAGTCACGGTACTGTAGTGCGATTCCGGCATTAGTCTCGCACAGATAAAGTATTGCCACAGCCAAGCCATCGGTGTCAATCGCGTGCCTGCCAAGAGTCTTTTTCTGTTTTGGACACTGCCCACTCTGCACCCGATTTTGCAATAACTGGAAGGATTAAGCCATCATCAATCCGTGATCTCTTGAACTGCACATACTGATCACTGAGGATTTCTGACAAATGAAAGAAATCATTGATTTCCTTCCCCGTAAAAGGCACTTCCTCCCCTCTTACAAAAACAGTCTCTTCCTTACACTCCGGGAGATTGGCATAGAACTCCCTTACCAGCGGCTCAACAGCCAACTGCTCAGGGAGCTCGCAAAAACATGTCTCACTGTCTCCCTCTACTCCAATCAAATGCCCTTTATCCTTTCTTTGAATTGCCGCCTCATACCTTTTGCAGGCCTCATCATTCACAAACCGGTTGTCAACACTCTTCCCCTTACTCTTACTCTTTGCCCTTGTACGGGTTGCTTAATTTTAGACCATTTTTCCAAATGAAATTCCAATCCAAAATTTCAACCCCAAAAATTCAGACCTAATTCTACACAACCACTTCAAACCTGCAAAAACAACCCACACTTCCAAAAATTTGCAATTCACCCCCAAACTACAAATTTTTCAATTTTACACAAACACTCCAAAAGTTCAACACCCACACTCCTAAGATTCTTTGCCACAAACCACTCTTCTTCAATCACAATCACAACTCAAAATCACCAAACAATTCTCAATTCAATCGCAACAAAATTCTCAGATCTATGCTTAGAAACTTGAAATTTTTCGAATCAAAGCTTTGGGTTATTGAGATCTTACCAAAATGAAGGAGTGTGCACCACCAATTGAACCGGAAATGACCCGATTGGAAAGCCCCAAATTTTTTATCCAAAAATTTTCCTGAAATTTTCACGAAAATTGTTGTTGAAAAGGGTTGTTTTTGTGTTTAGGGATGTTGTGGAGTAAGAAATTTGGTTGGAAAAACAAAATGGAAGCAGAAGATGGAAGTTTGAAAATTTTTCTCTCAACTCAAAATGCAAGGCGGCGTGAAAATGAAAAAGGTAATGCGAGTATTTATAGAAAAGCTTCTTCGCCGGGGCGAAACCTTCCCTAGGATACAAGGCTTTTTTCGCCCCGACGAAATGCCTTGGCCAAATTTTTACAAAATTAAATCACTTTCTTCGCCGCGGCGAAGACAATTCCTTCGCCGGGGCGAAATCCTGCAGGAGCAATACTCAGTTTTTCTCATCTTTCTTTGCCCCAGCGAAGAACAATCTTCGTCGCGGCGACTCCTAAAGCATTTGGATTCCTATCTTTTGCTGAAAACGTCACCTAAAACACCCAAAAACAATACATAAAAATTCATAGAAACTATAATTGAATTTAAACAAAATCAACAACCAAAATGAAAACAAAAAGTTAACAACGCTTGGGTTGCCTCCCAAGAAGCGCTTGTTTATAGTCGAAAGCTTGACTCTCTCAATCCTTCAATCAGCCCGGACTTGTCCAAGTACATCACATCCCGGAAATTTCCTTTGTAGTGGAGCTTCAATTGCTGATGATCTTTTTCACACGGTGGCTTTGTTGAAAGTTTCACCACCCATTTCCATCCCGTGGTCACTACTTTGGCATCTCGATTTTTCTCACTCACTGCCTTCTGTTTTCGTTTCTTAACTTCACCCTTTTTGATCCCGGTTACCCGTGCCTTATTCAAACTCAAACTCAACTGTGGCTCGTTTAGGAATTTTGTGCAACCTCTACCGTCTTGATCCTCACTTCCGAACTTATTCGGTTTTATAATGCAGTTCTTAATTTCTACCTTGAGATTATTCAGTTGGCAGGGCTCAACTCTTGACTAATTTACCACATCGATTTTTAGGCACGACACTTGTTTAGGTGGGGCTTTCATTGATTCAAGGACATTAAATGTTATTTCTTCATCTTGCATCCTCATGATCAACTTCCCTTCTTGAACGTCAATTAACACTCTTCCGGTGCCTAGGAACGGTCGTCCCTAGGATAAGAGGAATTTCTTTGTCTTCTTCCATGTCCAAAACAAAGAAATCCGCAGGAAAAATAAACTTGTCCACCTTAATCAACACATCTTCCACAATACCCCTCGGATGCTTTATTGATTGATCTGCAAGTTGCAAGCATATGGTTGTCGACTTAACTTCACCAATTCCTAGTTTCCCGAAAACAGAAAAAGGCATAAGGTTAATGCTAGCACCTAGGTCACATACAACTCGATCAAAGGTGATATCTCCTATAGTGCAAGGGATAGTAAAACTCCCTGGATCTTTGAGTTTCAGGGGCAGCTTCTTCTGGAGAATAGCTCTGTATTCCTCTGTAAGCATCACCGTTTCCTTATCTTCTAACTTCCTCTTGTTTGATAAAATTTCTCTAAGAAATTTCGTGTAGCTCGACATTTGTTACAATGCATCTGCAAAAGGAATGTTAATATGCAGTTTTTGAAAAACATCAAGAAATTTAATAAACTGCTTATCCTGATTTTCTTTTCGAGTCTCGAGGAAAGGGTGCAGTGGTGTGTGATGCGCCAACTCTGGTGGGATTTTGGGGAATGGCAATTTCTCTTCCCTTTTCTTTTTCCCTTCTTCCTGCTTCTGCTCATCTTTACTTAGGCTGGGTGGTTTCTCTTCCACTTCAATTACTTCATCAATTTCCTCATCAGAATCTTCATTTTTCTTTGATGAAGTTTCCTCTTTCCTTGGATCTCTCACCTCTTCTAAAAACTCTCCCACTTCTCAACGAAATTGCATTTACTTGCTCATGTGGGTTAGTCACCGTGTTGCTTGGTAGAGACCCCTGCGGTCTATCAGTAAGCTTCTCGGCCAATTGGCCCATCTGTACCTCAAGATTCCGAATGGACGCCCCTTGGTTTCTAAAATTTGTCCTCGTCTCATTCATGAACCCCACCCCGTGGTCTCTTGCATGAATTTACCAAACATATCCTCCAACTTCGTCACTCTTTGATCTCCTGGTTGATTGTTCACCCCTGGTTGGTTATTTGGAACTGGCCTCTGGTTCCATTGGTTATTTTGCTGGTTCGATTTCCCTGCCGATTTGGATGATTTCTCCACCCTGGGTTGTATGTGTTGGAGTATGGGTTGTTCGGTTGTCTCTGATTTCCTGTCAAGTAATTCACTTGCTCCGTTGATAAAGATGACAAAGCAAATGTGTTTCCAACTTGACACTCGCTGCTCACATGGTTTATTGCACAAAAATCACATGTTAGTTGAGGTGCTTGTATAGAGTTTACCTGTATAGTTCCCAATTTGTTTTTTTGAAGTGCGGTGAGTTGAAAGGTGAGATGGTGTGAAGGCATCAACTTCATGAAGACCCGAAGATTTCCTTGTTGTAACTCTCTCATTTGGTCTTTGATAGTTGTTGCTTGCCAAAACCTCAAGCAACTCATACGCCTCCTCTGGTGTCTTATTCTGCAAGGCCCCTCCTGAACCTGCATCCACCATGGTTTGCACATTACCTATCAAACCATTGTAAAATGTTTGGACTTGAAGTCAAACTGTCAAACCATGGTGTGGACACTTCCCCATTAACTCCTTGTATCTCTCCCAAGCCTCATACATGACTCGGACTCTTCTTGTAGAAATGATGTGATATCATTTCTCAATTTCGCTGCTTTAGCTGGAGGAAAGAACTTGGTCAGGAATTTCTGTGCTAGATCATTCCATGTTGTTATTGTTCCCAGTGGTAATGCAATTAACCACCCCTTGGCTTTATCTCCCAATGAGAATGGGAATAACCGCAGCCTAATAGCATCATCCGACACTCTATTTGACTTGAAGGTTCCTTCAAATCACCGTTGAATCTAACCGACTGCTGGATCATCTGGATGATTGTCGGCTTCATCTCGAAATTGTTTACTTGCACTGTAGGTCTAGGGATACTCGACGCACTACCATTCTTGTGGGAGGGAGAATTCCCTCAGTGTCCTGTTTTCTTGTTCAGCCATTTCAACAACTACTTCTTTAGATTCTACAGCAAGATTCTCTTTCTCTTCTCTCTGTGTTACATCTTCTCACGATTCTCTCAAGCTCAAGGTCAACAGGAACCAGTGGTTGACGTCTTGCTCTTCGCATAAACTGAAACGAACAAAAGTGAAGAAAAGTGAGATCACAATTCTAATGAAAATTAAAAAAAAAAAAAAAAAAAAACTTCAATCTACCTAACTAAAGAAAAACTCAATGTTACTTAAAACGATCCCCGTCAACGGTGCCAAAAACTTGATGCGTGTTTCTTACAACATGCAAAATGTAGCAAGTATACTAGTCGCTCAAGTAATAAAATGATGAGTAGAGTATCGTTCCCACGAGGATTGTTAGCAAAACACTGAGTTTCCTAATGTTATCAAGTTGAAGCAATCGAATTCTTCGGATTGGTGGGAGCAAATTCTAATTAAAAACAACAATGAATTTTAAACTAAGATTAAAACTTAATTAAGAAAGCAATATGAAAACACGGATAATCAATTCAAGTAAAACAGGTAGGGTTTTGACTTTATTTGGATTTTTATGGGTTAAACCTAAAAATTACACTACATTCACATTCATACGCAATGGTTGTAAATCGAACTCACTAATATGTTAAACATACCCGCTTGGGCTATATTTTCCTATTCATCCTTATTAACCTTCCGCACCCAACAAATTGAAGATTAATAATTCCAAACTCATTAAGCAAAAGAATCCTATAATGATTTCATTAATTCTTGAATCTGTCTCTAGCATCCAATACTATAATGGTGATTACCCAAGAAGCCTAACATGATTCATTTCTCAATCTCACCATGTTCATCACATACAGCATTAAAAATCAGAGTAACACACAACCAAAGCATATTCATATGAAAATAACACAATCAAACCCTTAACCTATTTAAAATCCAAACTACCATCAAAACCCTAACCCAAAATAGATTAGTTCATAGCTAAATCAATAATACAAAAACGAAAATCGGAAATAAACAAGTTCAACATAATGAAACTGAGATAAAAATTAGAAATCTCCCCAAAAGATGAATCCTCTAGTTAGAAATCGAGTCTTCTCCCTTTAACAAACCAAATCGCTCAAAGTTTTTCTCAGAAAAATGCAAAAGTAGCTAACCCTAAAAAAAACGAAGACCCCTGGGCAAAAGGCTAAGTTTTTCTTTTATACTTCGTCCAAATAACCCAGCCAAAACACGCACAGAACGAAACAATCCGTTTAACGGCCGAAAATAATGGATCAGCTTGCCGGCGAAGAGTGAAGCAGACACGCTCGTCCCTGGCTTACTTCGCCGTGGCGAAGACAATTCCTTCACCGGGGCGAAGCTTCTTGAAAAGTTCTGAAATTACAGCACTGCCACTCTGCTTGCTTCTTCGTTTGATTCTTCGATTCTCGGTGCTCTCCCTTGGGAACAAGCTTCCTCGTGCTTTATCACCTCCCGGAACTCTCCTATCTTCGAGATCCGCTAATTTCGAGTCAAAAGTATCCAATTTTGTCCTTATTTGCTCAAAATGTCCATTTTAACTTTGAAACACAAAAAGTAAAAGAATTAAGCAACAATTCAGTCAAAATGCACTAGAAATACCTGAAATCTGACAAAAAGGTCTAATGAAAAGTGTATAATTCACGGATTATCACAGTGCAAGCAAACAACTTTGAAATCAAGCCGGCAATCATTCAGATGATCCAGCAGTTAGTTAGATTTAATGGAGATTTGAAGGAAGACCCAAATCAGCATATTGCAAATTTCTTAGAAATTTGTGACACCTTCAAGTCAAATGGAGTGTCGGATGATGCTATTAGGCTGCGATTATTCCCATTCTCGTTGGGAGATAAAGCCAAGGGGTGGCTAATGGCATTACCACCGGGAACAATAACAACTTGGAATGAACTAGCACAGAAATTCCTTACCAAGTTCTTTCCTCCAGCTAAGTCAGCAAAATTATTTCTACAAGAGGATTACGAGTCATTGTATGAGGCTTGGGAGAGATATAAGGAGTTAATGAGGAAGTGTCCACACCATGGGTTGCCAATTTGGCTTCAAGTCCAAACGTTCTACAATGGGTTGATAGGTAATGTGCAAACCATGGTGGATGCAGCTTCATGAGGGGCCTTGCAGAATAAGATACCAGAGGAGGCTTATGAGTTGCTTGAGGTTTTGGCAAGCAACAATTATCAAAGACCTAATGAGAGAGCAACATCAAGGAAATCTTCGGGTCTTCATGAAGTTGATGCCTTTACAGCCATCTCAACCTAACTCACGGCACTTCAAAAATAGTTGGGAACTATACAGGTAAACTCTGTACAAGCACCTCAACTAACATGTGATTTTTGTGTAGGGAACCATGTGAGCAGCGAGTGTCAAGTTGGGAACACATTTGCTTCGTCATCTTCATCAACGGAGCAAGTAAATTACTTGGCAGGAAATCAAAAACAACCAAACAACCTGTTCTCCAACACATACAACCCAGGGTGGAGAAATCATCTAAATCTGGCTTGGGGAAATCAGAACTAGCAAAATACTCAATGGAACCAGATGACAGTTCCAAATAACCAACCAGGGGTGACTAATCAACCGGGAGATCAAAGAGTGTTGAAATTGGAGGATATGTTTGGGAAATTTATGTAGGAAACCACGGGATTCATGAATGAGACGAGGATGAATTTCAGAAATCAAGGGGCATCCATTCGGAATCTGGAGGTACAGATGGGCCAATTGGCCGAGAAGCTAAATGAGAGACTGTAGGGTTCCTTACCAAGCAGTGCAGTTGCTAACCCACGTGAGCAAGCAAATGCCATTATGTTGAGGAGTGGGACAGTTTTGGATGAGGTTGAACAAGCTGAAAGGAAAGAAGCTGAAAAGGAAGAATCTGAAGTGGAAGGTGATGAGGAAATTGAAGCTGAAAAGAAACCAAGTGGTTTGGAGGATGAGAAAAACGAAAAGGATGAAAGGCAAAAGAAGAAGGATAAATTGCCATTTCCAGAGATACCACCAGAGTTGGCACATCATACCCCACCCGTGCCTTTTCCTCAGAGATTGAAGAAAAAGAATCAGGGATAAGCAATTTTCAAAGTTTATTGAAATTTTTAAAAAATTGCACATTAACATTCCTTTTGCAGATGCATTGCAGCAGATGCCGAGTTATGCGAAGTTCCTGAAGGAAATCTTATCGAACAAAAGGAAGTTAGAAGACGAGGAAACGGTGATGCTCACGGAGGAGTGTAGTGTCATCCTCTAGAAGAAGTTACCCCCGAAGCTCAAAGATCCAAGGAGTTTTACTATTCCTTGTATTATAGGAGATATTACATTTAATCGTGTTTTGTGTGATCTAGGAGCTAGCATTAATTTGATGCCCTTTTCTGTTTTTAGGAGATTGGGAATTGGTGAAGTAAAGCCAATGACCATGTCGTTGCAATTAGCGGATAGGTCAATGAAACACCTAAGGGGAATAGTAAAGGATGTATTGGTAAAGGTGGGGAAGATAATTTTTCAAGCAGATTTTGTGGTGTTAGACATGGAAGAGGATAAGGAAATTCCTCTCATTTTAGGCCGACCATTATTGGCCATGGGGAGAGCACTGATCGATGTGCAAGAAGGGAAGTTACTGTAGAGGATTCAAGATGAGACAGTAACTTTCAATGTTTTTGAGGCAATGAAGTTTTTGGCTGAATCGGATTCATGTTTTAGTGTCGATGTGGTGGATAAACTGGTTGTGGACGCTATTGAAGAAAACACCCCACAGTTACCTCTCGAAGTGTGTATAGCCAAGTCAAAAATAGTAGAAGTAGAAGAGTCGGAGAGGAATGATTGTGCTAGGAGTTAGAAGCACTTCAACCGATTGATGAGGGTCAAGATGTAGAATTTGAGGAGTTTGATTTTGACAAAGAAAAGGAAAAGGAGAAAAATGAAGAACCTCCAAAGCTTGAATTGAAACCTTTACCTTCCAATCTCAAATATGCTTATCTTGGAGACTCAGAAACCTTCCCAGTGATTATTAGTTCAGATTTGAGTACATTAGAGGAAGAGCGATTGATTAGGGTGTTGAGGGAACATAGACTAGCAATTGGATGGACCATCTCAGACATTAGAGGCATCTCGCCATCATTTTGCGTGCATAAGATACTCATGGAGGATATTTTAAGCCTAGGGTGCAACCACAACGGAGATTGAATCCTTCAATGAAGGAAGTGGTGAGAAAGGAGGTGGTGAAACTCTTAGATACGGGGATTATTTACCCGATTTTCGATAGCCCATGGGTGTTCCCAGTACAAGTGGTTACGAAGAAGGGAGGTATTACGGTGGTAAGGAATGAGAGTAACGAGTTGATACCAACGAGGACGGTGACGGGCTGGAGAGTATGCATTGATTACCGTAAATTGAATGAGGCGACAAGGAAGGATCATTTCCCATTACCTTTCATTGATCAGATGTTGGAGAGGTTGGTAGGACATGCCTATTACTGTTTCCTAGATGGGTATTCAGGATATAATCAGATTGCCATCACTCCTGAGGATCAAGAGAAAACGACCTTCACTTGCCCCTACAGCACCTTTGCTTACCGAAGGATGCCATTTGGGTTATGCAATGCACCAGCAACATTCCAAAGATGCATGATGTCAATCTTTGGAGACATGGTGGAACGGTTTATAGAAGTCTTCATAGATGACTTCTCAGTTTTTGGTTCATCATTTGATGGCTGTCTAACTAATCTCTCTTTTGTTTTGCAGCGATGTAAAGAGACAAACTTGGTGCTAAATTGGGAGAAATGTCACTTCATGGTAAAGGAAGGAATAGTGCTCGGGCATAGGATCTCCAAGGATGGAATAGAAGTTGATCGAGCAAAGGCAGAAGTGATTGAGAAGCTACCACCACCATCAAATGTCAAGGTAGTCCGAAGTTTCTTGGGGCATGCGAGGTTTTACAGATGCTTCATCAAGGATTTTTCTAACATTTCTAAACCCCTTTGCAATTTGTTGAATAAAGATGTTGTTTTTGACTTTAATGATGATTGCATGCATGCTTTTCTAACTCTGAAAAAATTATTAGTATTTGCACCTATTATTGCAGTTCCCGATTGGGGACTACCTTTCAAATTAATGTGTGATGCTAGTGATTTTGCTTTAGGGGTAGTTTTAGGACAGAGGAAAAACAAAGTGTTACATGTAATTCAGTATGCTAGCAAAACACTCGTTGATGCACAATTGAATTACACCACCACTGAAAAAGAAATGTTGGTTGTAGTTTTTGCTTTTGACAAGTTCCGTTCTTATTTGTTAGGTGCAAAGGTGATCGTATACACGGACCATTCAGCAATCAAGCACCTATTGGCAAAGCAAGAAGCAAAACTGCGGCTGATAAGATGGATTTTACTACTTTAGGAGTTCGATTTGGAAATTCGGGACAAAAAGGGGTCAGAAAATGTGGTGGCAGATCACTTGTCGAGGATCGAAAGACCAATCAAGGGAAATGAAGAGGAATTGCCAATTACAGAAACATTTCCCGATGAGAAGTTGATGAGAGTAGAGGAAGCACCATGGTATGCGGATTTTGCAAACTATTTGGCATCAAGGGTGCTCCCAAGTGGTATGACATATCAACAAAAGAGAAAATTCTTCTGAGATTTGAAGTACTATTTTTGGGAAGAACCTTTTCTTTACCGACATTGTGCTGATCAAATAATACGGAGATGTGTCCCGGAGAAGGAGATGGAAAGCATTCTACGGCATTGTCACGAAAAGGAAGTAGGTGGCCATTTTGGGGGAGCTAGAACAGCAGCCAAGGTTTTACAATCAAGGTTTTATTGGCCTTTTCCCAGTGGCCGTTTCCTACAACATGCAAAATGTAGCAAGTATACTAATCACACAAGTAATAAAATGATGAGTAAAGTATCATTCCCACGAGGATTATTAGCTAAGCACTAAGTTTCCTAATGTTATCAAGTTGAAGCAAACGACTTCTCTGGATTGATGGGAGCTAATTGCAATTAAACTTAACAATAAATTTTAAACTAAAATTTAACTAAGAGTGCAATATTAAAACACGGATAATCAATTCAAGTAAAACAGGTAGGGTTTTGACTTCATTTGGATTTTATGGGTTAAACCTAAAAATTACACTACAATCACATTCATATGCAATGGTTGTAAATCGAACTCACTAAGATGTTAAACATACCCTCTCGGGCTATGTTTTCCTATTCATCCTTATTAACCTTCCGCACCCAACAATTTGAAGGTTAACAATTCCAAACTCATTAAGCAAAAGAATCCTACAATGATTTCATTAATTCTTGAATCAATCTCTAGCATCCAATATTATAATGGTGATTACCCAAGAAGCCTAACATGACTCATTTCTCAATCTCATCATGTTCATCACAATAAGCATTAAAACTCAGAGTAAACACACAACCAAAGCATACTCATATGAAAATAAAACAATCAAACACTTAACCCATTAAAAATCCAAACTACTATCAAAACCCTAACCCAAAAATGGTTAGTTCATAGCTAAATTAATAATACAAAAAACCAAAAACACAAGTAATCAAGTTCAACATAATGACACTGAGATAAAAGATAAGAAATCTCCCCAAAAGATGAATCCCTTAGTTAGAATCGAATCTTCACCCTTGTTACAATCCAAAATCGCTCAAAAACTCCTCCTAAGAATATGTAAAAAGGGATTTAACCTAAAAATGAAGACCCTTGGACAAAAGGCTTAGTTTTTCTTTTATACTTGCCCAAAAACACGCACAAAGTAAAACTGTGCATTTAACAAAACTGTAAATAATGACCGTCGCCGCGGCAAAGAAAGAAATAGATCTGGAGTGTGTCTGGTGTACTTCTCCACGGCGAAGGACAAATCTTCGCCGGGACGAAGCTACTTGACAAGTTCTGAATTTACAGAATTGCCACTCTGCTTGCTTCTTCGATTCCTTCTTTGATTCTTGATGCTCTCCCTTTGGAACAAGCCTCATCGTGCTTTATCCTGCTTCAGAACTCTCCTAACTTCTGAGATCCACTAACTTTTGAGTCAAAAACTTCCAATTTTGTCCTTATTTGCATAAATTGTCCATTTTAACCTGAAACACACAATGTAAAGAATTAAACAACAATTCAGGTCAAAATGCACCACAAAGTACTTGAAATCCGAATAAAAAGACTAAAGAAAATTGTATAATCCACGGATTATCAAATACCCCCAAACTAAAGATATGCTCGTCCCCAAACATACGGTACAAAACCAACGAAAACAAAAACATAAACAATGACGAAAGCACACACACACTCACGCCAAAACTGGAAAATGACCAAAACTAACAAGACTCAAATTCAACACACAAATTGCCTAGAAATTGCACAAGTCTCAAAAGTTGTTGAAAAATTATTATTAGGAAATGTTCAACACTCCAAGAAGTTATAAACATTATCTACTGTCTCCCTTAATCGGTCCACCAAGTAGGTGATCCTCACTTCAATCCACATTTCAACTTCCCAGATTATTTTATGCAAAAATGTAAAGTTTATCAAATGGTGACAGACTTCATAAGCCTAAATATCGAACTGCTCTCCACTAATGAGGACTAAACAAAAATGAGAATCAAAAGGTCTTTAAAAGCTTGTAACATTAGGCTCGGGTAGTAGGTTCCAAGAAAAGGATAGGAAAAACAAAGTGGGAGACTCGGTTTTCCTCATGCAAACACTCAAGTCAAATCGAACTCTACTTTCTTTCAACCAACTATAAATGTATCCACTTATTTACCACCCTCAAACTCGTATCTGATAAGCGTATTTTACACTATGATTTTGCATTGAATTTTGATAGGATTTAGGATACTTTTCATACAATTTGGACCATAATTGCTACCTAATTCTATTAATTTGTCTTTGTAGGCCTAAACGCTGATTTTTAGCATAAATGACAGTTTTGAGCGTAAATTGTGTAACTTGAGCTTGAAAAGTCGGAATGACCTGAATTTAGAAGCTTTGGAAAGCTAAGAAGAAGAGCTACAACGTTCATGTTTTGGGTTTTTCCTAATTCTGATTGGACAAAGGTGAAAACTTGGCTTGAAGTCGTGAAAAGGACGCCGGGAACTGAAGAAAAACGTCTTTGGACGTGCTTCAGTATTTCTGCCATAACTTGAGCTGTAGTCCTCGGATTGTGCTGATTCTTAAACGACCAGAAATATAATTGAAAGGGATACAATTCATATGTTTAACACTTTTCCATATTATAACTCTATCATACTCAAATTGGGCCTGTAATTATTCACCGCGGCGAGGAAAAAGCTTCGCCGCGGCGAAACATGCATCAGATGCAAAAATAAAACGACGCGTTTTGGCTTGCTGGGGCTTCGTCCTTAAGTGAGAGAGGTATAAATTAGAGCGAAAAGGAAGAGAAAAGGGTCTTGGTTCGTCATTTGGGAGGCAGCTCATGGAAGGGGAAGATTATTGAAGATTTGGGCTTCAAATTAGAGAAGATTTCTCCATCTTTTGCTTGTTTTTCAATGATGAATCTTGATTCAGTTTGTTTTTGTTGTTTTATTTCGTTTTTAAGTATGAACTGAGTTGTTTAGCTAGGGTTTGATGTAATCTTGATACAATGATTCAAATTTATATGAATTGATTTACTTTGAGTTTTAATTTCATGATTGAGTGTTTATCTCTTTGATTAATGACTTTTGGATGCTTGATCATCATTCAAATGTGTGTTGTTCATAATGAGACTGAGAAGTGATTTGTGATTGTGCCTCTTGGGATAAATACCATAGATTAAGCAAACGCTAGAGATAGGTTTAGCGATCTATGAAATCTATATAAAATTCCATAAAGCTTAAAATCCTTTGAACTATTAATCTTCAATTTGTTGGGTGTGGAAGCTTAATAGGGATAAATAGGGAAATGTAGCATGAGAATGTATGTTTTACAACTTAGGGAATTCGATTTTCAATCAAGGAATTAGAACTTGGGTAATAGATTCTATGATTTGGGTTAGCGTATTTAGGTGAATTCAACACCCTAGCATTTGTTTTAGCATTGTTTAATTATTTAAGTTGTTGGGTTTTGCATGTGTATTTAGTTGTTAATTTTCCATCAATCCAATTTATTGTTTCTTCAATTAGGACTTAAACTAGGGAAATCGGTACTTAGTAACACTATCCTCGTGGGAACGATACTCTACTCATCACTCTATTACTTGTGCGACTAGTATACTTGCTACATTTGCATGTTGTAAGAAACACGCATCAAGTTTTTGGCACCGTTGCCGGGGATAGTTGATTATTAATATTGATAGTATCTAGTGTAGTGCTAAATTGAAGCGTTCATTTCATTTTTGTAGTTAATTGTAAATATTGTATAGTCTTGAGTATGAGAATTGACATTACCGCTTTTGTGCAAGGCAACGATGAATCACTATATGAAGCTTGGGAGAGGTACACGGAGTTGTTAAGGAATTGTCCACATAATGGTCTACCGTTTTGGAGACAAGTCCAAACATTTTCAGTGGGTTGCTACCAAATATTCAATCTATGATAGATGTGGCAGCAGGCGGAGCCTTAAATAACAAGACCCCAGATGATGCTTATGAATTGCTTGAGGTGATGGCAAACAATGACTACGAAAGACCTAATGAGAGAGCAATGCCGAAGAGAACAATGGGTCTACATGAAGTCGATGAGTTTGCCACATTATCTACACAAATTGCATCACTTCAAAGTGAATTGGGAGGTATGAATGTAAATTCTATTCACTCACATTTTATAACTTGTGAATTTTGTGCAGGAAACCACGGGAGTGTGGAATGCCAAGATGGAAACCAGTTATTCTTCTCAACAACTGAGCAAGTGAATTACATGGTTAGTTCACAAAGGCTGCGAAATGACCCCTTCGCCAATACCTACAATCTTGGTTGGGAGAATCACCCAAATTTATCTTGGAGCAATCAAAGCAGTCAATCAAATCAAAGGACAATGCTAAACCATCAACCAGTGGTGAATCATCAACCATGTGAGCAAAGAGTGTCAAAATTGGAAGATATATTCGAAGACTTCATGCAAGAAACCACAAGTTTTATGAATGAGACACGCTCAAACTTCATAAATCAAGGAGTGTCCATTCAAAATTTGGAGGTTCAAATGGGGCAATTGGTTGAACAAGTGAGAGAGATCTCAAGGTTCTTTGCCAGCACAACGGTCACAAATCCCTGAAGAACAATTAAATGTCATACCATTGAGGAGAGGTATAGTGTTGGAGCAACCTCACAATGAAGAAAAGTTGGAAGAACATGAAGACAAGACCAATGAAGAGGAAAATCTCAAAGCGGAAAGGTGTGCAAAATACTTAGGGAATTTCAACCAAGCAACTCACCTCAGAAGGAACAATTTAAGGAATTTGGTGTAAATGCGCACAAGTCAAAATTGGTGTTGGAAGAGACTCCGAACATTGGACTCAACCAATCACCATCTCATCTCAAGTACGCATATACGAATTTGAAGTTCCGAAAAGATGCTTATGAGAATGTCCGAAATCCAAAGGAAAGATCAAGAGGTGGCAATGGGAAGTGAAGCACCCCACAAGGATCCGGATTGACGAAGGACCATGGGAAAGTCGAGCTTTCGACTATAAACAAGCGCTTCTTGGGAGGCAACCCAAGTCTTTTCAATTGTTTTTCATTTCATTGCTATTTGAATTTGTTTAGTTTTCTTATGATTTTGAATTAGTTTTAATTTATGTGTTTTTGGGTGTTTCAGGTGAAGTTTGAAGCTAAGGAAAAGGAAAGAAAATGCTCCAGACTTCGCCGTGGCGAAGATTGTTCTTCGCCGGGGCGAAGTACCCTGAAAAATGTTGTAGCTCCTGAAATTTTTCGCCGCGGCGACGACTGGGTTTGAATTTAGGGTTTTATCATGAAGAACTTCGTCGCGGCGAAGTCTATTCCCGCCGCGGCGAAGTCTGTTTCCTTTTAATAGTCGCGTGACCTTTCATTTTTGCGAAAATTTTCCTGAAGCACTTTTCTTTTTAGTTTTTGTTTTTATTTCTTTATGTTTTGTAAGTAGGAATTGATGTTGATTTCCTGGTTTTTGGCTCTTTATTTGTTTTTGTTTAGATTTTAGGTTTAGTTCAATAAGGTTGAGATTAGGATGTAATTCTTTCATATTAATCGGTGAGAGTATCTAACACATTTGGCACCATAGACTTTCATTTGTTTGACAGATGATGATGATGAGGAAGCCAAGGAATGGATGCCAAGATGTTGCACAAAAATCGGCCTTTACAGATTAGTCAGGGGAGTATCTCATAACCTTTACTTTTGTTTTTCTATTCCTTGGATGTGCATGATGTGACATTGGGGACAATGTCATTTTAAGTTTGGGGGTAGGAAATAGAAATAAAGCTTAGTTTAAGGGTATACCGGCTGGAAATCAGAACCCGCCTTAAAAACTGCCTAGCAGTACTTGGCAACCTCTGGTATAACAACGCCACGTACACCTTAAACGGAAAAAAAAAAAAAAAAAAACACTTTAGTTATTTTCTTTAGTTTGATTGTTTTTGCCGATGATGAATTGCATAAGTCTATGATGAAACTTGAATTGTTGGGATATTATTCTTGGAAAATGTTAAGCATTGCTTCAAGTTTAGGTTTATTGACTGAATTTTGATTGAGGTTTGTTGAGTAGTTCAGCCACCATTTTCATTTATTTCGGCATGCTTAGATTCATTTTATGTGGTTAGGTGAAGTTTGATAATGTTGGTGGACTCTAGAACCTAGTAGATAAGTGCTTGCGGCGAAATTCTAGGATTGGACATTGTTGAGGAAATGATTTAGGCATTTTTCGGAACGTTTGAGCCTTTCCAGCCGACCCATGAATGAATCTTTCCCTAGTCACCCATTTGAGCCTTATGAGATTATCATTGCCTTATTTTCCTTGCAAACCAAAAATTGTCCAATCCCTATACCCTAAACACTTTATCATACCCTTTAGGAGAATTATGGACCTAATGTATGACACAAAAGAGCTTTAAGATGTGTGTGAATAAGTGATGGACCAAAATTTTAAGTTTGGGGGTTGCAAAAAGGGTAGGAAGAAGGGGCGATAGACGTCAATGTTATTGTAAATATTTGTATCTAAAAAAAAAAAAAAAAAAAAGAAAAAGAGAAAAAAAAGAAAAAGAATTTCTTTAGTTCAATTCAAAATCAAAAATAAGAAATGCATAAGTTTGAGGGTTGTAAAATGGTTGACACTTTGATTGGTGGTTGAGAAAGAAAGTGGAGATTGATGTAGCTCTTAGTGTTTGCATGAGGAAAACCGAGTTCTCTTACTTTCTTTATCCTATCATTTTCCTTGGAGCCCACCACCCGAGCCTAACGTTACAAGCTTGCAAAAACCTTTTGATCCTTAGCGATGTCTAGTCCACATTAGTGGAGAGTAGTTCGATACTTAGGCTTATGGAGTCTGCCACCATTTGATAAACTTTACATTTCTGCATAAAATAATCCGGGAAGTCGGGATGTGGACTGAAGTGGGGATCACCTACTCGAGGGATCAATAGAGAAAGATAGTCGATGCAACTTATAACTTCTTGGAGTGTTGAACATTTTGTACTAATAATTTTTCAACAACCTTAGAGACTTGTATAAATTCTAGGCAATTCTTGTGTTGAGTTTGAGCCTAATTTTTGTTTGTTCATTTTTAGTTTTGTTGTTTTGTGTTTTTAGTTGTTTGTTGCTTTTCTTCCTTTGAGTTTTTATTCCTTTTTGCTCGAGGACGAGCAAATCTTAAGTTTGGGGGTAGTTGATAAGCGTATTTTACACTATGATTTTGCATTGAATTTTGATAGGATTTAGGATACTTTTCATACAATTTGGGCCATAATTGCTACCTAATTCTATTAATTTGTCTTTGTAGGCCTAAACGCTGATTTTTAGCATAAATGAAAGTTTTGAGCGTAAATTGTGTAACTTGAGCTTGAAAACTCGGAATGACCTGAATTTAGAAGCTTTGGAAAGCTAAGAAGAAGAGCTACAACGTTCATGTTTTGGGTTTTTCCTAATTCTGACTGGACAAAGGTGAAAACTTGGCTTGAAGTCGTGAAAAGGACGCTGGGAACTGAAGAAAAACGTCTTTGGACGTGCTTCAGTATTTCTGCCATAACCTGAGCTGTAGTCCTCTGATTGTGCTGATTCTTGAACGACCAGAAAGATAATTTAAAGGGCTACAATACATATGTTTAACACTTTTCCAGATTATAACTCTATCATACTCAAATTGGGCCTGTAATTATTCACCGCGGCGAGGAAAAAGCTTCGCCGCGGCGAAACATGCATCAGATGCAAAAATAAAACGACGTGTTTTGGCTTGCTAGGGCTTCGTCCTTAAGTGAGAGAGGTATAAATTAGAGCGAAAAGGAAGAGAAAAGGGTCTTGGTTCGTCATTTGGGAGGCAGCTCATGGAAGGGGAAGATTATTGAAGATTTGGGCTTCAAATTAGAGAAGATTTCTCCATCTTTTGCTTGTTTTTCAATGATGAATCTTGATTCAGTTTGTTTTTGTTGTTTTATTTCGTTTTTAAGTATGAACTGAGTTGTTTAGTTAGGGTTTGATGTAATCTTGATACAATGATTCAAATTTATATGAATTGATTTACTTTGAGTTTTAATTTCATGATTGAGTGTTTATCTCTTTGATTAATGACTTTTGGATGCTTGATCATCATTCAAATGTGTGTTGTTCATAATGAGACTGAGAAGTGATTTGTGATTGTGCCTCTTGGGATAAATACCATAGATTAACAAACGCTAGAGATAGGTTTAGCGATCTATGAAATCTATATAAAATTCCATAAAGCTTAAAATCCTTTGAACTATTAATCTTCAATTTGTTGGGTGTGGAAGCTTAATAGGGATAAATAGGGAAATGTAGCATGAGAATGTATGTTTTACAACTTAGGGAATTCGATTTTCAATCAAGGAATTAGAACTTGGGTAATAGATTCTATGATTTGGGTTAGCGTATTTAGGTGAATTCAACACCCTAGCATTTGTTTTAGCATTGTTTAATTATTTAAGTTGTTGGGTTTTGCATGTGTATTTAGTTGTTAATTTTCCATCAATCCAATTTATTGTTTCTTCAATTAGGACTTAAACTAGGGAAATCGGTACTTAGTAACACTATCCTCGTGGGAACGATACTCTACTCATCACTCTATTACTTGTGCGACTAGTATACTTGCTACATTTGCATGTTGTAAGAAACACGCATCAGTATCCTTCTTATTTCTGAAACCATAAATGCAGGGGAGTTTCGTTTAAGGTGTACGTGGCATTGTTACACCAGAGGTTGCCAAGTACTGCTAGGCAGTTTTTAAGGCGGGTTCTGGTTTCCAGCCGGTATACCCTTAAACGAAATTTTTTTTTTTTTTTTTTTTTTTAACAAAGCATAAAACAACAATTCAATTGAATTGAGGTGACTACCTCTTTTATTTTTATTTCTCTTCTCCCAACCCCTAAACTATTCTTTTGGCTTATTCGTACAACTCTTTCGTTTGCATTAGGACCGAATTCTCCTAAGGGTATGATAAAGTGTTTAGGGCATAAGGATTGGACAATTCTATTATTTTCCAAGAAAAAAAAAAAAAAGAGTAAAACAATAAAATTTAAACAGCTCAAATGGGTGACTATGGGAAATTAATTTCATGGGTCGGCTAGAAAGGCTCAAACGTTTCGAACAAATGCCTAAATCATCTTCTTAACCATGTCTAATCCTAGAATTTCGCCTCAAGCACTTCTCTACTAGGTTCTAGAGTCCACCAACATTATCAAACTTCGCCTAATCACATAAAATGAATCTAAGCATGCCGAAAAAAATGAAAATTGTGGTTGAACCACTCAACAAACCTCAATCAAAATCCAGTCAATAAACATAAACTTGAAGCAATGCATAACATTTCTCAACAATAAAATTTCAACAGCCCAATTCTCATCACTAATTTGTACACTTCATCATCGGCAAACAAACAACTAAAATAATAAAAAAAACTAAAAAAATTTTTTTTTTTTTTTTTTTAGTTTAAGGTGTACTAGCATTGTTAAACCAGAAGTTGTCAAGTACTGCTAGGCAGTTTTTAAGGCAGTTACGGGTTTCCAGCCAATATACCCTTAAACTAGTTTTTTTCTTTTAAATTCTATTTCCTACCCCCCAAACTAAACATAACATTGTCCCCAATGTTCCATTATGCAAAAAATTAGGAATAGAAAATACTAAAAACAACAAAGGTACGAGAATGCTCCCTGGTTAATTCGTGAAGTGTCGCTCCACAATGAACACCCGGTCTCGGACTTTTCATCCCCCATAATCTGTCAAAACAATTGAAACTGTGGTGTCCCTTATGTTAGAACAAATTCACAACTAACTTAAAAATATTACATCCTAATCTCGTCCCTTCAACAATCTACGAATTAAAAGCAACAACTAACAACTAAACAAAATCCAAAACCAAAATAAAACTGAGTTCAATGTTTCAAATGGACACAAAATTAAATGAAAACAAATAAACAAAAACAAAATCAAAACAGGTGCTCTGGTTCAATCTTGTTCTTCCTCGTCTTCCTCTTCTTCCTCATCTTCCTCTTCTTCCTCGGAGTCCATCCACTCATCCGAGTTCCAGTCGGCCCATTGATATGCGGAAGTGTCAACATTGAGCTCCTTGAAGCTATTCGTCAGCAGCTCATGCATCATCTCGGATCGCTCTACCATCCAATCCCCGACGTCTCTTCATGTATTTCATTAAGCCCATCATTTCCTGCATCATCTGTTTCTGTGAACCTGTGGAGCTGGATGATGTGGCAAGGCTTGTTCTCTGCCTTTTTGCCCCTGCTCTTGGTTGCGTAGATTCTGAACGGTCAAGGTGTTTCTTGTAATAATCTGAATCTAGAGTTGGAGCAGTATGAATGCGATGCTCGTCATCCTGAACCTTGACTCCAGCTTTAAGGCATAGGGCTGTGATGAGATGCGGGAAACCGTAACATGTCTCCCACATCAATACTCTTCCCTGTGGCAATCGAGTAGAGCAGAACTGCCTTCTCGTGAGTCATGGTGCTGTAGTGTGATTCCGGCATTAGTTTCGCAGACAAACTATTGCCACATGAGCTTATCAATCGTCATCACGTACCCTTAAGAGTCTTTTTCTGTTTCTTTGACACTGCCCACTCTGCACCCGGTTCGCAATAACTGGAAGGATTAAGCTGTTATCAATCCGTGATCTCTTGAACTGCACATACTCATCATTGAGGATTTCAGGCAAGTGAAAGAAATCATTGATCTCCCTCCCCGTAAATGGCACTTCCTCCCCTCTTACAAAAACAGTATCGTCCTTACACTTCGGGAGATTGGCATAGAACTCTATTACTAGCGGCTCAACTGACCAAGCTTAGGAGCTCGCAAAAACATGTCCCAACGTCTCCCTCTACTCCAGTCAAAGGCCTGAGTAGCGGTTAAACCATGCTTCGGAATAATCCCCTTATCCTTTCTTTGGATTGCCACCTCATACCTTTTGCGGGCTTCATCATTCACAAACCGGTTGTCAACACTCTTCCCTTTACTCTTACTCTTGCCCTTGTATGGTTGCTTAACTTTCGGAGCCATTGTTCACAACTTAACTTCAATCCACAAAAAATTCACCCAAAAAATCAGACCTAGTTGTTCAACACAATTAAGTCAATCCTACAAAAACAACCAACACTTCCAAAAATTCGCAATTCACCCCCCAAACTTCAAATTTTCAATTCAACACAAACACTCCAAAAATTCAAAACCCACACTCCTAACAATCAGTTAATGCACAAACTACTCTTCTTCAATCAATATCACAACTCAAAATCACCCAATAATTCACAAATCAATCGCAATAAAATTCTCAGATCTATGATTAGAAACTTGAAATTTTTCGATAAAAAGCTTTGGGTTATTGAGATCTTACCAAAATGAAGGAGTATTCGCCACCAATTGAACCGGAAACAACCCCGATTGAAAAGCCCCAAATTTTTTATTCGAAAATTTTCATGAAATTTTCGAGAAAATTGTTGTTGAAACGGGTTGTTTTGGTGTTTAGGAATGTTATGGAGTAAGAAAATTAGTTGGAAAAACACTAGGGAAGCAAAAGATGAAAGTTTGAAAAATTCTCTCTCAAGTGAACATGCAAGGCGGCGTGAAGAATGAAAAAGAAAAGGTGAGTATTTATAGAAAAGCTTCATCGCCGCGGCGAAGAAGAAACTTCGCCGCGGCGACGTTCTTTGTTCATGAACCCTAAAAAATTTCCCAGGTTTCGCCGCGGCGAAGAATAATTGTTCGCCGGGGTGAAAACTTCCCGAGGATACAAGGCTTTCTTTGCCCCGGCGAAGAAAATTTCTTCGCCGCGGTGAAATACGTTAGCCAAATTTCCACAAATTTAATTCACCTTCTTCGCCGCAACAAAAATGTCCAGGAGCTAACCCAATTTTCAGGTCTCTTCACCGCGGCGAAGAATGATTCTTCGCTTGACGAAGTTTGGAACATTTTCATACCTTTTCTTCGGCTAACGACTTCACCTGAAACACCCAAAAACAAACACATAAAAATTTATAAAAACTCATAATGAAATTAAACAAAATCGAACAACCAAAATGAAAAGCAAAAAGTTAAAAACACTTGGGTTGCCTCCCAAGAAGCGCTTGTTTATAGTCGAAAGCTTGACTCTCTCAATCCTTAAAGTCAGCCCGGACTATCCAAGTACATCACATTTCGAAAATTTCCCTTGTACTGGAGCTTCTTTTGCCGATGATCTTCTTCACACAGTGGCCTTGTTGAGAGTTTCACTACCCATTTCCATCCCTTGGTCATAACTTTGGTAGCTTGACTCTTCTCACCTACTGCCTCCTGTTTTCTTAGCTTTACTTCACCTTTTTTGATCCCAGTTACCCGTTCCTTATTCGAACTTGTTCTCAACTGCGGCTTGTCTAGGAATTTTGTGCAACCTCTTCCGTCATTATCCTCATTTCCGAACTTATTCGGTTTTACAATGCAGTTCTCAATTTCCACCTTAGGATTATTCAGTTGGAAGGGCTCAATTCTTGACTGATCCACCACATCGATTTTTAAACACGACTCTTGTTTAGGTGGAGCTTTCATTGATTCAAGGACATTAAATGTTATTTCTTCATCTTGCACCCTCATGATCAACTTCCCTTCTTGAACGTCGATTAACGCTCTTTCGATGGCTAGGAATGGTCGTCCCAGGATAAGAGGAATCTCTTTGTCTTCTTCCATATCCAACACAAAGAAATCTGCAGGAAAAATAAACTTGTCCACCTTAATCAACACATCTTCCACAATGCCCCTTGGATGCTTTATTGATCGATCTACAAGTTGCAAACATATTGTTTTCAACTTAACTTCACCAATTCCTAGTTTCCTGAAAACAGAAAAAGGCATGAGGTTAATGCTAGCACCTAGGTCACATAAAACTCGATCAAAGGTGATATCTCCTATAGTACAAGGGATAGTAAAACTCCCTGGATCTTTGAGTTTCGGGGGCAGCTTCTTTTGGAGAATGGCGCTGCACTCCTCCGTAAGCATCACTGTTTCCTCATCTTCTAGCTTCCTCTTGTTCGATAAAATTTCTCTAAGAAATTTCGCGTAGCTCGACATTTGTTGCAATGCATCTGCAAAAGGAATGTTAATCTGCAGTTTTTTAAAAACATCAAAAAATTTAATAAACTGCTTATCCTGATTTTCTTTTCTGAGTCTTTGAGGAAAGGGTTACGGGTGGTGTGTGATGCGCCAACTCTGGTGGAATCTTGGGGAATGGCAATTTCTCTTCCCTTTTCTTTTTCCCTTCTTCCTGCTTCTGCTCATCTTTACTTAGGCTGGGTGGTTTCTCTTCCACTTCAATTTCTTCATCAATTTCCTCATCAGAATCTTCATTTTTCTTTGATGAAGTTTCCTCTTTCCTTGGATCTCTCACCTCTTCTAAAACTCTCCCACTTCTCAACGAAATTGCATTTACTTGCTCACGTGGGTTAGTCACCGTGTTGCTTGGTAGAGACCCCTGCGGTCTATCATTAAGCTTCTCGGCCAATTGGCCCATCTGTACCTCAAGATTCCGAATGGATGCCCCTTGATTTCTGAAATTCGTCCTCGTCTCATTCATGAATCTCGTGGTTTCCTACATAAATTTCCCAAACATATCTTCCAACTTCGACACTCTTTGATCTCCCAGGTGATTAGTCACCCCTGGTTGGTTATTTGGAACTATCCTCTAGTTCCATTGAGTATTTTGCTGGTTCTGATTTCCCCAAGCCAGATTTGGATGATTTCTCCACCCCGAGTTGTATGTTTTGGAGAACGAGTTGTTTGGTTGTCTTTGATTTCCTGCCAAGTAATTTACTTGCTCCGTTGATGAAGATGACGAAGCAAATGTATTCCCAACTTGACACTCGCTGCTCACATGGTTCCCTGCACAAAAATCACACGTTAGTTGAGGTGCTTGTCAGAGTTTACCCTGCATAGTTCCCAACTATTTTTGAAGTGTTGTGAGTTGGGCTGAGATGGCTGTAAAGGCATCAACTTCATGAAGACCCGAAGATTTCCTTGATGTTGCTCTCTCATTAGGTCTTTGATAATTGTTGCTTGCCAAAACCTCAAGCAACTCATAAGCCTCCTCTGGTATCTTATTCTGCAAGGTCCCTCCTGAAGCTGCATCCACCATGGTTTGCACATTACCCATCAACCCGTTGTAGAACGTTTGGACTTGAAGCCAAACTGGCAACCCATGGTGTGGACACTTCCTCATTAACTCCTTGTATCTCTCCCAAGCCTCATACAATGACTCGGAATCCTCTTGTAGAAATGATGTGATATCATTTCTCAATTTTCTTTGACTTAAGTTTGGAGGAAAGAACTTGGTAAGGAATTTCTGCTAGCTCATTCCAAGTTGTTATTGTTCCCGGTGGTAATGCCATTAACCACCCCTTGGCTGTATCTCCCAACGAGAATGGGAATAATCGCAGCCTAATAGCATCATCCGACACTCCATTTAACTTGAAGGTGTCACAAATTTCTAAGAAATTTGCAATATGCTGATTCGGGTCTTCCTTCAAATCTCTATTAAATCTAACCGACTGCTGGATCATTTGAATGATTGCCGGCTTGATTTCGAAGTTGTTTGCTTGCACTGTAGGTCTAGTAATACTCGACCCACTACCATTCACTGTGGGAATTGAAAATTCCCTGGTGGTCTGCTCTGGTTCACCATTTCAACAACTATTTCTTCTGCTTACACAACTAAACCCTCTCTTTCTCTTCTCTCTCGGTTACGTCGTCTAATGGTTCTCTCAAGCTCAAGATCAACAAGAACCACTGGTTGACATCTCGCTCTTCGCATAAACTGCACGAACAAAAGTGAAGGAAAGTGAGATCACAAACCAATTGAAAATAAAAAAACAAAAAAATAAAAACTCTAATCTAGCTAACTATAGAAAGACTCAATGTTAACTTAAAACAATCCCCGGCAACGGCACCAAAAACTTGTTGCGTGTTTCCTACAACATGCAAAATGTAACAAGTATACTAATCGCACAAGTAATAAAATGATGAGTAAAGTATCGTTCCCACGAGGATTATTAGCTAAGCACTAAGTTTCCTAATGTTATCAAGTTGAAGCAAACGACTTCTTTGGATTGATGGGAGCTAATTGCAATTAAACTTAACAATAAATTTTAAACTAAAATTTAACTAAGAGTGCAATATTAAAACACGGATAATCAATTCAAGTAAAACAGGTAGGGTTTTGACTTCATTTGGATTTTATGGGTTAAACCTAAAAATTACACTACAATCTCATTCATACGCAATGGTTGTAAATCGAACTCACTAAGATGTTAAACATACCCTCTCGGGCTATGTTTTCCTATTCATCCTTATTAACCTTCCGCACCCAACAATTTGAAGGTTAACAATTCCAAACTCATTAAGCAAAAGAATCCTACAATGATTTCATTAATTCTTGAATCTATCTCTAGCATCCAATATTATAATGGTGATTACCCAGGAAGCCTAACATGACTCATTTCTCAATCTCATCATGTTCATCACAATAAGCATTAAAACTCAGAGTAAACACACAACCAAAGCATACTCATATGAAAATAAAACAATCAAACACTTAACCCATTAAAAATCCAAACTACTATCAAAACCCTAACCCAAAAATGGTTAGTTCATAGTAAATTAATAATACAAAAACGAAAAACACAAATAATCAAGTTCAACATAATGAAACTAAGATAAAAGATAAGAAATCTCCCCAAAAGATGAATCCCTTAGTTAGAATCGAATCTTCACCCTTGTTACAATCCAAAATCGCTCAAAAACTCCTCCTAAGAATATGTAAAAGCTGTTTAACCTAAAAATGAAGACCCTTGGACAAAAGGCTTAGTTTTTCTTTTATACCTTGCCCAAAAACACGCACAAAGTAAAACTGTGCATTTAACAAAACTACAAATAATGACTGTCACTGCGGCGAAGAAGAGTTCTTCGCCGCGGCGAAGAAAGAAACAGATCTGGAGCGTGTCTGGCGTACTTCGCCACGGTGAAGGACAAATCTTCCGGGCGGGAGGCCGGCTATTGACAAGTTACAATTTCTGAAGCGCCACTATGCTTGCTTCTTCGATTCCTTTTTCGATTCTCAATACTCTCCCTTTGGAATAAGCCTCATCGTGCTTTATCCTGCTTCAGAACTCTCCTAACTTCTGAGATCCGCTAACTTTTGAGTCAAAAACTTCCAATTTTGTCCTTATTTGTATTAATTGTCCATTTTAACCTGAAACACAAAATGTAAAGAATTAAACACCAATTCAGGTCAAAATGCACCACAAAGTACTTGAAATCCGAATAAAAAGACTAAAAAAAATTGTATAATCCACGGATTATCAGTAAACCAGTATGTCAAGTATGTAGCAAGGTAGGGCACATAGCAGTGCAATGCTATCATAGGTTTAATTCTACTTACAATGGCACTCCACCTCAATTTGGAACTTCTCACTCTCATTTTGGCATGTTTCCTCAAACTGGAGGACCTGGTTCTAGATCTCAGTTCGCTACTACTACTGTTGGCAACTCTTTTGGCAGTAATCTGCCCTTTGGAAGTCATACTACCTCATTCTCCACTTCACAGCAAGCTTTTTCACAGTCACACTTTCCTGTTCCCAGTCAGTAGACACACTTTCCAGTCCCTAACCAATCAAGTTTTCCAATTCCTAGTCAACAAACCTACTTTCCCAACCAAGCCTATCATACAACATCCTTTCCCACTCCACAACCAACATCTTTTCCCACTTCACAACCAGCCCAAACACAAGCCAATTTCTCTCCTAATGTCCAAACACAACAACCTAGTCAAGCTTACTTTAGCTCTCACCAATGCCCTCTTCAATCTTCAACCTCACATACACCTATGACCATTTCTTCTACCACACCAACGGATCCAGCCTAGTACATGGACTCAGGAGCAACTGACCTTGTTACCTATAATCCTCATCACTTAGCAGTAAGCAGGAGCTATGATGGTATATATCAACTACAAGTTGGGAGTGGTGAGCCTCTAGACATATCTCATGTTGGTTTTACTTTATTACCCAGCTCCTCACATTCTAAATGTTTATACTTGAGAAATGTTTTATGTGTGCCTAGAATAACTAAGAATCTTTTTAGCATCTCAAAATTTACAAAAGATAATAACGTAGTAGTAGAATTTAATTCTGATTGCTCTCTTGTTAAGGACAAGGACACTACAGCTTTTGCTTTTAAAAGTGGGGGAGGACTTAAAGCTGGCTTGTATCAGTTGCACATCCCCCCTACCTTGCCATCTACTCATGATATTTCACATAATTCCTCTGGTTATCCTGGATAGATAGTTCCTCCTCATTCAAATCAACTTTATTTTACTTCCCACAGTCTTACTCCTAAGTGTAACTTGAGTGTCTCTACTGCTACTAATAATAAATCCAGCACTCTTAATTTTAGCTTATAGCCAAGCTGTTCAAACATTAGTGCAATTGTTTTTCTAATTGTAACTCAACTTCAATAAATAAAAGTTCTCAGTGCAATTTGCCTAAAGATGCTCTCTCTGATTCTGATTTATGTATATTGCCTGTTTCTGCACATAGTAGTTTTAATTTTAATTCTGCCCAGTGTACTTTGCCTGTTACAAATGATTGTGCTTTAACATCTCATAATCACTATTCTGACCAATATTGTGTATCTGCAAAGACTGATTTTGCTCAACATTTCTTACATACTACATCTACTTCTTCTATGCTGCCTTCTACATCACTGCATATTACTTGCAACACTGATTTTGCTCATGATGTATTGCCTGCTCCGTCTGACTGCACCAAAGTGACTCCTACTTCATTTTCTAATGACAATTATACTGATTCTGTCTCTCATGAGTTGCCTACTGCATCATCTGCATTTGAAGTTACTGATTTAGTTCATAATGTAATGCCTGCTCTGTCTGACTACACCAAACTGCCTCCTGATTCATTTTCTAATGACAATCATACTGATTCAGTTTCTCATGATTTGCCTACTGCATCATTGCCTACTTGTATCATCTGTATTTCAAGTTACTGATTTAGTTCATAATACAATGTTTGCTCTGTCTAACTGTATCAAACTGCCTCCTGATTCATTTTCTAATGAAAATCATACTTGTTTTGTCTCTCATGTGTTACCTATTGCATCATCTGCCTTTCAAGTTACTAGTACAACTGCAAACATAAACCTTTGGCACAATAGACTAGGACATCCACATGTTGAAGCTCTTAATAAAATTCTATCTTAGCTTCATATCAAACCTCTAGAGTCTTGTCCTGTCTTATCTTTTTGTGATGCTTGCAAGTTAGGAAAGACACATAGAAGATTTCCTGTATCCCAATCCAGAGCTGATCATCCTTTAGAACTCATACATAATGATGTTTGGGGACCAGTACCAGTGGCTTCACTAGAAGGATTTAGGTATTATATACATTTCATTGATGATTATAGCTGTTTTACCTGGTTATTTCCTTTACGAACCAAAGCTGAGGTTAGTTCCACCTTCATTAGTTTTCATCATTTGGTAGAACGACAATTTAATACCAAACTAAAATGTTAACATTCTGACCAAGGTGGTGAATACAAAGGATTAATTTCTTACCTTACTAATGCTGGAATTGAATTTAAACATTCTTGTGCATATGTTCATCAACAAAATGGGTGTAGTGAGAAAAAACACAGACATATTGCTGAAACCAGAATTACTTTACTTGCCCAAGCATCTATGCCATTGCATTTTTGGTGGCTTGCTTTTGAAACTACTGTTTTTTTAATAAATAGAATGCCTTCTTCGGTATTGAAATTTATCTCTCCTTATCAAATTTTGTTGGTAGAATTTCGTTTCATTCTTCCTTAAAAGTCTTTGGTTGTGCTTGTTTTCCCTATTTAAAGGATTTTCAAAAACATAAACTGAATTTTCACTCTTCTAAATGTGTATTTGTTGGATATAGTCTTGTCCATAGAGGCTATAAATGTCTTACTGCTGAAAATAAAATTATCAGTACACCTAGTGTCCAATTCAATGAAACACAATTTCCCTTTGCCACTGGTTTTCCCTCTCCTGCACTTGCACATCAGCCCTCTCCTGATACCAATATCATCTTCACCATAGGCAGTTTTCCATTTGTCTTGTGCCTTGTACAACTGATACAAACAGGAAAGTCTCTTCAGCAAAACTCTGCTCCTCTCCTTCCTTTTCAACAGCAGTTGATAAGCAAGTTTCACCATCTACTACTCCTCTTTCTCTTCAGTTACATTTTGTACCAAATATCTCTATTTCTAACTCAAAATTGTAGGATAACTCTTCCATGTTCTGCTCATCGTCCAAGTCTTTTCCAGTCAATTCAGTTCTACCTATTCATACTCACATTACCCAAAATCATTTGTTTGTTTCACAGTGTCCAAAAAACCCTCTTTTTGTAGATCTACCCAGCTGTCCAACTGTTAATTTAGTATATAAAACTTCCACAGTAACATCACACTCTGCTTTGTCTAACAAATCTCCTGACTATCAGCTTGTAGTTGATCTCTCTTCATCTCAGGTTCCTAACTCAATGCCTTCCAAGATTCCTTCTAACTTGCCCTCAGAAACTGAAATATCTGCTTCTATCACTCCTACTTTATCCTCTCATCCAATAACCAATTTCCATCCTATGCTTACTCGAGCAAAATCTGCTTAACCAACCAATACTACTTTAGTAACCAAGCTCCTTACTACCTAACCTGAACCTTCCTCTATGAATGAAGCTCTTGCTTGTAAAGAGTGGAGAGAGGCTATGCAAGAGGAGTTTAATGCCCTCTTAAAAAATGAGACATGGATTCTTGTTCCTAGAACCTCTGAAATGAATGTTGTGGGTAATAAATGGGTTTTTCGTATCAAGTTTCATGTTGATGGTTCCTTGCAAAAATATAAAGCTAGATTGGTGGCAAAAGGATTTCAGCAAACTCCTGGTTTAGACTACTTTGAAACCTTTAGCCCGGTTATCAAACCCTCCACAATTAGGATCATTTTTACCCTTGCTATCTCAAATGGGTGGGACATACAACAGGCTGATGTTAATAATGCTTTCCTTAATGGAATTTTGAGTGAAACAGTTTACATGAGTCAGCCTACTAGTTTTGAGCATCCTGAGTTTTCTTCTTATGTATACAAACTTAATAAAGCTTTGTATGGTCTCAAACAAGCCCCAAGAGCTTGGTTTGACAAGCTCAAGCAAGCTCTACTGAATAGAGGATTTTAGAATTCAGTATCAGACTCTAGCCTCTTTATTTTCAAGGTTTCAGTTCAAGTTCTCTACATTCTCATCTATGTAGATGACATCCTCATCACTGTGTAATGCCCACATGGAGGTACGTAATTTAATTTATGTTCTTATGCCTTTAGTTGATTTTTGCTAAGGTTATTTTAAGGAAAATGTGAAGAAAATGCCTTAAACTTGCATTAAGGGTAAAATGGTCTTTTCACTCAAAATTAGTTGAAATTGTGGGGAGTGAAAAGAGATAGAATTTCATGGAGAATGCAATAAAAATGAGGGCATTATGGTAATTGACTAAGGGACACAGATAGAATTTTAAAGAAAGTGCAAGGGCAAAATGGGAAACTAATATATAATTTTTATGTTATATCAAATTGAATAGTGAAACCCTAGCCACTCTTACCCATATGCACGCTAACACCTTTATATTCTCTCAAATTCTTCAATTCTTCTTCAAAGGAAATTCAAAGGTTTTGGGTGTTTTTGAGTGGATTTTCAATCTTAAGCTTCTATAGGCAAGATCCTTGCACTAAGAAGTGAATTTTAGTTTTTAAAGTGTTGATTTTGATGGTTTTTGCTCATAGGATTTAAGAGGAAGAGAGTTTGATCAAAGGAGATTCTTAAAGGGTTGAATTTGTTCATATCAAAGGTAAGTAAATCCTACCCTAAGTGTGATTTAAGTTATGTTGTGTAGAGAATTTTCTTTGTGCATATATATATGTTAAATGTGGAATTGTTGATGGATTTGGTGTTGAATAATAATTAGAATCTATCCATGAGAAGTTGGGTTGGTGTATGTGATACTTGATAAATGTTTGGTTGAGATTTGGAAGAGTTGAAGCGAAAATTTTGAAGTGTGTATTTTGGGAAGATTTGGAGTTAATTATGGAGAAGTTTATTCCAACGTTTTTGGTAGCCTAAAATAGAGATAAAAGTGTAGCCAAATTAGTGTTGATTTGTGCATATGAATTGTTTGATGAAATGCCAAGGAGAAGTGCATGTATGAGTATGAGTATGATTATGTGTTACCTTGGGATGTGTTTGTAGATGGTAGAGAATGACATGTTGGCATTCCATAATGCATAATTGCATTTAAATATGTAAATTTAGAAAGAATTATAAGCACGAAACCACCTACATGCATATATATTCATAAGAGCATGAAAAAGCCCTAAAATATGTTAAAGAGAAAATAGAAATAAATGAGAATATTAAAGGTATTCAAATCTGAAATTTTACCTAAAGAAGTGTAAAAAGATAAAAAAAGAAGAGAAGGTTGTTGCGATGGGGAGCCCGTGAGTGACATAGTCCCACATGCACGCTGCCTTTAGTGAGCGGCCTCAGAATTCAGAAAGAAGAAATGTGCAGTCTGTTAGAAGTGTGTGTGGATGAGGACTATATCCAGAATTAGAGAATTCACTCACACGGCCAAGGCTCCAAATCCATGCTTCAACCGAGTCTGATCGGCAAGAATAGAAAGAAAGAATAGAAAGAATAGAAAAGAAAGAAAGAATAGAAAGAAAGAATAGAAAAGAAAGAAAGAAATAAAGAAACAGAATAATAGAATAACAGAATAAGAAAAATAGAAAAGAAAATGCATAATTTATGCATGTGTGCATTTGCATCATGAATATGCATAATACCATGCTCATTATCATGGGTAGTGAAAAATTTAGAAAACAGAGAGGAAAACAGAGAGCAAAATAGAGAAAGAATAAAGAAAGAATAGAGAGAAGAACAATGAAAGAATAGAGACTAATCGGGAAATGTGATGCAAGGAAAGAAAAATTCAGAATTTTAAGCAGGGAAGAGAGAAGGGTAGCATAGCGGGTTTACTTACTGGGCAATTAGTGCTCACTCTGTTGTTTTTAACGTTTCTGCAGGTAATAGGTGAGTTGTGGTCGCATGGAACATCGCGCAGTGGATGGGTTGGGCTACACTGTCACATTGCTATTTTGAGTATATTTTGTAAATATTTGTATATAAAGAAAAATTAAATATGGGCCCATACTTTGTTGCTTGTATATTTATGTGTATTTTCTTATATATATCGTTAATGAGATTTATTAATTATTTTTACGAGTATACTAGCTAGAAAGAAAGCATTACATTTTTGGTATCAGACCCAGGTTTTGGGATTTGACAGTGTGCCTCTCCTACCATGTTGATGTTTCTTAGACGACCACTGTAAGTTAATTCTTTCCTTACTTGTAGTAGATGAGTGAATTGAGTTGACTAAAAGTGCTGGTTTATGTAGATGCGACGTAGAACCTGAGGAAGTAGTAGGAAGGAAATGAGCACGGGTGAACCTTCCAACCCTCTAGAATCTACTCCCCATGTCCTCGATGAAGCGAGGATTCGTAATATTATACAGTAAGTCTTGGCAGAAAATCAGGGAGGCACCGTACTAGAGAGTGTTGAGACCCTGGTGATTGTCCGACCCCCAGCGAGGAGAGAGAGAGGCCGATACCCCCAGTAATGCAGAATCGTATTGAGTCGATTTATGGGTTGCCTAGTCAACACCAGCCATCAGAATTTAGGGGTACAATGGACCCACTAGTGGCAGATGAGTGGTTTAGATTAGTGGAGCATACAACAGCACTTTTCCCTATGACATACCGGGAGAAGATTCAGTATGCCAGTTTTTTTTTTAGGGGTGATGCCCGTATATGGTGGGAATTGATGGAGGATACTCATGATACAACTTTGATGACACAGGGATTTCGGGATTTGTTTGAGGGCAGATATTGTTTCGAGCGAATAGATAGCTTGATCGAGTCCATGAAAAGATTCAAGAGTTTATTAGTTTGCAACAGGGGGCTAATTCAGTGAAAGAATATTCAGTGAAATTCAATTCCCTGGCAAGGTTTGCGCCAGGAGTAGTGAGTACACAAGAGTTGAGGAGAGATAAATTTGTGCATGGACTAAAACCAGAAATAGCCCAAGATGTGATGGTCGGTGCCCAGCCCCCTCAGACATACAGTGAAGCTTTGGAACGAGCTTTACGGGCCAAAATATTTGTGAATAAGCTAAGTCCGACAACCCCATCGGTAGTAGCCCCTAGTGTTCCACCTCCTGCTCCACAAAGAGATAGAGCTGATACCCCTACGAATAGAGAGGTGAGAAATAAGAAAAAGTTTCAACCCAAGAAGAACATGAGGGATTGGAAAAATAAAAAGCCAAGAACTAATGAAGTTCCCGAGTGCCAGAAGTGTGGAAGAAATCATTATGAGGAGTGTCTTAGAGATTTGGGCCGAAATGTATGTTACAGATGCCAGCAGCCAGGGCATATGATGAAAGATTGTAAAGCCCCTCCTGCACCCGTAGCACAGACATCTAGAGGTACCAATGCTCGAGTGTTTACATAGTCTGCCAGTGAAGTGAAGCTAGCCCATCCACAGCATTCGTCGCTTATTATTTCATTCAGCCTTCCTCTTTATGCATTAATTGATTCTGGAGCCACACATTCATTTATTACACATGGGATTTTAGAGAGATTAGGTTTAAAACCTATTAGAGTGGATTGTCCCATTAAGATAGGGTTACCAGATGGTGTTAGTGTAGTAACTCAATAGATGCTTCTAGGGGAGTCCGTAGTGATCCATGGAAGGGAGTTGCCGGTGGATTTGATAGTGTTTGATATGCCTGATTTTGATGTTATTTTAGGCATGGATTTCCTGGGGAGGTTTGGAGTAGAGATTGATTGTCGAAGAAGGAAAGCAAGATTTAATCTTGATGATGGAGATAAGTTTAATTTTGGCAAGGGTCACAAGCTTAGTATGTTAATTAGCAGTGTGAAAGCTAGAAATATGTTAAGAAAAGGGTGCTCAGGATATATTGCTCATGTAGTGCATAGTAGTGATGTCCCACAACCAGAGATTCAGAATGTGCCAGTAGTTCGGGAATTCTTAGATGTATTTCCGGAAGATTTGCCGGGTTTACCTCTGGAAAGAGAAGTAGAATTCAGTATTGAACTGGCACCAGGGACCGCACCAATTTCTAAAACCCCTTACTGGATGGCCCCAGCCGAGCTTTAGGAATTAAAAAAGCAGCTTCAGGAACTCTTAGATAAGGGTTTTATTTGACCTAGCCATTCTTCCTGGGGTTCTCCAATTTTGTTTGTGAAAAAGAAAGATGGATCTCTACGGATGTGTATAGATTATAGAGAGTTAAATAAAGAGACAGTTAAGAATAAATACCCATTACCTCGCATAAATGATTTGTTTGATCAGCTAAAAGGAGCAGTAGTGTTTTTAAAGATAGATTTGAGGTCGGGTTATCATCAAGTAAAGGTTGCAGAGCAAGATATTGCCAAGACTGCTTTTCGGACCAGATATGGGCATTATGAGTTTGTGGTGATGCCTTTTGGGTTAACCAATGCCCCAGCAATCTTTATGGACTTAATGAACAGGGTGTTTCAGGATTGTCTTGATCAATTTATAGTGGTGTTTATTGATGATAGCTTGGTGTATTCTAAGACAGAAAAGGAACATGAAGAACACTTAAGATTTGTGCTACAGCGATTGTGAGATAAAAAGCTATTCGCCAAATTTTCTCAGTGTGAGTTTTGGCTAGATCAAGTTATCTTTTTAGGCCATACCATCTCAAAGGAGGGTGTATTAGTTGATCCAAGTAAGGTAAAAGCAATTCTGGAATGGCAACAGCCGAAGACAGTAAAGGAAGTTAGAAGTTTCTTGGGGCTAAGAGGTTATTATAGGCGGTTTGTACGCGGGGGTTTGCTCGGAATTGGCCAAGCCGTTTACTTACTCTCACTGGGCAGAGAACTCCTTTCATTTGGTCGAATGCCTGTGAAGAAAGTTTTCAAGAGTTAAAAAAAAGATTGACCACAACTCCTATTCTGGTGTTACCACAGGAGGGTGTAGATTATGACATTTATACAAATGCTTCATTTCAGGGACTTGGTGCAGTATTGATGCAGTTGGGTAAAGTAATAGCCTATGCTTCTCGTCAGTTAAAAGAGTATGAGACGAGATACCCTACACATGATCTAGAGTTGGCTGCCATAGTTTTTGCTCTGAAAATATGGAGGCATTATTTGTATGGAGCAAAGAGTAACATTTATACAGATCATAAAAGCTTGAAGTATTTCTTCACCCAAAGAGAGCTGAATATGAGACAGAGGAGATTGTTAGAGTTGGTTAAAGATTATGATTGTGAAATTAAGTATCAACCTGGGAAAGCCAATGTAGTAGCTGATGCCTTGAGTAGAAAAGTTTACTTGTCTCGACTCATAAGGCAGAAAGAATTAATAGAAGAATTGTACAAAGAACAGATTGAGGTCATACCAGGAAGGATTGCCAGGTTAGAGGTTCAGTCTACATTACTGGAAGAAATCGGAGGAAAGCAAGGCTGCCGAGTGGTGTCGAGAAAAATAAGTCAACAAGTGCTTGAGGGTAAGATACCAGAGTTCCATCTGTTAGATGGTGTCCTCCGTTTCAGGAGTCGTTTGTACATTCCTCAAGATGATGAGTTAAAGAAGAGAATTCTTACGGAGGCTCATGACACACCATACACTGCTCATCCTGGAGCAACCAAGATGTATCAAGACTTAAAGAAATGTTATTGATGGCCAAGTATGAAAAAGGATATTGGAGATTTTGTAGCTAAGTGTCTGGTTTGTCAACAAGTGAAAGCAGAACACTAAAGGCCATCAGGGTTGCTTCAGCCACTTAGTATTCCTGAATGGAAATGGGAGAGTATTTCGATGGATTTTATTACAGGTCTCCCTAAAGTGATAGTAGACAGATTGACCAAGTCAGCCCATTTTTTTCCAGTCAAGGAAAGCACTACTTCGAATCAGTTGGTCCAGATTTACATTAAAGAGATAGTAAGACTACATGGAGTACCCAAGACAATAGTATCAGATAGAGATTCCAGATTTGTCGTAGCATTCTGGACTAGTTTACAGAGGAACTTAGGTACCAAATTGGCTTTTAGTACAGCCTACCATCCTCAAACAGATGGCCAAACAGAGAGAACGAATCAGATACTTGAGGATATGTTGAGGGCTTGTTGCGTGGATTACAGGATGTCCTGGCATGAGATGTTACCATTGGTGGAGTTTATTTATAATAATAGCTATCAATCTACAATTAAGATGGCTCCTTATGAGGATTTGTATGGTAGACGTTGTAGATCTCCACTACATTGGGATGAGATAGGCGAGAAAGATGAGTTAAATACCACTCTTGGGCAAGAACTAAATCAGAAAATGATAAAAGATGTCAAGTTAATCAGAAGTAGAATGAAACAAACCCAAGACAGTCAGAAAAGTTATGCAGACTTGAAAAGGAAAGATGTTGAATTCGAAGTGGATGATAAAGTGTTTCTAAGAGTTGCCCCTTACAAATGGGTGATGCGTTTTGGTAGCAAGGGAAAGTTAGCACCGAGATACATTGGTCCATTTAAAGTATTACAGCGAGTGGGAAAGGTAGCCTATAGGTTGGCTCAACCACTCAACATGGACAGAGTACACAATGTATTTCATGTCTCGATGATTCGGAAATATGTAAGTGATCCTTCCCACATATTAAGTGTAGATGATGTGGAATTAGAAGAAAATCTTGTGTATGAGGAGCGTCCAGTTCAAATATTGGACAGAAAGATTAAAGAGCTCCGAAACAAGAGTATCCCTTTAGTGAAAGTCCTCTGGAGAAATCATAAGTTGAAGAAGCTACATGGGAGGTGGAGCAAGACATGCAAAACCGTTACCCGGAGTTGTTTGTTTGAATTTTGGGGACGAAATTCTTTTAAGAGGGGGAGAATTGTAACGCCCACATGGAGGTACGTAATTTAATTTATGTTCTTATGCCTTTAGTTGATTTTTGCTAAGGTTATTTTAAGGAAAATGTGAAGAAAATGCCTTAAACTTGCATTAAGGGTAAAATGGTCTTTTCACTCAAAATTAGTTGAAATTGTGGGGAGTGAAAAGAGATAGAATTTCATGGAGAATGCAATAAAAATGAGGGCATTATGGTAATTGACTAAGGGACATAGATAGAATTTTAAAGAAAGTGCAAGGGCAAAATGGGAAACTAATATATAATTTTTATGTTATATCAAATTGAATAGTGAAACCCTAGCCACTCTTACCCATATGCACGCTAACACCTTTATATTCTCTCAAATTCTTCAATTCTTCTTCAAAGGAAATTCAAAGGTTTTGGGTGTTTTTGAGTGGATTTTCAATCTTAAGCTTCTATAGGCAAGATCCTTGCACTAAGAAGTGAATTTTAGTTTTTAAAGTGTTGATTTTGATGGTTTTTGCTCATAGGATTTAAGAGGAAGAGAGTTTGATCAAAGGAGATTCTTAAAGGGTTGAATTTGTTCATATCAAAGGTAAGTAAATCCTACCCTAAGTGTGATTTAAGTTATGTTGTGTAGAGAATTTTCTTTGTGCATATATATATGTTAAATGTGGAATTGTTGATGGATTTGGTGTTGAATAATAATTAGAATCTATCCATGAGAAGTTGGGTTGGTGTATGTGATACTTGATAAATGTTTGGTTGAGATTTGGAAGAGTTGAAGCGAAAATTTTGAAGTGTGTATTTTGGGAAGATTTGGAGTTAATTATGGAGAAGTTTATTCCAACGTTTTTGGTAGCCTAAAATAGAGATAAAAGTGTAGCCAAATTAGTGTTGATTTGTGCATATGAATTGTTTGATGAAATGCCAAGGAGAAGTGCATGTATGAGTATGAGTATGTGTTACCTTGGGATGTGTTTGTAGATGGTAGAGAATGACATGTTGGCATTCCATAATGCATAATTGCATTTAAATATGTAAATTTAGAAAGAATTATAAGCATGAAACCATCTACATACATATATATTCATAAGAGCATGAAAAAGCCCTAAAATATGTTAAAGAGAAAATAGAAATAAATGAGAATATTAAAGGTATTCAAATCTGAAATTTTACCTAAAGAAGTGTAAAAAGATAAAAAAAGAAGAGAAGGTTGTTGCGATGGGGAGCTCGTGAGTGACATAGTCCCACATGCACGCCGCCTTTAGTGAGCGGCCTCAGTATTCAGAAAGAAGAAATTTGCAGTCTGTTAGAAGTGTGTGTGGATGAGGACTGTATCCAGAATTAGAGAATTCACTCACGTGGCCAAGGCTCCAAATCCATGCCTCAACCGAGTCCGATCGGCAAGAATAGAAAGAAAGAATAGAAAAAAAGAATAGAAAGAATAGAAAAGAAAGAAAGAATAGAAAGAATAGAAAGAAAGAATAGAAAAGAAAGAAAGAAAGAAATAAAGAAGAAGAAACAGAATAAGAAAAATAGAAAAGAAAATGCATAATTTATGCATGTATGCATTTGCATCATGAATATGCATAATACCATGCTCATTATCATGGGTAGTGAAAAATTTAGAAAATAGAGAGCAAAATAGAGAAAGAATAAAGAAAGAACAGAGAAAGAACAGAGAGAAGAACAGTGAAAGAATAGAGAATAATCGGGAAATGTGATGCAAGGAAAGAAAATTTTAGAATTTTAAGCATCGGAGAGAGAAGGGTAGCATAGCGGGTTTTCTTACTAAGCAATTAGTGCTCACTCTGTTGTTTTTAATGTTTTTGCAGGTAATAGGTGAGTTGCAGTCGCATGGAACATCGCGCAGTGGATGGGTTGGGCTACACTATCACGTTGCTATTTTGAGTATATTTTGTAAATATTTGTATATAAAAAAAAATTAAATATGGGCCCATACTTTGTTACTCGTATATATATGTGTATTTTCTTATATATATTGTTAATGAGATTTATTAATTATTTTACGAGTATACTAGCTAGAAAGAAAGCATTACACACTGGTTCAGAGCATTCCTCCATTCTGAAAATTGTGTCAGATTTGAACAGTGAATTCTCATTAAAAACACTTGGCTCTGTTGGTTATTTTCTTGGGATAGAAACTACTAGAAATGTTGAGGGTATTCATCTCAAGCAAACCAAATACATTGGTGATCTACTAGTCAAAACCAAAATACAAGATGCTCATCCTTGTCCAAGTCCCATGGCTGACGGGACAAAGCTTTTCTCTTCTGACAGTGAATTATTCAAAGATCCGACTTTATATAGAAGTACCATTGGAGCCTTGCAATATTTGACATTGACTAGACCTGACATAAGCTTCACAGTCAACAAGCTTAGTCAATTTCTCCAAGCACCCACTGAACTTCAGTGGCAAGCCTGCAAAAGAGTGTTAAGGTACATAAAAGGAACTCAGTTTCATGGTTTATAGTTCAAACCAGCAGCTACTCTTTGTGTTGAGTGCTACATGGATGCTGATTGGGGAAGTAATCTTGATGATAGAAGGTCTACTAGCTGGTATTGTATCTACGTGGGACCTAATCTAGTTCAATGGAGTTCTCGCAAGCAAAAGGTTGTTGCTCTGTCTTCAACAGGGCTGAATACAAAGCTCTTGCACAAAGAGCAACTGAACTGGCTTGGTTAGACAGCTTATTATCTGAATTAGGTGTTAAGGTGACTGCAACTCATGTAATTTGGTGTGATAATCTTAGTGCAGGAGCTTTGGCAGCCAATCCTGTTTTTCATGCTCGAACCAAGCATATAGAAATTGACACACATTACATAAGGGATCAGGTTCTAGCCAAGAAAGTAATCGTGCAATATGTCCCTTCCAAATTGCAGATTGCTGATGTTCTGACAAAATCATTATCAGTAGCTCAATTTCAAGAGCTAAAACAAAAACTCAATGTTGTTGAAGTGAGTGTTTCTGCTAAAAAAAAAAAAAAATTGTTAAGTAGTTGTCTGGGCTGATGTGCTAGTGAAATAGCCTCTGTTTCAGTAATTTGGGAGTGTCAAAGGAAGAATGAAAATGAAGTTGTTCAGACTCTACAAAAGAACTAATTTTTGGAAGTTTGTGGAGAGTTGTGAAAAATGCAGTTTTATCTTGTGTTAATGTAGTCTTGCCTATGATAATGCAGTTTTAGTAGCTTGTGATAATGCAGTTTTAGCTTATGTTTGTGAGGATATTGCAGTTTGGGAAGTGTTGAGGAAACAGGATGTGAGGTGTTGAGAAAACAGGATGTGAAGTGTTGAGAAAACAGGATATTGCAGTTTGTGAAGTGTTGAGAAAACAGGATATTGCAAGTTGAGAAGTGTTGAGAAAACAGGATGTGAAGTCTTGAAAAAAAAAAAAAAAAAACAGGATGTGAAGTGTTGAGAAAACAGGATATTACAGGTTGAGAAGTGTTGAGAAAACAGGACATGCAGTTTTAGAAATGTTTTGTTTTGTGCAGTTTGAAAAGTGTTTGTTTTTTAGTTGAATGTTGCAGTTTGTGAAGTGTTTAGAAAACAAGATATGCAGGTTGAGAAGTTTTTGTGTGAAAAATGCAGTGTTGGGTAATATTGTGGTTGTTTAGTCTGTTGAAAACAGACTCTGCGGTTTCAGCTTGAGCAAATGTTGTGGTTGTTCAGTCTTTTGAAATTTCATTCAGCTTATGTTCCTTTTTTTGCTTTGTGTGAAAAATGGAGTGTTGAGCAGTATTGTGGTTGTTTTAGACTGTTGAAAACAGACTCTGCAATTCCAGCTTGAGCCAATGCAGTTTATGATAGTTTGTAAATAGCTTATGTAAATTATGTAGTTGAAGGCGTATGCAGTTTCAGTTTGGAGCAGTAGAGTGTGCAGTTTCAGATTGGAAGGCTTCTGCAGTTGATGTGGTTCTAAGTTTACAAAGTAACTGGGTGTGATTCTAGGTTTACATATTTATGGAGATCTGTTGGAACTAATTGTGCAGAGAATGGAGATTAGACTGCAGCAACTGAGCAACTTCAACACTAATAGTTCAGCAATTTTAGCAATTTCCTTTGAAACTGAAACTGTATCAAGCTTTCAATTTCAGCATTGAAGCTGTAACAAGCTGTGAAAGAAGTGCCCCTGCTCTTGAAGAGAAATGATGACTAGAAAGGAAAGGAAAAATTGATACCCCAGTCTCAATTGAGGGGAGATGTTGACCAAAGAGTAAGAAAGGGCAAAGTTGTAAATTAGCTGTAAATTCCTCTTTCACTAAAAACGGTGTAGTTTCAATTCTCTTCTCTTTCATATAAAAGAGAGTTATTCTTCATTTTAAAGTTCAGTTTGAAACTCTGAACTGCTTTTACCAAAATAATGGTTACAACATTTTTGCTCATTCTCTAGATCTCACAGACACTTCCTACTTATAAAAGTGCTAGCTAACTAGAAACTAATTGAAGAAGAATTTTCTAATTTATTCATTTTTTCATAGTTATTAAATTTAAAACGGCTTTCGGATGTGCGCTGTGGCGGTGCATGAACTTAGCTTTCCTATATAAGAGTATGATCGCATTAGGAGAAACTCACATTTACAGATAAAAACTGCGATTAATTGAAAGGAAAATATGTCTTCTACTCAGGTTTTAGCAGCTGCAACTTCACCACCAAAACCCATTCGTCCCATTGCTAATTTCCATCCCACGACATGGGGAGACCAGTTCCTCAAAGATGATTCTGAATTCAAGGTAAAGAACGCATCATATATAAGATTCATTTTCTTCGTGCAAAGAAATCTCACTCATGAAGAAGTTTACAGTATTAATATAGAAAATTCTCAGGTGTGAGAAAGTAACACTAACTAACTGCTAATATGATCCGCTATGATTTAATATACTAGTAAGTGTTATATAGTACCACATAAAAACAATTAAATATGTATATAAGTATATATATACATTCTATAGAAATATATTTTATCTGTACGTGCATTCATTATTTTTTTTAAATGTATTTGTAAACCTTAATACAACGAATTCACATGCAACATAACTAAACTTTTGATTCTCTCGGTTACGTAGATACATGTAAACAAGAGCATGCATGCAATTACTAAGTGGATTGAAATATATATATATATAAGGATAATTGAAATTTATTTACATGCATAGCCGTACGATAATCATATATATGGTGAAAAACGAGTTATATATTTTTCCCTGTTCATTAATTTTTATATTAATTGCCTATACTAACTTGTAAAGAGGAAGCTTTTTTTCTTTTAAATTTTTATAATTATGGTAATACGATATTGGTTATGATATAAATGAAGCTGTATAATTTCAGGTGGCGGAAAAATCTAGAATTGATTACAAAGCTGCCATATATTAGAGACCGAATGGTGGAAGAATATTTTTGGATCTTGGGAATGATCTTTGAGCCACAATACGCTGATGGCATAAAGAAAATGACGAAAATTTTTTGTCTTCAAATTGTCTTGGATGATACGTACGATTCCTATGGTACCCTTGAAGAACTTACACTTTTAACAGAAGCAATCAGAAGGTTAATTAAAGACATATTGCATACAGCTTAAAGTGAACCGTCTGAATTTTATAATAGATTTAGAAATTTTATATTTATAATCATTTTAATGTTCAAATTCTGGCTTCAATTTTCATAAGGAATGTGAATGGTTAATTGATTTTCAGATGGGACATTGGCGCCATAGATATGCTTCCTGATTACATGAAATTTATTTATAAGTCACTCTTAGAATTTTTCGCTGAAATGGAGGAAGATATGAGTAAGGAAGGAAGAGCATACAGCGTAGATTGTCCATAAAAGATGGTAGGTGATATATATTAAGCTTTGCCCTTCGTGTGGTTTTACGCATGACATGAATAAATTTTCTCAGATTTGAACTTTAAAATGTGTACAGTAACAGCTATAATAAACAACAAAAATTGTCTTGCTGTAAGAAAAATTATCTACCTCTATTCATTGAAAGGACATGATTAGAATGTCACTTTATATTCAAATTTTGTTTTTACTTTCTTGGGTAAGGTTATTAATATCGAGTTTAATTATATTGTCCTTAGCTGCAAAGAGTGGTCAAAGCATATTATGCTGAAGCCATATGGTTCAATAAAGGGTATTTTCAAAGTACATTTGATGAATATATGACAGTTGCACTGGAAACTGGTAGCTGCCGATTGACGATAGCGATGATCTTCTTAACCATGTGTGCAACTAAAGAGGATTTTGATTGGTTTTGCTCTGATCATAAGATTATAAGAGCAGCAGATCGTATCGCCAGACTCTTGGATAACAAAGCGTCTCACAGGGTATGAATATGAATAATGAAAAATGCTCAATAATAAATTGTTTACCAAATTAAGTTATATATTTTGGATAATATTTCACATTAATTATCTAACAGTGTTCATATATTATATATGAATTAGTTTGAGCAAAAGAGAGGACATGTTTGTCAAGGTTAGGGATTTTGTGAAGGTTAGGGATTTGGGAGCAAAAATCAGTGAGAAAGAAGAAATACTTCCCGTGTTTTTCATTAATGAACAGTGTTACAAAGTCAGCTTTAATAGCTGATTATTACAATTCAAAACGACAACACTTTGGGCTTTATACAAACGTCACCGTTTCACTATTTGTCTAACAGCCCCAGTCAAACTAAACTCTACTACTTACACTTATGACTTGACCATGTTTGTCCAACAGCCCTTGTCAAGCTAAACTCTACTGCTTGCAGTTTCAGCTTGCCATGTTTGTCCAACAGCTCCTGTCAAGCTATATTGCACTTTCATAGCCTCACATCTGCATATTCATATCTTCTCTTCTGCACTTTCACAGTTAAACTTTCACAGCTAAACATTTGCACTTTCATACGACTTTCACACTTGTTCAACTACAGGTAAATTGAGACTAACACCTTACAACAAAACTAACACCACTTTCCTACAATTTTGCCACTTTCACATCAACTTTAGCTTCACAGCGGCATTTTTCATACAGTTTAACACCTGCTCAACTTTCATACTGCTTCAGCTTCACATCAGCATTTTTCATTCAGTTCAATACCTGCTCAACAGCAACCTGCAACTTCTTATTATCACAACTTCATATCTACACTGTCATACAACTTTCACATCAACTTCAACTTCACAATAGTACAACTGTGATTTCACATTTTTCACAACTTCACACAAGCATTTTTCTACAGAATAACACCAGCCCAACACCAATCTGTAATATCTTAGTCTTACAACTTCACAATTGCATTTTTATACAGTTGCATTTTAAACTGCTTAACATCTGCATTTTAAACTGCTTGACATCTACTCAACGACAAAATGCTTCACAAAACACAGAAAAACTGCAATATCTCAATTGACTACAAAATTAAAAAAAATAAAAAATAAAAACTGCAAACTTTTAATCTGCACAGCAAAATTATCATGACAACACCAACTTTCACAGCTCAAGAACTCAACATCAGCAATCTTCATCTACATAACTACCAACATAGAACTTACTCAGTCAAAGCAACTTAATCAGCCAATGTTGCTTGTACCTTGATCAACAACATTCAATTTCTGCTTTAAGGTAAGAAATTGAGAAATAGACAAAGCTTTTGTTAAAATATCTGCAATTTGTAACTTGGAGGGAACATATTGAACTACAAGTTTCTTCGCTAGAACTTGTTCACGGACATAATGCGCATCAATCTCAATATGCTTTGTCCGGGCATGAAAAACTGGATTTGTTGCCAAGGCCCCTGCACTAACATTATCACACCAAACAATTGGAGATTTGTCAAATGTTAGACCTAATTCAGAAAATAAACTTTGTAACCAAGCTACTTCAGTAGCTGTTTGTGCCAATGCCCTATATTCTGCTTTAGTGGATGATAAGGCAACCACTCTCTGTTTTTTTAAAGCTCCATTGAATCAAATTAGGCCCCAAAAATACACAATATCCACTGGTGGATTTCCTATCTGCCATACTACTACGCAATTTGCATTAGCATAACATTCTATGTTTAAACTAGCTGTTGGTCTAAAGAGCAAACCATGGCTGATAATGCCTTTAAGATATCTTAAAATCCTCTTACATGCTTGCCATTGCAAGTCAGTGGGAGCTTGAAGGAATTGACTAAGTTTATTTACTAAAAAACTAATATTAGGTCTAGTAAGAAGCAAATATTGCAAAGCTCCTACAATGCTTCGAAACAAGCTAGGATTATCAAACAGTGGACCATCTTCAGGAAACAATTTAGTACCAAATGCCATAGGAGTAGAGCAAGGATTGGCCTCAAGCATTTTGGTTTTAAGCAACAAATTAGTAGCATATTTAGTTTGCTTTAGATGAATCCCATCTGCATTTCTATTGACCTCAAGACCCCCAGGAAGTAATGTAAGGAACCAAGAGTTTTCAAAGCAAACTTATCATTCAGCTCTTTCACCAATTGATGAACAAACTCAATTTTTGATCCAGTAAGAAGAGTATCATCAACATATATTAAGACATATGTAACCTAATGATTTTCCTTATGCACAAAAAGACTAGAATCAGATATTGAATTATGAAAACCTTTACTGATCAAAGATGCTTTTAACTTGTCAAACCAAGCTCTAGGAGCTTGTTTAAGACCATACAAAGCCTTATTCAGCTTGCAAACTTGAGAAACTCTATGTTGATCAACAAAACCAGAAGGTTGTTCCATATATACAACTTCATTAAGCTCACCATTCAAAAAAGCGTTATTAACATCCACTTGTTGTATATCCCAATTGTATGTGGCAGCAAGTGTAAAAATAATCCTAATAGTTGAGGGTTTTATGACTGGACTAAAAGTTTCAAAATAATCCAATCCAACAGTTTGTTGGAAACCCTTTACAACTAATCTTGCTTTATACTTCTGTAAAGTGCCATCAGCATGATATTTGACTCTAAAAACCCACTTATTTCCCACAACATGCATATCTGACGTAAAGGGAACAAGGGTCTAGGTATTATTGGCAATTAAAGCATCATATTCAATCTGCATGGCTTGTTTCCATTCTAGCAAGCTAAGAGCTTTAGAAACTGATGCTAGTTCAGTCACAGGAGAACTTACAGCTATAAAAACTATAGGACAAGATGCTTTGCTCTTTGTTTTTGCTCTTGTCATCATGGGTGCACATTAAGAACTGAATCTGATGTTTCAGTTTTATCAGCATACTGAGATGGACACAGATCAACCTCAATAGAGCAAATAGGAATAACCTTGTCTGAAGGAATAGTTTGTGGTGATTGGAGAGATGTAGATGATGATGGATTAATGTTAAATGGAGTATCAGTTGTAGAAGGTGTAGGAGAGAGTGTGGGCGAGTGAGATGAGGATAATATAGGTGATATGGCATATTGTTTTTGGGATATGGGAACAGTGTTATGAGAGAAAGGAAAAGGAGAAGTTGTGGAGGAATTTTGCTTACTAGTTGCTGTAGAGAACTTAGGTACAGAGCACTTCACTGCAGGAGACTCAAAAGAAGCTATATATTGAAAAGGTAAACTAGGAAATTGTTCAAAAAGACAGGAAGACTGATTCTAGTCTGAAGGAGAAAGTGTGGACAGGTCAGGATACTTAAAACCAGTGGAAAAAGGGAAATCAAATTCATTGAATTTGACACTAGGTGTAACAATGATTTTGCCATCAGGTGTGAGACACTTATAGCCTTTGTGAACTGAACTATACACTACAAAGACACATTTTGACGAATGGAAACTAAATTTATGCCTATTGAAAGTTCTAACAAAAGGAAACATGCACAATCAAACACTTTGAGTGTTGAATAAATAGGAACTGTCTTAAACAACAACTAATATAGAGACAGATTATCGGTTACTGGTAAAGGCATTCTATTAATGAGGAATGCAGCAGATTCAAAGGCAAGCCACCAAAAATCTAAAGGCATAGATGCATGAGCTAAGAGAGTAAGGCCTGTTTCAACTATATGCCTATGTTTTCTTTCACTACGACCATTTTGCTGATGCACATAGGAACAAGAATATTTGAATTGAATGCCTTCAGTGGTAAGATATGAAACCAGTCCCTTGTACTCACCACCTTGATCAGATTGAAGGCATTTCAATTTACTGTTAAACTGTCTTTCTGCTAGATGATGGAATTTTACAAATATAGATTTGACTTCAGCCTTTGTCCTAAGAGGGAATAACCAGGTGAATCTATTGTAATCATCTATAAAGTGTACATGATACCTAAAACCTTCAGTGGAAACCAATGGAGCAGGACCCCATATATCACTATGAACAAGTTCAAGAGGTGCACTAGCTCTAGAATGTGAAGTAGGAAAGGTGTTTTGATGCATTTTCCCTAAATGGCAGGCATCACAAAAGGGAATTGGCAGTTTAGGTTTAGTGATTAGGGATTCACTTGCTACCATACTTGTTAAAATCTTTTGCAAGGTTGCTAAGTGTGGATGTCCTAACCTCATATGCCATATCATCAGTGTGTTTATGAACAACATGAACAGATGGTAGTGAAGTATTATTACTATTAGAGTCAACTAAGGAATTATCAGATACAATGAAATCTTCATTAACACAAGGTGAAACAGAATTATCAGATGCAACTAAAACTGTATCAACACAAACTGAAGTAGAAACATCATTGTTTTTATTAACACTAGATGAATAGGAGGAATCAGAATTTTCAATACAAGTTGTAGAGTTATCAGTACAAGGTGTCGTAGCATTCTGCATACTATTTATTTGACCATTTAAGCTATCATGTATCACTATAACATCATCTTTATTGATAGTACAAGTATGAGACTCATTTAAAGGTTCAACAGTCAGGTTGACATTATAGGAACAATTCTGAGGTGAAATCAATGACTTTAAGCAAGAAGGTGAATATGAAGGTAATTTTGGGGAAAGGTTCAGTTGATATAAGCCTGCTCTAAGCTCTCCTTGTAGTAAAGTTGCTCTGGTGACTTTGTCCTTAACAACATAGGAATCAGCATTAAATTCAACTACAACATTATTGTCTTTAGTGAATTTTGATATGCTAAGTAAATTTTTGGTTATTCTAGGAACACAGAGAACATGTTTTAAATGTAAACATTTATTCTGTAAAATACTAGGCAAAGAAGTAAAACCAGTGTGTGTAATGTGAAGGAACTCACCACTGCCTACTTGGAGTTGATCTGATCCATCATAGTCCTTGCTGATGTTTAACTGAGTGAGGTCAGATGTAACATGGTCAGTTGCTCCTGAGTCCATGTACCAAGTGGGATCATGTGGAGTGGATGATGAAACTTTATAAACAGACAGACCACTGTTTAGATTCACCATAACAGGTTGAGCTCCATGATTAGATGAGTTGGGAATATGTCTATAATCAATAACTAAGTTGGTATTCTGAACAGTTTGAGTAGCAAAATGAGCTTGAACTGATGCTTGAGATGGTACATTTCCAGAAATGCCAGCATGAGAATAATTTTGTGGAAAGGTAACATGTCCAAAGCCTTGTTGAGATGGAGTAAAAAAATTGGAAGAGCTAGATGCTCGACTAAAATTCTGATCCTGATGACTTGGTACATTAAACATCCCATAACCTTGATGTGAAATACCAGGATTACTGTAGAAGTTCTGTGGACCAATGGACTGCAGATTACCATTATTGTAAAAGTTCTGATAACCTGTGCCTTGCATCTATCCATTATAAGCTGAATTGTACCTGTGATAGCACTGTATGGCAATATGTCCAGTCTTATTGCAGACCTGACAAACAGGTTTACCTCTTCCATTGGATCTGCCTCTACCTCTTCCAAAATTATTGAAATAAGGTCTATAACTTCCAAAGTTATTTCCAAAACTAGATCCAAAACCACTATTGGTAGCAGGATAACCTTGCTGACCAAATTGAGAACTAGATATGGTTTGGTCTATCTTTCCAGTAGCAACAGGATAGTTACCATGTAGCTTATGACTTCCTAATGTGTTTAAGGATGGATCAAGACTATGAGACACATTAGTAAAACCAAGGGTGACATGCTGAGTATGATTACTAGGCACAAATGTGGAACTGGTTTTTATTGTAGCTACAGTGTGAGCTGAGCTATTATGTAAGTCTACTGAATTGAACTTGTCCAACCTGATTTCGTTTTTGCAACAGAAATTGAGCTTCTTGCAAGGACACTGAGTCAGTTCTAGATTCAATTCTTGAGGTGAGGTTTACAACAACAGCATCATATTTTGGACCTAGTCCATCTAAGATATATTGGAGCAAATCTTCCTCAGATATAATTTGTCCACTAGCTGACAAACTGTCAGAAATTCCTTTCATCTTTCTAACATATTCACTTATACTAAGATTGTCTTTGTTAGTATTCTGAAGTAAATTCTTTAAATGTAAAGCCCTAGCTTTGGAGTCTGTAATGAACTCTTTTTCAAGAACAAACCAAATTTCAGTGGAATACTGACATTTAGAAACTGTTCTAAACATATTCTCAGATATTGAAGCTAATAACCAACTCACAAGAAACTTATCAGTTCGTTTCCGTAGAGTGTAAGCTGGATTGATCTTTTCTTTAGAAAATAGCTCAACATCTTGACCATCAACAATATCTTTAGAACTATCAGAATTGCTAGGAATTAAAGGAGCTGGACAGAGAACTAAACCTGTTAGATGATCTTCCAATTTGTGAGCTCCTACTGCAAAGAGTACTTGAGAATGCCAGAATCTGTAATTATCTAGAGTAAGCTTTGGATTAATGATTTGGAGGCTGGATGAAATAGCAGAGGAAGTGAGATTGAGAGAATTGTTGATAGAGTTGTGAAATATTCTATCAATATTTTCGGTTGAATTGGAGATATCAGATTTTTCCGCCATTGACGTGAGTCAATGATGTTATTGGGTGAGGAGTCAGACCCACCTCAAATTCTATTATGGTATTAGAGCTCAGGTTCAGTTGAGCGAGGTGTTTGACCATCGGGTGAGGAGTTAGAGCCAACAACTATCTCTGTCAACAGGCATGACCCAACATATGGGTTTGACCGTGAAGGGGAGTGTTGGAGTCCCACACTGACTAAGCACGCTCAAGCCTACTAGTTTATAAGAGAGGGTAATCCTCCCATTCAACAAGGCCTCATTAGGTGAGGAGTCAGGCCCACCTCAAATTCTATCAATGTTCCCTCATCTGTTGAATGCTACATAAAGCAGCATGGTGTTTCTGAAGATGTGGCTATTGAGTTTCTTCTTAAACAAGTTGCGGATGCTTGGAAAGATGTGAATGAGGCCATGCTCAAACCAACTACTGTGCCATTGCCTCTACTTGAAGGGATTCTCAATTTTGTCGCACAATGGAATTTATGTACAAGGATGATCGTGATATTGATGCCTTTAGTGATGCCACCAAAGTTAAAGATCATGTTGCCTCATTGCTCAGGGACCCAATACTTTGAAGTCTCTACTTCTATTACTGTTATTGTGAATAAAGCTGGTAAACTTTAGTCCGGAATAAAACTAAACTCTTCCAATCCCTTTTCAAATGGGGTAGGAGCATCTTAAGTTGTGCTGTATTAGATATTATTGAATATTATAATATGATATTATACGATATATTTTATTTCAATAATATGTCTCTATAAATAAATGGATTTGGACAATATTATTTTTATGGGTAGGTATATACTTCCACATGAATATGTTAAGAATTCAGAAGTATAATATGAAATCGAACTATATACAGTATGTGTGAGATTTGAATTTAAAAGTTAAAATGTAAAATAAAACAAATTGTATATATGTGGATCCTCAGTTTATCTATTTTTTCATAATCTTTTTATCCAAAAACACATAACAGTTCCATCATCTAACTGCTAATATTTATTTTTTTATTTTTTTACCATCAAAACATATTGTTTTTAATTTTTATAGTATTTTAATTACAAGTAAAAATGTTGTTTTCGTGTATACAAACTTTACATGGATGACGGTTTTTTCTCTTCTTTTGGACACACCATTCTCATACACTTATCTGAATTAAAGAAAAGAATTTTATAAATTATACTCCTATAAAAATCAAAATCAAAGAAACATAGTTGAACTAAAAACATGTTCACAAATTTATACTCTAATAAAAATCAAAAGCCAAGAAATATAGTGACCTTAAATCCATACAAAACAAAAAGTTCTATTTATTTTGGATTGATCTGAAAAAGTTGGCTTGAAATTAGAGCGCGCACAAACACTATTACACAAAACAAAGTTACAATTGCATTAGAACCAACCACAGAGTTTTTTTTTTTTTTTTTAAATCTTTAATGGAAACTTCTATTGAATGTTGCATGATTACCATACAGTACTATCTAATCGAATTCCTTTTAATTTTCACGGTCATAACAATATTTAATCAGGAATTCATAAAAAAAGAATAATTAATTTTCGATCATAGGAATTTTAGAAATGCGTGTAAGGAAATTAATTAATTTAGAAGGAAATTTTGGACTTGGGAGTTGAGAAGACGTTTTACTTGTTCAAACTTTTGATTGAATAATATTTTGATCATTCAAAGTTACAACTGACATCTATAATGTTGACGTCTTGGCCATGGCCAGGTGGAATATTTCATTATTGCAGTCATCGGTCATGACATAGTGTTTATATTATTTTTTCTCGGTATATTAATTTGGGTTGCCTTGTCACAAATCCTACATCGAAAGTGCATTTGAGAGGTCTTAAGCTTATGAGAAGGAAGTCTCTCCACCAAATGAGTTAACCTTTTAGGTGTGAAACTTCTAGGTCATGACAGTGGTATTAGAGCAGACCCGATCTGTCTTTAAGTGTCTTGCCAAGTGTCCACACAGAGGGACGTCCTCGTGTGATAGTAGATCCACTCGAGAGTGAGATAACGAGTAGACAAGGAGAATGTGCGGTATCCTTAAAGGTAAGCAAATTTGCAAATATCCTCCACATTTGGGAAAACTCACAAGTACAAGTGACGGAAATGATTCAAAAAATGTCCACAATTTCCCCAAAAGCGAGACACTTAGGAATGTTACCATCCCCACCTTAGAGGTAGATGGTGAAAAAAATGCTTAGAAAAATTTCACGATTTCCCCACAATCGAGATTTCTTACGAGACGAATATCGGAATGCTGAAAGGAATAGGGTGCCTTATTGGTTTCCAAAAAATCTAGGCACAGATTCTTTAGAGACATAGCGACATTATCTTCCCACCTTAGTAGATGATTAATGATAAAGAAAATGCTTCAAAAGAAATCCAAGATTTCCGCACAATTGAGGTTTCATATGGATAAAAAATTGGAAAATTCAAAAGGAACAAGATGCTATGCCGATTTATGAAATATTTGGGCACAATTTCTAGGGACGCTCAAACATGCTGTCTTTCCCACCTCAACGGTAGATAAATGGTGAAGAAAACACTTTGAAAAAAAAGTCCACGATTTCTCCACAATCGAGAATTCTCACAAGCATAAATTTAGAAATATCGGATGGAATAGGATGCTATGTTAATTTTCGAAAAATATGGGCACAAATTCTCGAGATGTTGAGGCACATTATCTTCCCCACCTTACTGTAGGATAAATGGTGAAGAAAACGCTTAGAAAAATGTCTATGATTTCCCCACAATCAAGATTTCTCATAGACAAAAATCGAAAAAACCAAAGGGAATAGAGCTATATCGGTTTTCAGAAAATCTTCGCACAAATTCTAAAGACATTCAAATGCATTATCTTCTCCACCTTAGTGAAGGATCTATGGTGAAGAAAATGCTGAAAAAAAAATCCACAATTGCCCCACAATCAAGATCCATTACATAACGAAAATCGGAAAATCAAAGGGAATAGGGTGCTATATTAGTTTTTGGAAAATCTGAGCACACATTCTAAGGATGCTTAGACAGGTTATCTTCCCCTGCTAAGCGAAAGATAGATGGTGTAGAAAACACTTCGAAAAAAGTCTACAATTTCCCCACAATTGGGATTTGTTTCGAGCTAAAAATCTGAAAAACCAAAGGAAATACAATGCTCTCACAATTTCTAGAGAATTTAGGCATAGATTCTCGAGATGCTTAGATACGTTATCTTCCCCACCTCAACGGAGGATAGATGGTGAAGACAACACTTCAAACAAAGTTCACAATTTCCCTAATATCGAGATTTTTTATTGGCCAAAAAATCTAAAATATCAAAGAGATTTGGGTGCCATGTCAGTTTCCGATAAATCTAGGCATAGATTCTAAAGACATTTTGACATGTTATCTTCCCAACCTCAGTGAAGGATAGATGATGAAGAAAACGCTTTGAAAAAAAACGCTTTGAAAAAAAAGTCCATAATTTTCTCAATATCAAGATTTCTTATGAGCCGAAAAATTGAAAAAACCTGAAGGGAATCAGGTGCTATGTCGGTTTGTGGTAAATCAAGTCTTGCAATTTAATTCAATGAAAGTTTTATTTTATTTAATAGTTTGAAAGTTTCTTTTGATTTTATGGTTGGTTCTATGGCGTATTTTTATGGCCAACAACTATGTTTTTGACAGTAAATGAGGTGAATCCTATAATGTTTAGACCAAGATTTTACTCTTAACATTTTAGAAAATTATTTTTCACAAATATACTAGAAAGATTTTGTTTTATGGTTGTTATAGGGGTTCATATATAAGAGTGCACCCTTGTAGAACCAGTAAGCTATTGTAACTTGAAGGTTAGACCGCCATTATTTTTTACTCTATTTTGCACCAGGACATTGTCCTAAAGGGGTGAAATCTATCCCTGTAAAATAAGACAAGGCATGCTTCTACACTGCTCGTTTTTGCTTTTGTTGCGGACGAAAAACTCATTTTAGCCCATCCTCAAGGCCTGGTCCAAGACTTGATTGTCCAAATTTGTTGCTGCTGTGGATTGTATATCTGCACACGAATAGGCCTAGTAGGATCGGTCCACTTTTGAAAAGATCACCCAGAATGATCCACGATCAAAGTCCCCGAATAAGGTTTTCCAGCTTTTTGAATTATATTCTTACCATAATATTATTATTATAATTCCAATACAAAGCTGGCAGATTGATATTTAATTGAATAAAATTATAAAATGGTAAATAATGATTTTTTTTCAAGTTTAATAAGAAAATTAATTTTTAAAATTTTAATGACATGTTTATTAAGAAAATTGGATGCAGAAACAAAAGGCTGGTGAGGTGACCCCATTTAACAAAAAACAAAATAAATTATTATTTTCCTCCTATTGAATTTCGTCGAGTAATTTCAAACCTCTAAATTAAAAACTTAACTATTCTTTAGAAATATGTTAGTTGACACAATTATCTTGTGCTAAAGATTAAAAAATACTTGAGAATTCAGTGAAATTGACACTTACAGATTTTGTATTGACAAATATTTGCTTAAGTAGATTTAATAAGTTATTTTTACGTTCACGAGTAGGTACTCTATTTTAATTTATTTATAGTTTTAAAATATTAAAAATGTTTTCTTATTATTTCAAAAAAAATTTCTTTATTTTTCTTTTTTATTTAAATTCTTATTGATAATTTGATGCTAGAAAAATATTTAATATCTATTTAACTAAACAATCCATAACTTTATCATAAAAAATTATTTTGGCAAGTTCTATTTTATAAACTCTACGGACTACCATGTATGTATGTGTATGCTATTAAAATTTTATAAATTATATTCTTTCTTAGCAAATATCTGGAACTATGAGTTAATGAGTAAGAGATTTTGTTAGAGTGAATCAAGGAATAATTGATATAGAGTAAATCAAGGATTAATTGATATTATGTTTAATATCAATATATTAGTTATCTTTTCTTTTATGATTATGACATCATGACAAATATTGTATTTACTTTTTATTCTTTTACATTTTAGTATAAATTGACAATGAACACTAAACCTGGGCAGAGACCAGTCTCAATCGGGTTCAAGTCTGGGCCCGATCTAGGGACCGGTCCCTCTCCTCCATGGCCTAGTCTGGGTTTGAGATCAGTCCTAGGGCCGATTTTTTGGGATCGGCCCCAAATGCCCAGGTCTAATGTACACTTGTACAAGATACACAATTAAATAGAAAACCATTCTTCTCCATTCTTTCTCTCTGTCAAACAATTTCTACTTAGTCTTCTCTTGCTTCTTTTGCCTTACCGCTTAGTCCTCTCTTACTTTTTTTGCTTTATTCTGATAGATTTCAATTTAAGAAAATTTAGAGCCGGTTTGTCATTACTAAAATTATCACTTTAAGTTGAAATTATTAATTTCTATAATTGAAAATTTTCTACCTAAATCTTGTTCCCAAAAACATGAAACTCATAATTAGAATGGAAAATTTAAAAATAAGTTGCACATGTAGTCTCCCTTCAACTGCCAACAATAAATACAAAACAAATATTCATCTTAGACTTTACCACCTTCTTGTAGAAACACTGGCGGAAAAGAAACAGTAAAGAATAATTTTTAATTTAAAGTTATGAAAAAGATATTGAGTTAAGATATTCTTGATAGTCTGGTTGAGCAACTAAAGACCAATCAAATGCACTTCTTTATTCCTAAAGGCTAAAACATGGATATTGTTTAGAATATTTTGGATTCACCTTAATTAATTGAACTTAAACTTTTATAATTCAAAGTATAATGACACAAAATATTTTAGATTGAGAGAATTTATCGATACATTTTTCTTACTTAGTGCACTAGTATATTATTATCATATTATTAATTTTCTAACAGAGATGCCTTTCATACGGCTTCATAAGAATACCTAGCCTACCTATATAAACTAAAAAATGAATTTCCAGGAATATTGGTAAAATGGGAAACAATCTTACATGCAAAATAATATAAAAAATATAAAAAGCGTGTACACAACAGAAAACGTTTTAAGGGATTTTATGCCTTAATTATGTGGTCCTCTTGAGTGAATATTAACGTAAGAGATTACCTTCTTTCACAAATATGTCTCAATAAAAAAATCATTTTAATAATAAACATATGGGATAAATTTTTAAACCCCCTGAGGTTTGGCTTATATAAACCCCCTAGGTATGGCTAATAACCAAAAACCCCCTTTTCTTCTCGGTTGTTGTCAGTTTTAATGGCTGTAATGCCGCGGGGAGAGAGAGAGAGAGAGAGAGAGAGGATGTTGCTTGGGTTATGCGGGAAGGAGTAAAAACTAATTAATGACTCTGTACAGTTGCCACTTGACACTTCCTACTTAGAAAAGTGCTAGCTAGATTGAAGAAGATGCTAGTATTTAATAAATGATTATTTCGAGTTTAATAAATGCTAGTATTTAAGATGCCGGAGTAAGCTTTTTATGATCATTAATGTAAGATGCTAGTATTTAATAAATGATTATTTTGAGTATTTAATAAATGATTTTTCTTTCAATTAATCACAATTATTATCTGTAAATGTGAGTTTTTCCTTACGCGATCATACTCTTATATAGGAAAGCTACGTGCATCTGCACACCGCACAACCGAAAACCGTTTTAAATTTAATAACTATAAAAAATGAATAGATTAGACCTTGACCAAGGGTTGCAATTGGGGGATAATCTTATTAGTAATAGCTCACGTAAGAGCCAAAACAGTAGTCTGGATGGTAATTGATAATCATTCTGGAGTGACATGCCACGTCCTACTGTGGAAGTGCTAGAAACATGAAGAACTAATTTTAATTAATTTTCACGATTTTTAAATTTAAAAACAGCTTCCTCGTATTGGGGCTGCTGTCCTATATAAGAGTATGCTCATAATGAAGAAGAAACTCACAAGTACAACATTCGGGATTTGGTCAAAGAAGAAATGTCGTCTTCTCAAGTTACAGCTGTTCCAACTTCACCACCAAAAACTATTCGTCATACTGCTGATTTCCATCCCACAATATGGGGAGATCAATTCCTCAAAGATACTTCTGAACTCAAGGTAATTACACGTACACACTCTATATGAGATTAAATTTCTAGATGCACCCCCCCTATGCATGCACATCACAGAAGTAAAATGAATGCGACTTATCTACTACATAATTTGTATAATTATATATGCATTCTTTTCTTTTACCAAAACATAATTACCACATTGAAGCACAAAATTATCTAATATATATGTGTTCCGAGTACTTTCGAGAATGATGTATTTCACACCATTTTATGCAATGTCAATTGACAAATAAAGGGTATTTTTCTCCAATTGGTTGTTGCAAGATTACCATAAATAAAAAATGAAATAAAGATGCATGTTCTATAAACACGTTATTTTTTATTTTTTAAAAAAAGGCCTGGCTAAGATACGATGCCACTTAAATTTTGATATAAAACCGTTACACTTTTGGGGATCATATTGATATTTTGCATTTTTTTATCGCATACTGATTTAATATATATCATTGCTACATGCCATAAATATTGTTGATTTCATAATTACTGTTTTACCCAAAAATATTGTTGATTTCACAGTAAACGTATTTAGCTTTTTATTTATTTATTTATTTTTTAATTCTATTTTTGCAGACAATTGATCCTACAACTCAAGAAGATTATGAGCAACTGAAACAAGAGGTAAAATGGATGATAATGGATACATCACAAACGCATGCTCAGAAATTACACTTGATTGATGCAATCCAACGGTTAGGTGTGGATTATCACTTTCCAAAAGAGATAGATGATGCTTTGGAGAAAATTTATAGTGACAATATTGAATATAATGATCTCTATACTGTTTCTATCCATTTTCGACTTCTTCGACAGCAAGGAATTAAGATTGTTTGTAGTAAGTAATTCAAATCTTAAGCTGTGCTAAAAATTATTATAATTAAAGCGTACTGAACGAATAAATAAAACATATGTCTAATTGAAGGTTACATTTTTTTTTTTTTGGGGGGGGTTGTAATTAAGCAGATGTATTTGAAAAGTTCAAAGATGATGAAGGGAAATTCAAGGCATCCTTGATTAACGATGTTCCTGGAATGCTAAATCTATACGAGGCAGCACACTTTGCTATTCACGGAGAAGATATCCTAGATGAAGCCCTCACTTTTACTACGACTCACCTTAAGTCAATGGTGTCTTGTGCAAGCCCTCACCCTGCAAAACAAATAAATCACGCTCTTAATTGTCCTCTCCGGAAAGGCCTACCAAGGCTAGAGGCAAGATTTTTCATTTCTGTTTATTCAAGAGATGATTTACACAATAAAACTCTGTTAAAGTTTGCCAAGTTAGACTTCAACATGTTACAAGCAATGTACCAGAAGGATCTCAAAGACGTCTTACAGTAAGTTCCTCTTTGTCTAATGGAATTATATTTTAATATTACTAAGGTATATTGTTTTGGTTATATAGTTGAAGATGTATTTCAGGTGGTGGAATGATGTAGACTTCATTTCAAAGCTGTCTTACGCGAGACAAAGAATGGTGGAGGAATATTTTTGGGCATTGGGAATTATTTTTGAGCCACAATATGCATTTGGTATTAGGAGTATGGCCAAATTAATATGTCTGATAACTCTCATAGACGATACATACGATTCCTATGGTACAATTGAAGAACTCACACTCTTTACAGAAGCCGTCAAAAAGTAAGTAAAAGGCTTAAAATAAATCCTTTTCAAATTTCATAGTAAATCTAGAAATTGTATTCAATAAATCAATTTTCAGTTTTAGGCTTCATTAATTTTTCATTGAAGATGGTTATTTGATTTTCAGATGGGACTTTGGCGCCGCAGATATGCTTCCAGACTACATGAAATTAATTTACAAGACACTCTTAGATTTTTTCGGTGAAATGGAGGAATATGTGGTTAAGAAAGGAGAACCATGCTACATAAATTCTCCAAAATTTTGGGTACGTGATGTCTACCTTTGCTTTACACGACTTGCGCGAATATTTTTTCTCAGCATTGAGTTTTCAAGTTCGTCTAGAATATTTAATTATTTATATTAATATGCTTCCTGATTAGATGCAAAGAATTGTTCAAGGCTACTTTGCTGAAGCCAGATGGTTGAATGAAGGCTACATTCCAACAACATTTGAGGAATATATAAGTCTTGCAGCAGAAACATCTGCAGTCGAATTGATGACATCAGTTGCGTTCTTTGGCATGGATGATATTGCAACGAAGGAGGATTTTGATTGGATTTCTACTAATCCTAAGATTATAAATACAACAAGGCTTATTGGCAGACTCATGAATGATATAGGATCTCGTAAGGTATGTATATGTATATTAATTCTATATATTTTACCTAATAATAAAAATTATCTATAACATATATGCATAAGTTGTGTAGTTTGAGCAAAAGAGAGGACATATTCCCTCGGGTGTTAAATGCTACATGAAGCAGCATGGTGTTTCTAACGAAGAGGCGGTTGAAGCGATTATGGAACATGTTTCCAACGCATGGAAAGATGTGAATGAGGAAATGCTAAAACCAACTGCTATATCAAGGTCTCTGCTGGAGAGAGTTCTTAATTATTCTCGTGTAATTCATATTTTATACAAGGATGATTATGATGCCTTCACGGATGCATATAAGCTTAAAGACCAAGTTATCTTATTGCTCAAGGACCCTGTGCCTCCTCACAAGTAGCTTCATATATATCCACAAATTACTTGTAGTACTCCATGATATGTCTCTAGACAGGGATTGAGTTACACTCTCCCAAATAAATGCTACATTGAAATAAATATATGTTGTCTAAAATGCCTTGAAGACATATTGGCACCTTTCAACAAGTCTATTGCTAAGCTTTGCAAAACTATAACAAACACATACAACACAATTTTAAAAATAAAAAAAGTCAAAATTATCAATTACAATATACACGGAGATTAAATACTAAATGCAATTTCACATTCTAGCTTCGATAATTGCAAAGTTTATTTTGTGTTTGCTAGCTATTAATTTTAAAAAAAAAAAAATTGTATTCTTACCCCATATATTCTGATTTCAAACTGGAATACTAACCACTTAGAAACATTAGGTAGATAGAACTTTGAGCATATATATGAGTATGAGATTTGAATATTTTAAGAAAATTAATAAAAAAAAAGGGGTATATCTAGACATATAATTATGAGCAATTAAAAGGAGATGAACAATCTTAGTCACTTAATTAAAATTTATAATGGGTGAACGGAATATATGCTATGTCCTTAAAATTAGGTTTATTTTCCCCAATTTCGAACTTAATTAGGTGTTTTAATTTACACCTTTTTCCCCATATCAAACTTAATTAGGTTTTTTCTTTACATCTTTTTTCCTCCAATTTCCTAATTTCAACTTATTTTCTCTTCTTTAGATTCAAATTCATTCCATTATGTTTTCTCTATTTTTAGTATTATATTTTCATCAAACAAGCATTTTTTTAAAATAAAACAAAAGGTCTCAATAATTATGAAAATTTAGGATTAGGTTACGAAAATTAGGGCTAGGGTTTATTTAAGGTTAAATGTTAAATGTTAAAAATTAAAATTTTATTTAAGGTTAAATGTTAAAAATTAAAAAATATATATATATGCGTAATGCCTTTGCTTGAGCGAGTTGTTAATTATTTGCGTCTAATTCATGTTTTCTACAAAGGATGATTATGATGGCTTCACGGAGGCTCTTGAGTTTAAAGACCAAGTTGCCTTATTGCTCACGGACCTTGTGCCTCTTCAAAAGAGTAGCTCTATATCCACTAATTAGATGTATATGTTTGTGGAGTTAATGTGAGTCAAAATTACGTCTTTAACCAGGATTGAATTATATTAATTCTCTCAATTTTCGTACGCCAAAGTATCAAATACATAGCCATTTCATATTACATATAGCAAATCTTTGAAATACAAATTTCACACTAGCTCACATTCTAACTATTGTTTTAAAACCCGGACCGGAGGGCAACCCATTTCACTGCTCGAGTCACCGGTCAACCAGTCCAATCGATTAGACCGGCAGGTTGGATAGGTAACGTTAGCACTGCCAAAAAAATATCTTTTTTTTGAAAAATTTCAGATTTTCAATAAGAATACCAGCTTAATTACAATCCAATTCAAACTCAATAACAATCCCAACATGATTTAACTACAATCCAAAGTCTCCAAACATGATGTGTTCATCCATTACAAATTAAATGACAAAATACATAATAATTAATAACAAAATATTCGGTGCAAGTGTTTTTTACATACAAATTCAGTGAACAAATTATGCATCAAAACAATAGATTCATCAAATACAGATAGTGGAAATATCTTTACAAAAGAGAGAGGCATTGTCTTCGTTGATTTTGAGCAAGAGAAGTGTTGTCGTCGTCGATTCTAGTGAAGGAGGGAGGCGTCGTTGTCCGTTGTCATCAAGCAAGGGAGAAGGGAGGTGCATCGCCATTGAAATCCAACAAGGGAGGTGCTATCGTCGTTGGGTGACGCAATCCAATGAGGGAGGTGCTGTCGTCGTCGAGCAAGGGAGGAGAAGGGAGGTGTGTTGTCATCAAAATCTAGCGAAGGGAGGTGTTGTCGTCGTCGAGCAAGGGAGAAGGGAGGTGCGTCATCATCGAAATCCAGTGAGGGAGTTGCTGCCGTCGTCGAGCAAGGGTCCAAGGGAGAGTGGAGTTGAGAGATTGAATTGAGACTGAGTGCAGTTACTTTGAAAAGGGAGTTGGGATGTTAGAGAGTTGAGAGATTGAAGAGAGTGGAGTGGAGTGAAGTGGAGTCACATGAAAAAAAACTTAAATTTAGGGTTGTTTTCATTTTATACATTGACCCGGTTTATCTAGCGGTCCGGTTCGACCGGGCATGTCGCACTTTCATCTGTTTAATAGCGGGTTTTATATTGGTTTGGACCGGACACACAACCGGGTCTCGGTCAAACCTGTTGGACCAGTCGGTCCAGTTCGACTTTTAAAATAATGATTCTAACTTACACAAGTACAATATTTATGTGCACGTAGAGACATATAAAGTCCAATAGCCTTAGCGTGTAGGGATAAAGCTCTCGAGATCGGTCCTATAATTTGGATCTCTTCTAATTGCCTATGTCTTAACAATCAGTTTGGTTTATGATGAATCCATTGATCTCACATCTCTTGGAAGTAAAAGAGTAGGGTGTAGTCTTAACGTGACACAACTCACCCTAACCCTCCCTATATTATAAGCTCTGGACGCACCTATAAGACTTGGGTGACCGAGATGTGCCATGTGAAAATTGTGAAACCCATAAATAAATAAATAAAAATTGCTTTCCGAGTATGCTTCTCATAAAAACATTTTCTTGATTTGACATGAAAAACATAACATATAATATATACGTATTTGAATATTTGAAAACATAGCACATTCATTTTATGAAACCTGAAGAGCGAGGTATCAGATTTTCATATTTGTTACAATCAATCACACGAGATAAACATATGAAATAAAACATAATCTGCTATGGAACAAACTTGACATTTTACACATATGATGAGACGATGACATGTGGGCCCAACCTCGAGAGGAATCAACTCCTCGACACGATCTTCCAATGAACCTGGGTGAAAAACAATCTAAAAGAGGGTGAGCTGAAATACTCAATTAGTGGGGGATGGGGAGTTAAACATTTTTCAGAAAAATAATAACTCTAAAAGTGTTTGTGATTGATCTCAAAAAGGCAATGGAAAAACAATAAATTAAAAAAAAAAAAAATCAATCACTTTCTACACAAAGATCCGGGTATAGATCAAATTGCTTACAGGTTAATAAACAGAAAAACTGTACAATATAAATCATAGTAAATAATCCATACAAGGATTAAGAACACGTTACCAACGTTTAGAGGCTCCTTCAATACTTTGATGTCGTGCAATCCAATTCAATCATTTCATCATCAGTTATCTCATCGAGACTGAGGTACAGAAATAGTGTCAACCTCAGTTATCCTTGAGATTGTCATCAGTATGCACTTTATTGATCTGTACATCTTTCCTCTCAACCATTTCTTTGATGAGATGAAAACGTCTGAGTATGTGTCTAGACTTGTGGTGAGACCATGGTTCCTTTTCTTGAGCGATTGCTCTATTGTTGTCACAATAGACATCTATCAGATTAACAATCGTGGAAACCACACCAAGTTCTGTGACGAACTTCTTAATCCAGACTGCCTCTTTAGCCGCATCAAATAATGCAATATACTCAACCTCCATTGTAGAGTTTACTACAGTGCTTTCCTTAGAGCTCTTCTAGCTCACTGCACCCTCATTGAAACAAAATACAAACCCTAATTGCGATCGATAATCATCTTTATCCGTTTGGAAACTAGCATCACTGTATCCTTTTATAGTGAGCTCATCTTCCCCTCCATAAACCAAGAACATGTCCTTAGTCCTCTTCAGGTGCTTTAGGATGTTCTTGATCGCTATCCAGTGATGCTCATCTGGATCTGATTGATATCTACTATAAGTGCTTAACGCACATAAGACATCAATCCAAGTGCACAACATGGCATACAGGATGGATCCAATTACTGACGCATATGGGATCCTCTTCATTCTATCTCTCTCATAAAATGTTTTAGGACACATACCCTTAGAGAGATAGATACCATGTGACATCGGAAGAAATCCCTTCTTGGATTCTTCCATACTAAATCTCTTCAATACCTTATCAATGTATGTACTCTAACTTAGGCCAAACAACCTACGTGATTTATCTCGGTAGATCTTTATTCCGAGGATGTAGGCTATTTCTCCTAAGTCCTTCATGGAGAAACACTTGTATAACCAAGTCTTTACTGACTGCAAGTTCAGTATATCATTTCCGATCAGATGTATGTCATCGACATACAACAATAAGAATGTCACTACGCTCCCACTCACTTTCTTGTAAACACAAGGCTCATCCTCATTCTTGATAAAACCGAATTCTTTTACGGCTTCATCGAAACGAATGTTCCAACTCCTTGAAGCTTGCTTGAGTCCATAAATGGATCTTTGCAACTTGCATACCTTATCAGTTTGACCATCAAGAATGAAACCATCGGGTTGTGTCATATATATATCCTCTTCAAGGTTTCCGTTTAGGAAAGCCGCTTTGACATACATTTGTCAAATCTTATAATCATGATATGCTGCAATCGCAAGCATAATCTGAATGGATTTAATTATGGAAACCGACGAAAAAGTTTCTTCATAGTCAATACCATGAATTTGTTTGAAACCTTTGGCAACTAGTCGTGCCTTGTAAGTGTGCACCTTGCCATCCATGTCAGTCTTCTTCTTGAAGACCCATTTACACCCTATGGGTTTTACCCCTTCAAGTGGTTCCACCAAAGACCATACCTGGTTCTAGTACATGGAGTCCATCTCAGATTTCATAGCTTCAAGCCATTTAACGGAATATGGGTCCGATATAGCATCTTCGTAGGTTTTGGGTTCATCGTCTTGGTAGACTAGTACGTCACCATGTTGAGTCATGAGATAACCATATCTCTCTAGCTCATGGCGTACTCTCCCAGATCTACGTAGCTCCTGTGCTATTTACGTGGTTCACTTTGATCCACGAATTGTGAAGTGACTTCCTCACGATGTTCAACCACTTCCTGTGGCACATCTTTCCGTCCTATGTCTAATGTACCATGTGGTTCTAGAACTTCATTGAGTTCTACTTTTCTCCCACTAGTATCTCTTACTCCCTGAGTGACATCAAGATCAAGCTTAGTCATTTATGGCTTATCAAGGATATATAATTTCTTTTCGGACTTGAGTATAATCCAAAGATTATGATACCAGTCCGAGAAATTGGATCCATCCAACCTGTTTTCATTATCAATTATTAGTTGCAGGTTCATAATGCTCAATTTTAAGTGAATCTATAATTCAGAAAAGTAAAGTCAATATAATGTTTATTATTCCTTAATATGGTCTTTTATTAAAAAAAACGCTCCCACTATTTTTCTCAAGCCAATAGCCCTTACTATTAACTTTGGAAAGCTCATTGGCTTTTCTAGTGGATTGTGATTCCATTTGGCCCATTTCAAACCTTCGCTTTGGCGAACAAGCCAAAATGGGTTGATTAAGTAGGCCAACAAACTTAATCTGCACCAATTGATAGCTCCCACTATCAACCTCAAATGTGAAGCAAGCCAATCACACAATACGATGACTGAAGCCATTGTCCTCAAGTGTGATTCTTAATATTAGTAGAGTGGACACTACATGTCACCACGTACACATAACAAGTGTACTTCTCTACTATGTCTATGACATGTTTATCAACCTTCGCTTTGGCGAACAAGTAAAACAGTCATTTTAAGTCGACCCATCACCATTAAGGAAAACTCCAATGAGCTTTAACCTCCCACTGGTAGAAGTGTACCCTTCGTTTTGGCGAACAAGGTTCTAACGAACAATGGTTTGATTAAAGACATGGTGATGGAAGGTATTTCAAGTGACTTGATATCCTTTGTTTGAGGGTTTTATTTAATGTCACCAAATTATTATCTTTGTTAGAATGACATTGTTTGACATGTTATTGAACATTCAACCTTAGCATGTATTCTAAACAAAATAAAACTTGTCGGTACATGGCCCACTAAAACCGATTTCCTCGAGCCTAGAGGAATCGGTAGGTTAACCCAGGGTTTAAAAAAAAAAAACTTGTGTCTTCATGTTATTCCTCTTCAAAGCTCCTTCGTTTCTTCTTCACAGTCATTACAAAGAATTTTATAATAAAAATCCTATTATAATTTACATCAATAAATAGAAACCTCGCGTTGCATACAAGGGGAGTGAGATGAGAAAAAGAAATACATGGAGATTTAAGAGAGAGAGGCAGGACACGTAGGTCCTATTTGTTTATAAAATTTACAAACAAACCCAATAAACAATAAACAATAGGCCTAAGGCTCATATACCGGGCACCATGCAATTATCAAACAAGAACATTGCATACATTAAAAAACAATCAATTTTTGAATGGGTGGGTTGAATTATCAAGTTACCTTCTTAAACGTGCAGAATAAATATTGGCTTTAAAGGTTCAAAAATGGAAATTTAGCCCCTGTACGAAAAACGAAAAGCAAAAAAGGAATAGTAGGTTTCTTGCCGCGACAAATAAATTATTCGCCTCATTAAAGTTTATACACATGGTCGCTGCAGCGAAGTTTTATTTCGCCATGGCTAGATCTACTTTTTCGACATTTCGCCGCGGCTAGATTCACTTTTTGCATCTCACTGCGGCGAAGTGTTATTTCGCCGCTGCTAACACCGCAAAATAGTGAATCACACAGTAACGTTTTTTGTAATTTTTCACATTACGACATGGACCAAATCAATTTGAATGCTTAAACATTCGACCAGGACACCAATCAACCAATAAACATTCAATCAACACATTACTTAATCAATTGATTAATTAAAACATTCAACATACAGAAATTTTCCAGATTTAAAAACCTTCAAATCATGCAATAACATGTTATCAAGCAAATACACATGTTATCAAACATCAATTAAACAACATAATCTAATACCCGAGGCTCTGATACCACTGATAGTGATTGATCTCAAAAAGGCAGCGGAAAAACAATAAATTAAAAAAAAAAATCAATCACTTTCTATGCCAAGATCCGGGTATAGATCAAATTGCTTATAGGTTAATAAATAGAAAAACTGTACAATATAAATCATAGTAAATAATCCACACAAGGATTAAGAACATGTTACCAACGTTTGGAGGCTCTTTCAATACTTAGATGTCGCTTGTCGATTCAAGAAGAGAATCGCATGAACATCATCTACACGAAGATAATCCGCAGAACCTACTATAGTTTTGCTAGAACTAATATAAGGCTTCAAGAATCAAGTGAATAAAAAACTTTGATTCACTCACTATGAAAAACTTGAGAGAGAGAAGAAAAGGTGGCTAAGGTTTTCTTTGCAATCAATGAATGAAATTATTCAAATATGTTTTTAATTAAGTTTCACTTACATAGTGTCACTTAATTAAAAACCCTAATCCCAATAGGAATAGCCATGGACTCTTAAGTTAATCCATCCTTGCAACCAAACACACCCTTTATGGTATTTTAATTTTAATTGATTTTAATATAATTAAAATCAATTAATATATATATATATATATATATATATATATATATATATATATATATATATATATATATATATATATATATATATATATTAACATTTAATTATTAATAATAATCCATTTAAATATATGTGCACAAATATTTAAATATAATCTCACTAATTTTAATTTTACTATTAAAATTAAATACAAACAACAACCTCAGCAAATTTAATTGCACTATGAGATTACCAAAATAACCTTTCTTCCTAAAAGACGAAAATACCCCTTTCACAAAAAAACGATTCTTAAATTATCTTCTAAGTGTGTAACTCGTAGGCTCCTTATCATATCAGCAATGAGTAGTATCGCGATTAACACCAATTAATCGTCTCACTACTCATAGAACAAGATTAGACCCTAGCAAGGCATCATGGCCACCCGATAGATTCGGATTCAGCGAAATAGCTACTTGTCAACGATATGGTTACCATGCAATCCAATCCTTTCATCATCAGTTATCTCATTGAGACTGAGGTACAGAAATAGTGTCAACCTCAGTTATCCTCGATATCCATGTATTCAGTTACTAGACCAATGACCGGAATAATAAATTGGATTGAGCAACAATTCAATCCCACTGTGGCCACAGTTTTAGTGTCATTGCCATTTCCTGAATTGCGCCGTGAGATAACTTATCCCATACCCTGGAGTGATGAATCCTCTGTCGATCCACCATAGTTTTGATACACTTCTTGATGCAGCTAATCACTACCGTATTGGCAGCTCTGAATAGAACTGCGTTGGGCTAGTGTCACACTACACCAATCGATGCATAAGGCGTTCTAGTGATCTCAAGTCTACGGACTACATTTACCACCATTCATTAGAGGATTTATTTCATAGACATTGAGATTACCATCCATATGAAATCCTCTGGTGGGTCTGTCCAGTGAACTTGCCTTTAGCAAGCACCCATGCGTTGCACCAGGTTGTCGGTAAACAACCTTGACAAGTGAGATCAGTTACTGCCTTTCGACAGGTCATTCAACACTATAATGGTCTTACCGTATTATCTGCGTCCTTGAGCAAAATAATGCTGGGGCTACGGATGTCTCTAGAATGACCATCATATGTGATCATAGGCTTCTCACTATCAAGATTTAAAACACTTGATACACTCATCACGGTTCTACCATCGTAACGACATATATCATTACATACACAATATAGAAGAGTATGCCTTTTTTTATTGTTAAATAAACATTTATTACAGAGTCAATTTTACAATAATTGATTAGCGTTAGGGGTCCTACTCTAACAGAAAGGCCATGCTACAAATATCTAAAACATCACAAATAATCATGTATCTTTGAAAAGAAATAATGCTTTATGAATGTAATGCACATAACAGAGACTTCGTGTAATTCTGATAAATGCAATTGATCCATAGTTTTTCTGATACTAAAAACTGAACCTGATTCTGATAATCTACAGAAACGAAATCATACTGCAAACACCCACATCATAACTCAATGAATGCTTATTTAGTGTTTTTGGAACAACATTTTAAACACACAACAAATGTTTATGCTTGCAAAATAATACTCATGCATCTCAAATTTCTCATGTCTTTAAAAACAACATTACTAAAATCATATTTCAAATGTCTGAATTAGTCTCGTTGAAAAGAAATAATGCTCTTCTTCTTTGCTCGCTGAGCCATTGTCTTTAGCCTCGGGCGAACAGTCGATGGCTGGGAGGCCTTCGCAGGTCTGATTGGCACGTCCTCTAGAGGTTGAGGCTGAGAAGTTCCAACAGGTCACGTCGAGGGGCCTGATGTGGCACCTTCAGCCGGGGGATTGGCAGAGCAGCATCTGTCGCCCTGGCGGTCCTTGCCCGTGGAAAATTGAATTGCCTTCGGAGGCATGGTCGCTGCATGCGAGCATTGTTAGCAAAAGTAATTCATTGCATGACCAGAAAAGACCCAGTTAGCAAGACTTACGCAATAGGGGCTCTAAGGACGCGTTTGCATTGGAGAAACCGTATTTGCGTAGATTCGTGGTCGTCACAAGCTTCTTCGCATCACGACTAGCTTCAGGTAGGAAGCTGAAAGCTTCAATCCTGTCCGTATCGAAGAGCAGCCCTAAGTCGGTCGACTTGTTAACTGCCAAAAAGAAACATGTCGTTAGGAAAAGAATGCATTTCAAATTTAACAAATTTTCCAAGGGCAAAGAACCTACTCGGGTCCTGAAAGCGGCAATGGCCGTCATAACGAAAGAAGAAAAACTTCATTTCATAGGCCCCTGCGTTGCTAGGGTAGCTGTGTATTCCCGTTTCTATAGTAGGTTGCCTGGACAAGTAATAAGAATCCTTGTCCTTGCTCTTTTTCAAGTAATACGAGCAGCCGAGCTCCACCGCGGTTAGCTCGTCCAACCCATTCTCATGACACGCGATATACATGGCAACAGCGATCACATATGCGTTTGGCGTGAGTTACATTGATGCGATCCCAAAGTGATCCAAGAACGACCTGACAAAAGGGTGGAAGGGAATCAACCCCCCACCCTTGAAGATCTCCTCGAAGATTGTGGCCATCCCATTTGATGGGTATCGCGATGAGTGGGTCCTATCGCGGAAAACTTCCACGTTGACACCATACTGTTTTATCACCCTCTCGAGTTCTTCCCTGGTAAGTACCGAGTAGACCTCAGGAGTGACGTTCGGAGTACCCTGCGAGGACGAACCGATTCCTTCCTTGAATCTGGTCGTTGAGGGGTCCATTCTACTGGTCTGCAAAAGCGACAAGCAGAAGGGTCATTTAGCCATCGTACGCTATTCCGTACGATGACGTGGAAGAAAACAAACTCCCTAAAACCCAGGGAAAACCCTAACAGAATGATTCGAGCTGCCATTCATGGCTAGAACCTGACATGAGTGTCTCGTCTTCGATCAGCTACCGGAAGACTAATGCCATTTACCAACCATGGGGAATAAGAAAATAAAAGCAAAGAACGATTCTTACCTCTCGGAATACGAAAATGGCTCTTTCTGCTTCAAATATCAGAAACACGCTGGTTTGGAAGGCAAAAATTCCAAACTTGTGAAAGTCTCTTACTCTCTCTGAAAAAGACGAGTGTAGTGACATTGCCTGAGATGGATTTGAGTTTTTATAGAAAAGGAAACGACGCTCGTTTTTCTTGAAATCAAAACGACACTTGGGCAGAAAAATGTCTCACCGTTGATCACGACCACGTGTCGCAGATCAATGAGAAAGAGTGAGCATCACGGTTAAAGAAAACTAAACCATCATCTTTTTTCGTTGAAAAACTCAAGCGATGACACTCTCTCCCTCAGCATTAATTGTGCTCCAATCCGCATTTAATGTCCTGATAAGGGGTGTCGTTTTAGCATGTCATGCATTTAATATTCTGATAAAGAGTATCGTGTCAGCATACCATGCATTCAATGTGCCTGGTTGGCACTTATTACACACAGGACATGTCCGTCAGAGGAGAGGCTGTTTCATTAAATGCATCTATATCGAAAGTACAACAGGTAACGCCTGACGAAGTCAGGTCACTCATCCTTAACAAGCGATGACCATGCGAGGTCGTGTTCACAAAAAGCGCTACCTCAACCTATTTTTAAACAAGTCGGAATCATTAGAATTTCCCGAAAGCATCCAGTCGCGGCATAAATTATAGTTTCCAAGGTTTAATCCTCAAACCTTAAAAAATAACGGACTTCTGTTATGCCTAAAGAGTACAGGGCTGACGTAAGGTCCAGTTAGCATGTGAAAGTCAGAGCCTGGGTACACCTGTAGCCAAGTCACGTGAGGAAAGGAGCAACATGCTTCTCTCAGAATAATGGATGCGTGCCAGACCAACCAGAAGTTGTGGTGATCCCACGTGTCCAATCCCTGTATCAAATCGCGTAAATCACTCTAGAAGGTGGGCAATGTGACATAAAGAAGGATTTGCACGGATAATCCCACCAACTCATAGATTCAGTAATGATAACCTTAATCCATCCCACTATAAATTTAGAGGTCCTCTCTCATTTAAGGGATTAGCTTCTCTCTCATTTAAGGGATTAGCTACTCTCTCTCAAGAATAGATAGCATTCTCTCTCTTGTACTATCATTTGTAAGTTGGTTTGCTAAAACGACCTGACCCCTATCATTAATACAAACCTCAGTGGACGTAGGAATTGCTTCCTTACATCCGAACCACTTTAAAAACTGTTCCCATTGCATTTACTCTCATTTTTTTCTTGCATTCACGTGTGTCTTCTGAGCCAGCTTAACATTTCACACGTGCGTTTTGTTGGTGTCAAAATCACGCATCAACATTTAGTATGATGACTTTCACATAATAACTGATGCAGCAATTTTTACTTAATATCAACCATAAGTTGCTAATTGGGTTGAGAGTTGACAAAATAAATAATAAGCAGAATATATAAATCCACAGTTCAAAAATATAAAAGGTTGAAGATGCTTTCAAAAAAACACTTCGAACTTTATCCAAAATTTTCTTTTCTAGAACTTGAACTTATAATTTTTTTTTTTTTTAGTACTTGAATTTCTTCTCTATTTTGAGCAGTTGTGAAGTTAAAGCTCCTCTAGAACTTAATTATACCAGTGGAAGGAAAATTGGTCAAACATTTACTATATAGATCTTTTTTTTTTTTTTTTTTTTAAGAGGGAAACAGTTATAAAGAATAAAACTGTAATCCCTAATCCTTACCTTGAAGTGACACCATAAATAAGTTGATGGAAAAAATTTATCGCTTAGGTTAATCACTGATCCTACGTTTGAATCAATCAAATTAATGAGTCCAATTGCTAAGTTCTCTGCTTGTTTCTCAACATACGACAAGAAGATAAAAAAAAAAAAAATATTAATGTTGGAGTCTCACACCGACTAGTCATGCTCTAGCCTACTGGTTTATAAGAGTGGGTAATCATTCCATTCAACAAGGCCTTATTGGATGAGGAGCTAGAGCCAACAACTACCTCCATCAACAGGCATGACCCAACATACGGACTTGACCGTAAACCTACTGGTTTATAAGAGAAGGTAATCATCTCATTCAATAAGGCCTTATTGGGTGAGAAGTCAAACACATCTCAAATTCTATCAATTAGTTTATAAGATCCTTATTCGGTAAGGAGTCAAACCCATCTCAAATTCAACAAGAATGAGGAGTCAAGCCCACCAATATAGTTAAATTGGCAAGGCTTCCAATTATAATCTTTTAACTATTTTTCCTCTGTTTACATTCTATCGTTGAAAGATTAAAAGTGATCTATCTGTAAATGCCTGATCAATATCCTTTGAACTTACATAATTAAGTTCAATTGGCAATTTATCTTCAAAACTAATCAAAATAAGAAAACTTCAGATACTAAAACAAGATTCTAAGTTCAAATTATAGAAAAGATATTAAATTGTTTTTTGAACTATGACTATAAATTCTACAGTCAACTTTTAACCCAATTAGCAACTTGTAGATATGAAGTGATAAACACTGCATGGTTCTTGTTCAACTTTATTTGTAGAATATATATTGGATAAATAATGAGAACTGTACTGCAAGTCTGTAACATTTAGTTTAGATTGACAGTTATTGAGTTAGACCTTAGAAGTCAGATTAGTTACTTGAGCTTGAGCTAAGTATTGATTATAGTTAGCCAACGTATATGATAGTTACTATGGTTAATTAGCTACTGCAGTTGGTAAACAGTTGAATTATTATTTTGGTTAAAAGGTCTTTGACTATTGTCTAAACTTGAGATTGATAATGAAGCAATACACGCACGAGCTGTGCTTTCTTCCCAAAATACTCTATGCTCTTTATCTGCTAACATGGTATCAGAGCGTGACTCAAAATTTCCGCTTCTTGATCTTCTTCTTTGATGAATTAGAGCCTTGCGCTTCTCATCAAACAAATTGAGACCATTTTCCCCAAAAGTTTCTTCTCAATTCAGCTCAAAATCATCAATCTAGAGTAGATAATTAACAATGGCGAATATTGGCAGAGAACCAGTTGCAACTGCAATTGATTCTAATTCACCACTCTATATTCATCCATCTGATACGCCTGGTTTTGTATTAGTCGCATAACAGCTTATTGGTACTGAAAACTATGGCATTTGGAGTCAAGCGATTACAGTTTCTTTGCCAGTGAAGAACAAGTTAGGGTTCGTCGATGGAACTTGTGGCAAAACTAGTTTTGATTCTAGTTTGAGTATGCTGTGGGAGAGGTGTAATTCTTTGGTGTTGGCTTGGATTTTCAATACAGTGTCGAAAGAAATTTTTAATGGGATCATGTATTCAACCAATGCTTATCAAGTATGGCAAGATTTGCAAGAACATTACCATAAGGTGAATGGAACAAGAGTGTATGGTATTAATTAGAGATGACAATCAACTGAAACCAACTAAAGCAACTGATAAAGTGTAGAAAAGAAAAAGGGAAAGTTTAAGAGAGAGAGAGTAATCAGTTTCATTTTATTATTTTTGAACTACAGCTACAATACTGTATTTATACAAGCTGTATTAACAAACTATTAACAAACTTAAACTATATTAACAAACTTAAACATGTGATTAACAGAATAACAGAAACAGTGAACAGATTTAACAAACTTTTAACAAACTCTTCAACATTTTCTCATCCTAACATCCATCCATAAGCTGAACCTCTAAGCTTTAGCATTTTCTCATCCTAACATCAACCTCTATGCTTCAGCATTTTCTCATCCTAACATCCATCCGTAAGCTGGACCTCTTTAACATTTTCTCATCCTAACATCCATCCGTAAGCTGAACCTCTTTAACATTTTCTCATCCTAATATCAATCAACAAAAGAAGAGATTCATTAAGAGAGCTCTCAATCATTTATGAAATAATTCATTGATGTAGCGGTTGCTCAGCAGTGAATGGAACACATCAAGACACTTCTCAACAGGTGCAAGAAGTCTCAATTACTTGTAAAAGATTTCACCAATTAGTAGCTGCTCAATAATAGAATAAGTTGCTGAAAGATTTCACCAATGTAGTAGCTACTCAACAGTAGAATGAACTCATCAAAAATTTCAGCAGTTGGAAGGAGCTTGTACTATGAGTTTGTTCCTTAAAAATTCAAACCTAGAAGTTGGAAGAGCTTTAGTAAAGATATCAACTTTTTGAAATTCAGTGGGAACATATTGAACTTTGAGTTTATTGGCAGTGACTTGCTCTCGTACATAATGAGCATCAAGCTCAATGTGCTTGGTTCTGCCATGGAAGACAGGATTAGATGCCAATGAACCAACACTCTGGTTGTCACACCAGATGACTGGAATTTTTTACAAAGGAAGGCCAATTTCAGAGAAAAGACTACAAAACCAAGTCAATTTTGTAACACCTTGAGCTAGAGCTCTGTATTCTGATTCAATGGATGATAGGGCTACTACCTTCTATTTTCTAGAGGTCCATTGAAGCAGATTTGAGCCAAGGAAGACATAACAGCCACTGGTGGACCTGTGGTCTTCAGGACTGCTTGCCCAGTCAGAATCTGTGTAACACTCCAGGTTTAATCTATGACTTTTAGTGAACTGTAAGCCAAAGTGAGTTGTGCCTTTAATGTATCGAAGTAACCTTTTGCAGGCCTACTAGTGTAGCTGTGTGGAGCTTTGAGAAACTGGCTTAATTTGTTGACACAATAAGCAATATCAGGTCTAGATAAGGTCAGGTATTGGAGAGCTCTTATTGTGCTTCTATAAAGAGTTGGATTTTCATAAGGCTCACTGTCATCCAAAGTTAACTTGGTGTCGAGAGCCATAGGGGTAGTACAAGGCTTGCATTCTCCCATGTTAGTCCTTTCCAAAAGTTCTTTGGCATACTTTGCTTGATTCATGTGAAGGCCTGATTCACTTCTGGAAACTTCAAAGCCAAGAAAATACCTTAAAGATCCTAAGACTTTTAAGCAAATTGAATGTTTAAGTCTTGAACAGTAGCTTGTACTAAAGTATGATGATTTCCAGTGAGTAGTATGTCATCCACATAGACTAGGACATACATGATTTTCTCATCTTTTTTGTAAACAAAAAGGCTTGAATCTACCATAGAATGTGTAAACCCCTCTGCAAAAAAGCTCTTTTTAGCTTCTCAAACCAAGCTCTTGGTGCTTGTTGTAAGCCACAAAGAGCCTTGATTAGTTTGCATACATGATGAGGGTGTGCATGGTTAACAAACCCTTTAGGTTGAGTCATGTATACTGTCTTAGTAAGTTCACCATTTAGGAACGCATTGTTGATGTCAATCTGTTGTATATCCCACCTATTATTTACTGCTAAGCTGAGAATCACACAAACAGTGGGAGACTTTACTACAAGACTGAAGGTTTCCAAGTAATCTACACCTAAAGTTTGCTGGAAACCTTTTGCCACTAACCTGGCATTGAAGCTCTGAACAGATCCATCAGAGTTATACTTGATTCTAAACACCCATTTACTACCAACTGGGTGCATTTTAGATGTGAGAGGAACTAACTCCTAAGTGTTATTAGTCAACAGGGCATCAAATTCAGTTTGCATGGTAGCCTTCTAGGATGGATGGGTAAGAGCTTCTGATACTGTAGCTAGTTCTTTGGTGTCAAGGGAAGAAACTAAGACCGTATTATGAGCTCTAGTATTAGACCTAGTGAGCATAAGATGTGTATTTAATGATGGAAGGCAGGGTTTGGCAAGAGGCAAAAAGATAGAAAATGGAATAGAATCATAAGACTCATTGGAGTCTAAAGTTTGAGGTGATAGTATAGAGGTTTGAGATTGATCTGATAGATTAGTTTGAGGTGACAATATGGAAGTTTGAAACTGATCTAATAGGTTTGTGTGTGGGACAGAAAAATGGGCATTGTCATGTGTTGTAGGATCAAATGTGGGAGACTTATTGAAAGAAGTAGTTGGCTTGAGAACTGGGGTAGAGTTTGATGTATCTGAAGTGCTAGATTGATGTAGTGTGGCAAGACTAGAAACTGATGTATCTGGTAGTTTAGACTGATTAAGTATGGTAAGACCATTAGGAGCTATAGAATGCATATTGGAATGCGAAGGTAAATGCCACACAGAATGATTAAAGGAATGTGAATGAAAGTCACATGAAGGTGAATCATTGGAAGACAGAGAAATAGATATTTGAGTAAATGCAAATGGAAATTCAGTTTCATCAAAACTCACGCTTTGACAGACATAAATGTGACCAGTGGGATCCAAACACTTATAACCCTTGTGATGTAAACTATACCCAATAAAGTACATTTGATAGTATGAAAATTGAATTTGTGATTGTTGTATAGTCTAAGAAATGGGTAAACAGCACATCCAAAAACTTTGATGGCTGAATAGTTTGGTAGAGTGTGAAACAAAACCTGAAATAGAGATAAATGTGAAAAGACTGGTGTGGGTAGTCTGTTGTTGAGATAGGCTACAGTTTGAAATGCAAACCACTGGTATTTAAGTGGCATACAGGCTTGGGCAAAGCAAGGTAAGGCCTTGTTCCATAATTTGTCTATGTTTTCTCTCAACTCTACCATTTTGTTAGTGAGTGTGAGGACAAAGGATGCTTAAAAAGAATGTCATTTTCTTAAAGGTAGAGAACTAAGCTTCTATATTCTCCACCCCAATCGGTTTGAACACATTTTATTGAGGTATTAAATTGTTTTTCAACTAAGACATGAAATTGCTTAAAAACAGCTTGAGTTTGAGATTTGGCTTTTAAAGGGAAAAGCCAAGTGAATCTACTGTGATCATCCAAAAATTGGATGTAATATTTTAACCCTTCAGGCAATGGGACTGGAGAAGGCCCCCAAAGATCAGAGTATATTAATTCTAAGGGTTTAGATGCATGGAATGAGGACCTAGGAAAAGTTGGCTGATGTAACTTCCCATACTTGCATGCTTGACAGAATGTAATATCATTCTTTGTGTGATGAGGAATTTTTAATACATGGAGGATTTTTGTAAGGACCGCCATGTGTGGATGGCCAAGCCTCATATGGCAAAGCAGAACATTTGTTTTTTGTGCTGGAAAAGACTCAAATTTATGCAATTTATTGATAGAATTGTGATCAATTATAGAGTGCATAACATCTGAGACAAAAGAGTCAGAATGTTGTACATTAGTGTCATTGAAAGGAATATTACATGTGGGAGTCCAATTCTTAAAGGGAATTGAAATAGGAAGCTATGAGTGTTTGAAAGATGATGCAGATGCAGGTACTATTTTATGGAGAGATGAGGTAGGACAACTGCTTTTAGACTTTAAGTTACGGTGAGAGGCCATGAAAGAAGAAGTGACTAGAGCTGGAACTTGTAGTCGATAGAGACCATCTTTAAGCATTCCTTGAAGAAAAATTGCTTTGGAGATCTTGTTCTTTACCACATATGAATCAGTAAAAAAACTCAACCAAAACATCATTTTCTTTAGTTAGTTTAGACACATTAAGAAGATTCTTGGTGATGTGTGAAACACAAAAAACATTCCTAAGGTGTAAGACTCTATTCAGGCAAAATAAGGTAACAAAACCAGTATGACTAATAGATAAAAGCTCACCATTTCCAACTTGGAGTTGCTCACTGCCAGCATAGTTGGTATTGCCCATAAGTTGTGAGAAATCTGAGGTAACGTGGTCTGTGGCTCCATAGTCAATGTACCAAGCTCTGTCTTGAACCATGGAAGGTGTGGCAATGTAATTGATAGCAATTGGAGATTGTTCATACTACTAAGATTGAGCAACTAATGTTTGATTGTGCATATGAGCGGATGTTGATGAGCTTGACTGGTTATCAACGTTCACAGATGTGGTTCCATGATCTGTAGTATGTTGTGAAGAAATAGATGAACTTGACTGTAAACCTGGTGCTTAAGAATGAGTTGTTATTACAGGATACTGATTTCTAGAACTAGAATACTGATGTCCAAGATTAAAAGTAGTTGATCTCATATATCCAGGAGAGGTAAAGTTGCCCCTAAACAATGAGCTATTTCTTGTGAAATTCACACCAAAACGGTGATAACAATTTAGGGCCAAGTGTCCTGTTTTGCCACATACTTGACATATGGGTTTCCCTCTGCCACCTCCTCAGCCTCTTCCCCTGCCACCAGGAAATCCTCCAGAAAATTGTTGATTTTGGAACTGATTTTGAGGAGTGGAGTATAAGACTTGATTTTGGATTAGCAATAAGGTAGGGCATTTGATTGAAAGTAGAGGGGTTAAATGAGGAGGCAGGATTAAAGGTGGGGATTTGGTGTTTGGGAGATGATGTTGTGTGAAATTAAGAGAATTCAGTAGGGAAATAGGATTGAATAGTCTATGATTTTTGGTATCATTATTGATGGAAAGAGTTGCTACATTGGCCAAACCACCATGAAACTCATTGTGAATAACTAAACACATTGCAATATTTTCTCTTTCTAGCCAAAGCTCAGGCTTTTGTAACAAAATTTATGCTTCTTGGACAGAAATGGGGTCAAGTTTTGACTCCAATCTAGTAGTAATGTTTACAACCATAGCATCATACTCTGAGTTTAGGCCATCTAGAATATAACTGAGAAGTTCTTCATCTATTACAATGACTCCACTTGCATTTAAATTTTCGGCAAAACCTTTCATTTTTAGAAAGTAATTGTGCATACTCATATTTTCCTTTTGTGTGTTCTGTAAAAGACTCTTAACATAAAGAGTTTTGGCTCTTGATTCAGTGATGAATTCCTTTTCTAAGGTGAGCCAAATATCAACAACATACAAACATTTGGAGATTACAGCAAACATTGACTTTGAGATTGACGATAACAACCAACTAACCAGTAATGTATCAGTTTTCTTCCAAAGCATATAATCAGGGTTAGGTTTCTTGGTTACCTCTGAATTCAGATTTTCTGATTGCGTTCTTATAAAAGGGGTAGGGCAAGCTATCAAACCAGTCAAGTGTTCTTCGAGATCATGAGCTCCAACAACAAACAACACCTGAGATTTCCAAAATCGATGATTCACAAGTCAATTTTGGAGAAATGATTGGCAAGGTTGAAAAGGATATTGAAGATGAACTGACGAAATTGAATGTTTCAGACGTAGGTCTGAAATTTGTGTTCTTATCAGTTTTGTTAACGGGAGAAGAAAAAGAAGAGGAACCAGCCATTGTGACATTGGTTGATGGCTTTAATAGAAAATTAGAGATGAAAATCAACTAAAACCAGCTAAATCAGCTGATAAAGTGCAGAGAAGATAAAGGGAAAGTTTAAGAGAGAGAGAGAGAGTAATCTGTTTCTTTTTATTATTTTTGAATGACAGCTACAGTGTTATATTTATACAAGCTGTATTAACAAACTATTAACAAACTTAAACATGTGATTAACAGAATAACAGAAATAGTGAATAGACTTAACAAACTTTTAACAAACTCTTCAACATTTTCTCATCCTAATAGTATTCATAGAGAAATAGCTAATCTTACTCAAGGAACATCTACAGTTGCGATCTATTACAATAAGCTTAAATCGCTTTGGGATGAATTGAATTCGTTGGTTAGTTTACCTCCTCCAAATAGTGCTATTGCAAGGGCTTATCTAGATCATCTCAACCAACAGAAACTGTTGCAATTCTTGATGGGACTAAATGATTCTTACTCTATGGTGCGTAGTCAAAACCTGCTCATGTCTCCATTACCTTCTGTAAAACAAGCTTATTCAGTGGTGAATCAGGATGAGAGTAAAAAAGTTTTGTCTATAATTAATATAAATAACGAAGTTACAACTACTCTTTATGTGCACAATAACCAAAAGACTAAGAATCAAAATCCAAAATATAAAGGGAAGAAGCCATACATTGAATGCGATTATTGTCATCTGTCTGGACATAAAAGAGACACTTGCTACAAGCTTCATGGTTACTCTACTGATTTTCAGTTCACGAAAGGGAAGAACAATACAAAAGCTAAGGTGTCGGCTAACCAAGTGCAATCTCAACCTACAAATTTGAATTCAGAAAGTCCAAATTCTAGAACATCTCTCGGGAGAGTCCTATCTGTAGAACAATATAATCAGCTTTTACAACTATTAGAAAAGGAGAATGTTAGTACTCCATCAGCTAATTTGGCAGGTAACATTACATCCCTATTCTCATGCCATGATGTTGATAATTGGATCATAGATTCAGGTGCAACTGACCATAAGACCCATAATTTTTTTGGTTTGGAATCTCCTATTGCTGTTGAATCACCATTAAATTCACCAGTAGGACTCTGTAATGGTATAAAGACCTACATTAAACATACTGGTTCTGTTAATTTGGATAGTAATGTTAATCTTCAGAATGTACTTCATTTACCAGATTTCAAATATAATATTCTTTCGGTGTCAAAATTTACTTCTTCCAACAACTGTTCCATCACATTTTATCCTAATTTTTGTTTAATTCAGAATCTTTGGAGTGGCAAATTGAAAGGGATTGGTAGAAAAAGCCAAGGACTTTACTATTTTGTACCTCTTTCAAAAATAAATTCCAATGTATATGATTTAATATGATAATCAAATCAATTTGTAAGAAACATTGTTTCAAACAAACTGTAAATTCTGTTTCAAAGTTGAATAAAGAAAATGATTTCTTTTCTTCTTCTGCATCTTGTTTATCCTTCAATTCTGAACTTTGGCATAAAAGATTGGGACACATTCCTTATTCAGTTCTAAAACTTAAGTTTAAAGAGTTGCACACTTCATATCCTCCTCATTGTTGTGTCTGTCCCTTAGCCAAACCAACCAGAGTTCCATTTCCTTTGAGTAATTCAGTTACTAATCATATTTTTGATCTTTTACATATTGATGTTTAGGGACCATATAAGATACAAACTCAAGGGAATGCTAGGTTTTTTCTTACAATTGTGGATGACTATTCAAGAGTTACTTGGCTGTTTCTCATGAGATTTCTTTTTTTTTTTTTTTTTTTTTTTTTTTTGTACATAAACCCAAATATGGGCAATAACTTGTTATGAATTTAAATTACAATAACATTTTATATACAAACTTTTATACAATGAAGATGATGAAATAATAATAAAATAAATTAGTGTTAAGCATGGAATGAAAGTTGTATTAGATTAAATCCAATACACACATCAATATAAAACACAAAAAATGGATGATAAACTTTCATACCTCTCTTGAAACCATTTTCACTATTAATTTTTTGATATTTTATTTTTAAACCTCATGACACCCTAAATTATATTTTATTGATCCTACATTTATATAATAATAATTATGGATTAAAATTTTCTCATTTAAGAAGAAATGTCTTTCTTTTATTTATACAATATTGAAGATTTTAGAGAGAAAAACAAAATCTAACTTTAACTAATTTCCCTAACGTTCTTGATTAAAACCGATTACCGAACTTAACAAATTTTAAACTATTAACATTTGTCGATTCTTCATCGACACTTACTGTTGTCTTGTAGTGCTTGCTCTTCTTTGCTTTGATCTTCAGAAAGCTTCTCTTCTGGTTCGTCATTACTTATAACAACATATATAAGATTATACTCACTCAGCATTTTGAAAAACTAACAATCAGATAGCAAGGTTTGTGTTATTCATTAGGATACAACTCATACAAGTTAAAAAGTAAATATATATCTTTTACGATACAGATAAATTTATTTGAAAAAACCACACAATCTAGTCCAAATATAAATACCTAAAATGTCTTAAATGACTTAAATTAAGTCATATTTAAACTTCAGGATATGACAAAACAACATGCCCTACTCTTATTTTGAATTGGTCAAATAGATGATCATAAACAACCAATTATTTATTATTTTTGTTCAAAGCTAAAGATGATAAGGAATGGGAATTAAGCATAGACCATCTTTTCTTCAACCACTCACACCAAGTGCCTCGGTCATGTCTAATTTTTCATGCTTTATTCCATTGGGAAGTTCCCAATCGAAGTGGTATAGCAACGTCGCAAGAGCAATCTTGATGTTGGCTAGAGCATATGAAGATCCTAGGCACATCCTCCTTCCAGCTCCAAATGGGATGAATTTAAAATTAGTTCCCCTATAGTTAATAGCACAATCAAGGAACCTCTCTGGTTTAAAGTTCTCGGGTTCAGACCAATATTTTGGATCCCTTCCAATTGCCCATGCGTTAACAATGACTTTAGTTTTGGCAGGTGATGGGGATTCTATTCGGAAGAGTAGTAGGATTAGGACTCCTAATCCTAAATATGAGGAATAGTTCTATTGGTAGGATAAGAATAAGGGATAGTAGGAAGAGTTGTTTATCCTTATCATTATTTGCATGTTAGCTTTATCGTATCTGAATTGTAGGAATGATACTAGGTTGGAGAGGTGAGCCTATTTAAAGAGAGTCTTCAGGTTAGAAAGGATTATTGAGTATTTTGATTAACACATTGCATGTAACGGTGATTCCTACCTTAAGTGGAGTATCAATATTATTATTATCTTGCGGTTCCATATCTTCGTTTAGTCCAAACTCCTATAGTTCCATCACAATTATCATATCAATTGGTATCAGAGCATGTCGACCAATAAGGACCGAATTGAGAAGCTTGAACTTGATGTACAGAAGCTGTCGGACAACAGTGCAAAATGGTTTGAGAGTCTGGAAAAGTCATTGGAGAATATTGCAAGTTCTATCAAGGAGGGTTTTTTGGGGGGTCAATACAAGACTGATGGCGAAAATTCTCAGAGTTCCAACAAAGGGTTCGGAGAGACATGCCATTCTTCATGGAATGGTCATCATCGGAGTCGTCAAGGAGAGGGGTCGTACATCCGTCCACTGAAGATGGATTTTCCTCGATTTTCTAGGGAGGAACCCATTATATGGCTGGATCGTGTGGCTCAATATTTTGAGCTTCAGCAAACGCCGGAGGAGTAGAAAATTACGTTGGCTGCCTTTTATCTTGAAGGGGATGCTAACCAGTGGTGGCAATGGCTGAAAAAATCTACGTACAAGATGCCAAACCTTTCGTTTGGATGAACTTTGAGCAAGACTTATTGGCTCGTTTTGGACCTACAGATTATGAAGATTTTGATGAAGCTCTATCACACATAGAACAAAAGGGGACGGTATGGGAGTATCAATGGGAATTTGAACGCCTCGCTAATCGGGTGGAGGGATGGCCGCAGAAGGCATTGGTAGGCATTTTTCTGGGCAGGTTACGAGCGGACATAGCCAATCCAGTCAAGATGTACAAACCTCGGTCTCTCCGAGAGACTATCCAGTTAGCTCGAATGTAGGAGGATCAGATGAATCGTGCCAAACCATTTTTTCGAGGGGAAAAAATCACGCTTTACACCAAGAAACCAATCGGAGGGAGGATCATCAACCCCAATTACCAAACCCAATCAAACAATACCACCAGTCAAGAAGATTTCGTGGGAGGAAATGCAGAAGCAGAAGGAAAAGGATTATGCTTCAGTTGCAATGAAAGATTCATGCCAGGCCATCGATGTGCTATCAAGCAATTGTTTGTGTTTGATGCTGAGAATGGGGGTGAGTATGATAGCATGGCGGACAAACTAGCAATGGAGCAGACCGAATAGGAGGCAATTGATGTTGACCTACAGATTTCCCTGCATACTTTAACCGGGTATATAGGACCACAGACGATGAGGGTGGCTGTCGAACCGGTCGTCACAGTCACAAAATTAAACCTAAATACCGTAGTTAGCGGTAAGAAGGGTCGAATCCACAAGGAGCAAGACTAACAACCTAATGTATTTTGAGTTGCGGAAATGAAATTGGCAATTGATTAATGAAACTAAACAAACTAAATGGAAATAATAAAAGAGTGAAATTAAAACCAATAAAGACTTTATAATAAAAACGTTGCAGTTACGGTTTTGGTTCGACACGAGACCAACTCACACAATTCTCCTCCACCTTCTACGATCCCCTAAACCTACAAGGCAAGGTAAATCAATGAAATAGTTTGCCGGCACTCTAGGTATAATCTATCATGTCTCACCCGATCACTCAAGTTCGATTGGTTAAAGATTATCATTAAATGTCGATAAACGCTATAAGACAATACCACTAGTTGGTACGCGATTAACAAATACAATTTGTCAACACGTATCTTCCAAACAACCAACTTCACAATAAACGCAACAATAATCGAAATGAAATTAAATCTGAACACAACTCAATTACAATCTATGCGAAGTAATGAAAAGCAATTTTCATCATTTAATTATTTCAAACCAACGTTCATCATTCAGCGCGTTCTATGAAAACATTAAATCACAATGGATAACAATATTCATCATAGATTATGCTCAAACCATATTAAAGTATCAAAATCAAACATGAAACGAAAACAAATATAATCCGAAGCATAATACTACCAAATGTCCTACAATCGGGCTCATCCAACTAGTCGAGAGCTGATGAGCAGAGTCATGGAGTCAATCTTGATCTCGCCTATGCCGTAACAGATAACCGGGAACTTAGCCACTCATGGTGGTGATGACGGAGGCTGAAACGGTGGAAACGAAGCTGATCATGGCAGAGAGGAGGTAACCAACAGCGATATGATGCAAAGAAGGGGCGAAAACGACCAACGAATAGCCCTGAATATGAAGAGCCACACTCGCCGAAAAACGTTAATTTTATGACGGGTCTTCCAAAAAATGGTGGCCGAAATGGAATCCGAAGGTACCGATGGAAAGCTCTGGTGATAGGGAGCTCAGATCAGGTTCTGGGGAGGTGGAAAGTCACTGGAAATGAGCAAGATCTAGGCTGGAAGATGAAGAGGCGCGGTGGCGATTTGGCAGATTCCGATGGTTTTTCAGCTGCTGAAGCTTGGAATGGATAGATCCAGCCATGGGGAAGGAAGATCAAGTCCTAGGGAGCCCAACTATTGCCGAAACACGGCAAAATCTTAGCTGGATTGCGAACAGTCGTGGCAACGAAATGCGAACAGTCGCGACAGCAAATCACATCTCACGGTGGCGTTGATGGCTGATGAAGATGATAGATGGTCGGGGAAGATGAATCGTCGTCGGAGGCCGTCGAAAAGGAAGACGAAGAGTTACCAAAAAAATTGTGAACAGCGCCCCCTGGAAAACGCGACCTTTCGTTTTCTTTTATAGAACAAAATGCAAAATATTATTTTGGTCCTTACACAATTGAAACATGACAAAATCAGCCCTTATAAATATGACAATTTACCCCCTAAACAGCATAAATGAGACAAAATCACCCCTAATCCATAAACCACAACCTAATATCAACTCATATCCTTTCCAAAATCATTCCAAACATGTTAAATTCATAAGAAAAATATTAGGAAGCGATTTTCGTGAATAAATTCATAAATTCTTTAATTGTCTCAATATACTTCAGTTTAATCACACTTGGGGTATTTTTATCACCAAAATGGAGTCACTTTCATGACTCTAACACACTCCCAACTTACTCTTTGCTCGTCCTCGAGTAAAGTTAAAAGAACTCTTTCAACATTCTCATAAAACCATACACAACCATATTCATCAACAACCAAGACATTCATCAAAAGGTAAAGTGAAGAATTTGAACCTAACATGCAAACAACACGATCCTAAATAAAGAACTAAAGTTTATGTTAAGATTTGCCTATCTCCATTCAAGCTTCTCAATCACACATTTCACATTTATATCACAATGTTAAAATTTCATGCAAAACTCCCCAACTTATGTACATGCAATATAATGCTCATTTTCCACACAAGATTTTGACATGTTATTTCTTTTCATTCATCACTTGTTTTTTTTTTTTTTTTTTTTTTCTTGTCTTAACTTCTTAAGCTTTCTAGAAAGTCCGTGTAATGGGCTTTAGGTCAATGACTCCCAAACTAGATGGTTATAGGGCACTAAATGTAGAACACTCCTCAAGCTTACTCACCCAAACCAACTAGGCTAAAAGTCAAGAATTTATTTCTTTTTTTTTTTTTTTTTTTTTAATAAAGCTTATGATCTATTTAATGACTTCTTAAGCTTTCAGGAGGACCCATATAACGAGTTTTAGGCCAACCGCTCTCAAGCTAGATAGCTTTAAGGGATTAGGTGTAGAACACCCCTCGGGCGTACTCACTCGAGTCAACTAGGCTAAAAATCAAAACCAAATCATCAAGCAACATTTAAGCACATTTAACACACGCAAGATAATAAATGAAACTTTGCTCCATGGGCATGTAAATTATGTGGGAGACTTACATAAACAATAAAACATATGACATTTACACAAACTAGTGTCTAACCACAATTATGGACAAACCTAGCACAAAACAGAACTAATAGTGCAATGTTTAAAACCATGTTGCAACAAACAATTTTCAAAAACCTCACAAAACCTTTCAACTAGCATCTAAATTGCTTCAAAAATGGTGATTATGCATGAATTCATGAAAAAATTTAAAAATAATCACTTTAGTTCACTTTAACCACTTTTGGACTTACAAGAGTAAGATTCAACATATTTTCAACAAAAAACATCATCATGCCACAAAAATTTAAGCACAATCCCCACAAAAGCATCATCAACAACACTTCATAAAGCTATCACAATCTCCACAAAAGCATCATCAACAACTCTTCACAAAAATATCACAATCTCCACAAAAGCATCATCAACAACACTTCACAAAAATAAAAAATCAAATCAACACTCCCCAACTTAAAATGTCATTGTCCTCAATGACCCACAACTACAAATATCCTCCCCAATTTAGCATCAAATGATCTCAAATGGAAATATGATCAATAACATTAAAATCATCCAACATATTCGAGAACCAAGAAATCTAACAATAATAGCATATAAGGTGGAGAGATACAACCTGAGGAACAATGGTGGGGCTGTCATCAACAAAGTGTGTGGAGCATGCATAAACGTAGCCTTGGACTAGTTAATGAGTTTCCAAACATGACAATCCTGCGAAGACAAAAACAACAAAAACATAAAAGCAGTAAAAACATATTTACAAAGGTGGGTTGCCTCCCACAAGCGCTAAGTTTAAAGTCTTCAGCCAGACTCAGTGCACTGACATGGCTAATGTGGTTCTAATAAAGAGCACTCCTCAATCACCTCTCCATCATTAATGCCATCAACATAAGGTTTACGTCTTTGGCCATTCACCTTAAAAATTTGTCCCCTTTTTGGGTTTCGGATTTCAACAGCTCCATGAGGCAAAATATTAAGAACAATAAAAGGGTCATCCCATCGTGACTAAAGCTTCCACGGAAAGAGGTGAAGCTTAGAGTTAAAAAGCCACACTTTTTGATTAGGAGAGAATGACTTCCTAATGATGTGTTTATCGTGAAAAGCTTTAGTTTTCTCTTTAGAGATGCAAGAGTTCTCATAAACTTCGTGTCTTAGCTCATCTAACTCCGAAAATTGGAGTTTCCTATGGTCACCGGCCGTGGTCATATCAAAATTGAATTTCCTTGTGGCCCAATATGCTCTATGTTCAAGTTCTACAGGTAAATGACATGCTTTCCCAAAAACTAACCGATAAGGGGACATGCCAATAGGGGTACAATATGCGGTTTGATAGGCCCAAAGTGCATCATTCAGACGCATTGACCAATCCTTACGATTGGGCCGTACCATTTTCTCTAAGATAGTCTTAATTTCCCTATTATCACGTTCCACTTGTCCATTAGTTTGAGGGTGATAAGGTGTGGCAACTCGATGGGTGATTGAGTACTTTTTCAATAGTGAGCCAAAGTGCCATATTGGTGAAATGTGAGCCACCATCACTGATAATGTCGCGCGGATGACCGAAATGGCTAAAGATGTGCGATTGAACAAAGTTGACAACCATTCTATGATCATTGGTCCTAGTGGCAATGACTTATACCCATTTAGACACATAATCCACTGCAAATAAGATATATTCAAAGCCAAAAGATGGGGAAAATGGACCCATGAAATCAATACCCCTCACATCAAACACTTCCACAATCAAAATAGGATTCAGGGGCATCATATCTCGTCTACCAATACTCCCTACTTTTTGACATGAAGTACAACACGACAATAAAAGAATACATCACAAAAAAGAGAGGGCCAATAGAAACCACTATGGAGGACCTTTAAAGCGGTCCTCTTATCACTATAATGACCACCACAAGCATAAGAATGACAAAATGCAAGTACACTACTAAACTCGTGATCGAGAACACATCTTCTAACTATCTGGTCTGCACACACCCTGAAAAGGTTTGGGTCTTCCCAAAAATAATGCTTGATGGTTGCAAAGAAATGATCTTTCTGAGTTTTGGTCTACCCTAATGGTAATTGTCCTACGGCCAAGTGATTGACTATTTGGGCATACCAAGGTGCTTTGGATTGGGATATCGCAAATAGTTGCTCATTCGGGAAAGATTCATTCAAACATTGACCGGGGACATACTTTGTAAAGAGTCTAGGCAAGTGGTCGGCGACCACATTATCACTACCCTTTTTATCTTTGATTTCTAGATCAAACTCTTACAATAACAAAATCCATTGAATTAGTCTAGGCTTAGTGTCTTTCTTGGCTAACAAATACCTAACTGCAACGTGGTCTGTAAAGACGACTATCCTTGACCCAAGAAGATAAGACCGGAACTTATCAAGGGAAAACACTACTGCAAGCAACTCTTTCTCCGTAATGGTATAATTACATTGAGCATCGGAGAGGGTTTTGCTTGTATAGTATATCACAACGGGCTTTTTATTCCCCCGTTGGCCAAAGACTACACCAATGGCTTAGTCTGACGCGTCACACATCACTTCAAAAGGTAGGTTCCAATCAAGAGGTTGCATGATGGGTGCTATAGTCAACGCTTCCTTCAAAATGGTAAACGCAATCATACAAGAGTCATCAAAAACAAATGGCACATCTTTAGCAAGCAAATCACACAAAGGCTTGGAGATCTTGCTAAAATTCTGGATGAAACGCCTATAAAATCCTGCATGGCCTAGGAAAGATCTAATTTGTTTGACCGACAAAGGCAGTGGTAGTTGAGAAATCAACTCTACCTTTGCCTTATCTACTGTTATCCCCTACTTGGAAACTACATGACCTAAGACAATTCCCTTTGGAACCATGAAATGGCTCTTTTCCCAACTAAGAACAAGATTTGTCTCTTTACAATGTTTCAACACCAACTCAAGTTTTTCGAGACAATCATCAAAAGATGCACCAAACACAGAAAAATCATCCATGAAGACTTCAAGGAATTGACCCACCATGTCAGAAAATATCAATAACATGCACCTTTGAAACGTTGCCGGTGCATTGCATAACCCGAAGGGATGCAAAGAAAGGAAAACGTACCAAAAGGACATGTGAACGTGGCATTTTCCTGGTCTTTGGAGGCAACTAGTACTTGGTTATATCTGAAATAGCCATCCAAAAAATAATAGAAAGCTTGCCCTGCAAGTTTTTCTAGGATTTGGTCAATAAATGGGAGCGGGAAATGATATTTTCTAGTGGCTAGGTTGAGCTTCCTATAGTCAATGCAAACTCTCCATCCTGTGGGAGTACGGGTAGGAATTCGCTCACCTTTTTCATTTTCAACAACGGTGAGGCTACTCTTCTTAGGTACAACATGGGTCAGACTCACCCATTGGCTGTCGGATATAGGGTAGATGATACATGCATCAAGCCATTTGATCACTTTTTTCTTCACCACCTCTTTCATGTTCGGGTTTAACCTTCTTTGAGCTTCATGCACCGGTTTAGTATTCTTCTCACAAAATATGCGATGCATGCACAAAGAAGGGCTAATCCCTCACAAATCGGCTACCGACCAACCGATTTCTTCCTTATGTGCTATCAAGACCGCCACTAATCTCTCCTCTTGCTCACTATCTAAGTTGGCGGCAATGATCACGGGTAAGGTCTTGTTGGGTCCTAGGAAAACATACTTTAGAGTATCAGGCAAGGCCTTCAACTCTAAGACTGGTGGAGACTCAATTGACCTCGGTTGTGTCGTCTTAGACAAAGGTGATAAGGGTTCATACTTGATGTTCCAAGGTTGACGTTCTAGAGTGGGCGACCTAGCTATATACGCACTAACCTCCAGAATCTCAGACACGACACTCAAGCTAGATATCTCCTCAACAAATGGATTCATAAGAGTGTAAATTGCATCATCACATAACATCTGTGGGGCGTGAGCCTCCACTAGACTGTCAATAGCATCAACCATGAAACACTCGTTATCTTCCTCATGCATCGGTCCTAAACCAGCATTAAACACATTAAGTCTCAGTTTCCTATTCCTAAAAGACACTTCCATCTCTCCTGATCTATAATTAATGCAAGCATTTGCCATTGCTAGAAAAGGTCTCCCTAAAATAATCGGTGGCATACTTCCACTGCTCATGTACTCCATGTCTAAGATAAGAAAATCCACCGAAAAATATAGTTCCTCAACCTTAACTAACACGTCCTCAATTAGGCCCCTAGGCATTTTGACCGATCGGTCAGCTAACTGTAGGATGACTTCAGTAGACTTGAGCTTACCTAAGTTAAACTATTCATACACGGAAGTGGGTAATAAGTTCACGCTCGCCCCTAAGTCTAAGAGTGCTCTATCAATCGTGACATTACCTATCACACAAGAAATAATAGCAGCTCCAGGATCCTTTAACTTCGGGAATGCGGTTTGAGATAACCGCACTTACATTTTTAGGTAAATGTACAGTCTTAGGTGTGTGAGATTTCATTCGCCTCTTTTGCGTGCACAGGTCTTTGAGGAATTTGGCATAGCAGGTACTTGCTTAATGGCATCTAAAAGTGGAATGTTAATCTGTACCTGCTTAAACAACTCAATCATTTCCTTTATCCTAGCACTTTTCCTAGTATTGTGAACATTTAGGGGCTCTAAGCCCTGAGGAAAGCGTGCTCTCGGTATGTACGATGCAGGGGATGGTTCATTCTCCCCAACTTTTTCCTTACCCGGTCCCTGAACAATTGGCTCTACAAGTGGCTCACTCTCACTCTCTTTGGCTTGGTCCCTACCTAGACTTTCCTCTTCCCTACCCTGGACTTTTACTTCCCTTTCAGGCCATATTAGCTCTCGGTCGCTCTAAAGAGTCATCATGGCCTTAGCTTGTTTGGAAAACCCTCTCTATTGAGAAGAACAATTAGGGTCACCTATGACTTGACTAGGCAATTGGCCTTGTTCCCTCCTATTGACTGCTTCGGCTATTTGACCAATCTGGGTCTCTAGCTTACTAATGGATTAGGAATGAGAATGTAGAAGTTGGGTATTCTGCTCTAAATCTTGGAACCTAGCATTCATGTCATCTTTTTGTTCCTACATGGTTTGGAGCATTTAAGCCATCATTGATTCTAGTGAACTAGGCACTGGAGTGGGCTGCTGAACGGGAGGTGGGATCTTAGGTTGGATGGGTGGTTGGATTGAAGGTTGCTCCCTATAATTGCCTTGTTGATTGGAAGGATTTTTCCTGTATGACATATTATTGGGGACATTCTGAGGTGGTTGTGGCTTCCATGAAAAATTAGGGTGATTACGCCACCCAGGATTGTATGTGTTCAAGTACAGATCGCTCCGTCTTTGGAAGCCTTGTGCAACCTACACTTGCTCCTCAAAAGGGTCAAGGGTGGGTTCCTCAATTGGATGGTCAAGAGTGGAGTGCATGGCAAAAACATCCTGGTTCGCCCAATTCTGAGATGATTGTGTAGAGGGTTGCCCTTGTATAGATACAAACTGGTCAAATCAGTGGGCCAACACCTCTAACTTGGAACTAATGTCATATAACCGTGACACCTCATACATGCCACCCTTCTTGGATAGCTACCCTGAAATAGGCATTCTAGACGGAGAAATGTGGTGCATTGAATTTTCACTTAAGGTCTCGAAGAGTTGCCATAACTCATTCTCGTTCTTGTGCATAAATGTTCCTCCATAAGAGGCATCTACCATATTCCTATGCCTCTCGGTTAGTCCGTCATAAAAACTACGAACTAATTGCCACCTAGGGACTACGTGATGGGGACACTTCTTAAGCATTTCCTTCAAACGTTCCCAACTCTCATAAAATTCCTCGCCATCAAGTTGAGCGAAACTAGTAATGGCTCGTCTTATGCTGTTGGTTTTACCAATGGGATAATACTTTTTTAGGAATCCTTGTTGCATTTGGGCCCAAGAGATAATGGACCTTGCTGCCAAAGAATTGAGCCACTGTTTGGCTTGATCCTTAAGTGACAATGGGAATAAAATTAAGTGCACGACATCTTCATTCACATGTTGAAGTCTAACTGTGGAGCAAACCTCTAAAAATTCATCTAAGTGTTTGTATGGCTCCTCATTTAAATTCCCATAATAAATTGGTAGCAATTGGACGACACTAGTTTTGATCTCATAGTGTTGTGTCTGGACATTGGGGATACATATACATGAGGCTGAAATGTAGGTGGTGGGTGCGAAAAGTTGGCTAAGGGGCACATCTGCGGGTTCATCTTGGTCAACCATCCTACGTGCTTGTTTTCTATTCCTCTTACAAGTGCGTTCAATTTCAAGATTCAAAGGTAATAACTCTTCGTTACAAGACCTTCTAGTTTGCATTCATCAATCAAACACACAAAAGGCTCAACAAACAATGCAACAACAATCTCAAAGAAAATTAACTAAATGCAAATTTTAAGAAACAAATTTTAATAAGCACACAAAACAAAACTAAAACAAATCTAAAATCTAACAAAACTATACCCAACAAATTTTACACAACAAATAAGCTTAATCAAAACTAAAGTTATCAATGCAACCTAAAAGAATTTAATACTAAGAACAAAAATTAAATCCTAGGAATAAAAAAATCAAAGGTTAAGAGAATTTCACAATCGGGTCGTGCAAGATCTTTACTGCTCACGACACGCTGAGGCGTTTTCCCAATTGTAATTTTCCTGCAAAACAAAAACAAACACAAATGAAACTATTCCAATGAAAATAAAATAAAACGAAGTAAAAATGAAATTACGCAAACAACCTAAAAAGAAAATAATTAACCAACAATGCAAAGAGTCAAACTAAACAGAACACAAAAATTAAATAATTCACCCAAACAAAGTAATCACTACAAAGAAAATAACACAAACAAAAACAAAGACTAAAATAAACCTAGAATAAAAACTAATGACTACGCAAACACACAAAGTCAAAAGCACGTTGCTCCCCGGCAACGGCGCCAAAATTTTGTCGAACCGGTCGTCACAGTCACAAAATTAAACCTAAATACTGTAGTTAGCGGTAAGCAAGGTCAAATCCACAGGGAGCAAAACTAACAACCTAATGTATTTTGAGTAGCAGAAATGAAATTGGCAATTGATTAATGAAACTAAACAAACTAAATGCAAATAATAAAAGAGTGAAATTAAAACTAATAAAGACTTTATAATAAAAATATTTCCGTTACGGTTTTGGTTCGACACGAGACCAACTCACACAATTCTCCTCCACCCTCTATGATCCCCTAAACCTAAAAGGTAGGGTAAATCAATGAAATAGTTTGCCGGCACTCTAGGTATAATCTATCCTGTCTCACCCGATCACTCAAGTTCGATTGGTTAAAGACTATCATTAAATGTCGATAAACGCTACAAGACAATACCACTAGTTGGTACATGATTAACAAATACAATTTGTCAACACATATCTTCCAAACAACCAACTTCACAATAAACGCAACAACGGTAGAAATGAAATTAAATCCGAACACAACTCAATTACAATCGATGCGAAGTAATGAAAAGCAATATTCATCATTTAATTATTTCAAACCAACGTTTATCATTCAACGAGTTCTATGAAAACATTAAATCATAATGGACAACAATATTTACCATAGATTATGCTCAAACTATATTAAAGTATCGAAATCAAACATGAAACGAAAACAAATATAATCCGAAGCACGATACTACCAAATTTCCTACAATCGGGCTCATCCAACTAGTCTAGAGCTGATGAGCAGAGTCGTGGAGTCAATCTCGATCTCACCTATGCCGTAGCAGACAACCGGGAACTTAGCCGCTCATGGTGGTGATGACGGAGGCTGAAACGGTGGAAACGAAGCTGATCATGGTAGAGAGGAGGTAACCGATAGCGATATGATGCAAAGAAGGGGCAAAAATGACCAACAAATAGCCCAGAATACGAACAGCCGCACTCGTCAAAAGACGTTAATTTTTCGGCAGGTCTTTCGAAAAATGGTGGCGAAAATGGGATCCAAGGGTACCGATGGAAAGCTTTGGTGATGGGGAGTTCAGATTAGGTTCTGAAGAGGTGAAACATCGTCGAAAATGAGAAAGATCTGGGCTGGAAGATGAAGAGTTGCGCCAATGATTTGGCTGATTTCGATGATTTTTACGACGGCTGAAGCTTAGAATGGGTAGATCCAGCCGTGGGGAAGGAAGATCAAGTCTGAAAGATGGCAAAATCTTGGTTGGAATGCAAACAGTCGCGATGGAGAAATGCGAACAATCACAGTAGCAAATCATGTCTCACGGTGGCGTTGATGGCTGATGAAGATGATAGATGGTCGGGGAAGGTGAATCGTCGCCGGAGGCCGTCGGAAAGGAAGATGAAGAGTAGCCGAAAAATGGTGAATAGCGCCTCCTGGAAAACGCAACCTTTCATTTTCTTTTATAGAACAAAATGCAAAATATCACTTTGGTCCCTTTATAATTGAAACATGACAAAATCAACCCTTATAAATCTGACAGTTTACCCCCTAAACAGCATAAATGAGACAAAATCACCCCTAATCAATAAACCACAACCTAATATCAATTCATATCCTTTCCAAAATCATTCCAAACATGTTAAATTCATAAGAAAAATATTAGGAAGCGATTTTCGTGAATAAATTCATAAATTCTTTAATTGTCTCAATATACTTCAGTTTAATCACACTTGGGGTATTTTTATCACCAAAATAGAGTCACTTTCATGACTCTAATAGTGGCTGGTAGGATTGGTTACCGAAGAGTGTTGGTTTTGATTGACAGTGGATCCACGCACAACTTCATTGATCAGAGGTTAGCACGACATTTGGGATTGTCGATCACTCTAATTGACAAATTCTGGGTTACAGTGGCCAACGGGGAGAAATTATGTTGCCGAGAGAAACATGAAAGGGTAAAATTATTAATACAAGGGCTGGATATGGCAGTCACTTTTTTTTCCCTTCCGTTGAATAGATTAGATGCTGTGTTGGGAATTCAATGGCTTGAGAAATTATGTTCAGTCACATGTGATTGGGGAACGCTTTCTATGACACTCACACGTGGAGATAAGGTGTATGAGATAGTGGCTCAATGCAAACTACGGGGCCATGCCATTAGCAACACCATGTTAGGTAGACAAATGTCCTAAAGAGGTGAAGTCTTTGCTATAGCTGTTAGACAGGCCAAAACCGATTCTCACTCTTCTATAGCGGATGAAATTCAAGCTATTCTTGCTGATTTTCCAACAGTCCTATGGGTTCCTTCTTCATTGCCCCTGTCAAGATCATTTGACCACCACATCCCACTCAAAGTAGGCACCGACTCCATAAACGTCAGACCATACAGGTACACCCATTTTCAAAAAAATGAGATTCAACGTCAAGTAGCTGATATATTGGAGTCTGGTTTAATTCAACCCAGTAGTAGTCCTTTTTCTTCTCCTATTTTACTTGTGAAAAAAAAAGATGGCACGTAGTGATTTTGTACAGACTATCGCTCTTTGAATGTGGCTAAGATTAAAGATCGTTTTCCTATACCTACAGTAGATGATATGATTGATGAATTATTTGGGTCGCAATATTTTACTAAATTGGATTTAAAGGCGGGTTATCACCAAATACGGGTTGTCCCTGAGGATATTCACAAGACCGCCTTTCATACTCACAATGGCCATTACAAATACTTGGTAATGCCTTTTGGCCTCTGTAATGCGCCTTCTACTTTTTAGGCTGCTATGAATGCTATTTTTCAACCTTATTTACGTCAATTTATCCTTGTTTTCTTTGACGATATTCTAATTTATAACCAAAGTTGGGAGGATCATTTGGCTCACATACGGATGACTTTTGAAATATTGGCCACCCAACAATTTGTGGTGAAGCCTAGCAAGTGTGTGTTTGGTCAAACCGAGGTAGACTATTTAGGCCACATTATTACAATTGAGGGGGTGAAAGTTGACTCACGAAAAATACAATCCATGCAAAATTGGCCTCAGCCTAAAACCATCATGGAGTTAAGTGGGTTCCTTGGGCTTACAGGTTACTACCGTAAATTTGTCAAAAATTATGGTATTATTGCTCAATCATTGACCCATTTATTGAAGAAAGGATAGTTTGGGTGGAGTCTGGAAGCAACTAAAGCCTTTGAGGAGTTGAAGTTGGCTATGGCCACCACACCTGTATTGGGGTTACCAAATTTTTCTGACATGTTTGTTTTGGAGACAGATGCATCTGGTACAGGTATTAGAGCAGTTTTGGCTCAACAGGGACGTCCTTTGGCTATTATGAGCAAAGCAATTGGGCCTAAGAAGTAGGGATGGTCAGTCCACTCTAGAGAAATGTTGGCTATCATAGAGGCTATTCAACTGTGGCGACCATATTTATTAGGCAAACACTTTCAAATTTGGACAAACCAAAAGTGCCTGAAATTTTTCTTGGAGCATAGGGTGGTTACTCTTGAGCAACAAAAATGGGTCTCCAAATTACTGGGGTATGATTATGAGATTATATCTCGTCCGGGAAAAATAAATTCAGTTGTAGATGCACTATCCCGCATGCCCATGCAAACTATAACGTCAGGCCGCGACAACCAGTCGGATACTTCAGAAGAATTATTTGCCATTAGTGGGCCACACTTCCAGTTGTAGGCAGAGTTGAAACAAGCTAATACTACAGAGCCTTACTTAGTGGATTTGCATCAAAAGCTTATTAGTCATCCAAACCAACACCTATACCTCAAGAACTGTGACGGTCTATTACTGTACAAGGATAGGATTGTGTTGTCCCCATCTTCATCCTTACGGTCAGCGTTACTCCAGAAGTGTCACAATTCCAAAGTGGGAGGTCACTCTGGTATCTTACGCACCTACAGGAGGGTAAGGCAATCTTTTTTTTGGGAAGGTATGAAACATGATGTGCAGCAGCATGTGGTAGGTTGTGATGAATGCCAACGAAACAAATCGGACTCTCGTTCTCCGGCTAGACTCTTACAACCCTTACCAGTTCCAACGCAGGTGTCGGAGGACATATCTCTTGATTTTGTGGAAGGGTTACCCTCTTCAGATGGCAAAACTATGGTGTTGGTTGTGGTGGATTGCCTTACCAAATATAGCCATTTTTTGGCATTATCCCATCCTTACACAGCTCAGACGGTTGCTGCACTTTTTGTTGCTCAGATTGTGTGCCTCCATGGTATTTCTAAATCAATGGTGAGTGATCGGGATTGTGTGTTTGTTAACACATTTTGGAAGGAACTTTTTAAACTACAAGGTACCTAGTTGAAGATGAGTTCAGCGTATCATTTGTCAATCGGACGGCCAGACGGAGGTGGTCAATCGATGTCTAGAACAATATCTTCGCTGTCTCTGTAGCCAACACCCAAAAAAATGGTGTCAATACTTACCATGGGTAGAATACTGGTATAACACCACATTTCACCAGTCGTTGGGTACTACTCCCTTTCAAGCATTATATGGATGACCACCACCGACAATTGCAAATTAGTTAGACGGCACTTCTATGGTAGATGAAGTTGATAAAGGCCTCCGTGAGAGGGATGAGCTACTGCATCAGTTGAAGGATCACTTGGAAAAAGCAAGTAATCAGATGAAGCAACTTGCAAATCAAAAGTGACGTGACTGTGTGTTCGAGATTGGTAATTGGGTTTTCTTATGGCTACAGCCTTACCGGCAGTGCAGTGTTTTCCAACGAGCCCATCAGAAATTAGCTAGTCATTTTTTCGGGCCTTATCAGATTATGGAGCGGATTGGACTGGTCGCTTACAGATTGGCTCTTCCTAACACGGTAAGGATCCACCTAGTTTTTCATGTTTCCTTGCTCAAGAAAAAGGTGGGTGATGTGTCTCGTATCACCTCAAACTTGTCACCCTTTTCTGAAACCAACGCACCATTGCTCTAACCGCAACACGTTCGAGATTTTCGATGGGTGAAACGAGGAGCTCAGTATGTCACAGAACTCTCGTCCAGTGGAAGAATATGCCTCCTGAAGATGCCACGTGGGAAGAGGTGACATGTCTTGCACAACAATTTCCTCACTTTGACCTTGGGGACAAGGATCGTGTTCTTGGGGGGCAAGTGATGAGGATTCTATTCGAAAGAGTAGTAGGATTAGGACTCTTAATCCTAAATATCAGGAATAGTTCTATTGGTAGGATAAGAATAAGGGATAGTAGGAAGAGTTGTTTATCCTTATCATTATTTGCATGCTAGCTTTATCGTATCTGAATTGTAGGAATGATACCAGGTTGGAGAGGTGAGCCTATTTAAAGAGAGTCTTCGGGTTAGAAAGGATTATTGAGTATTTTGATTAACACATTGTGTGTAACGGTGATTCCTACCTTAAGTGGAGTATCAATATTATTATTATCTTGCTGTTCCATATCTTTGTTTAGTCCAAACTCCTATAGTTCCATCACAATTATTGTATCAGCAGGTATGTTAAATCCATTAATTTCACATCTCTCTCCACATTCTCTTGGAGCTAACAAAGGAACGGAAGGATGTAATCTCAAAGTCTCTTTTATTACAAGCTTCAAGAATTTCATTTCATTAATACTTGTTTCATCGATCTTTCCTTTTCTATTAAAGACTTCTCTCACCTCATCTTACGCCTTTTTAATTAATCTTTGATTTTTTATCATCTCAGACATAGCCCAATTGATTGTTGTTGCAACTGTGTCACTGCCACCAACAAAAACGTCCTGAAAAGGAAGTTAAACCATGCATGATATATGGAGGGGGACTTAACAATATCACTCCACCTTATATAAGGAAAAGTGTATGCTAACTCCAAACACTATTGCATTAATTAGGATAGCTCAAGTATTATATGAACACCATAAAACTTTAAGGTGAAAAAACATGATTATGTGCATGATTATCCATTTGAGATACATCCTTAGGAGAGCATATAAATAGTTTTAGCACTATATAGTACAAAAATTGAAACCTTATAAAGTGAATTATAAAAGGTATCTTTTAATATAAATTATATATGATATATTAATTGTTTCATGAACCCTATAGTTGATCTTGATCCTTTCTGATGCTAGCTTTTTTAATATACACTAAAACATTGTACTAGTGAAAATACTTACAAAAATAACAGCTTTGATGTTCTCGGTTGTTACGGAAAATTGAAGGTCATCACGCCCTTGAAATCCTAAGAGAACATCAACCAGATCTTTATTTATTTTACTCTTGTCAGACATCTTATGTTCATTGATAACGTTTTCAAGTATTCTGTCAGATTCTTGATACAGCACCTCCATTTTTGACTTGATTCCACTGATCGATTGGAGCAATTTGATTGAAGGAAACAGATCTGAGATATAAAAGCCTACCATCAACTTCAAAGTTTCCTTAATAATAGATATGAATAAATCAGGATCTTTGCTTTTTCCGCCAAGAGCTGTCTTTGAAGTGATAGCATAGGATGTTGACAAAAATTTCTCGATGAGGTTAATCACTGATCCTACTTTTGAAAGCAACCCAATTGATGAGACTTATTGAACAGAGTAAAGTAAATCAATTGGAAGGATGTATCTGTAAGGTTTTAAAAGTAGCTTAGTTTGTATTAAAAACTGTTGAAACACTACGTTTTAGTTTTACAGTAGCATGAAACGTTGTGTTTTTCTACTGATTGGCTGAGTATATAACAGCCTCTTATTTCTGTTTTTAGTCAACAGTTCAAATAGAAATATCAGAAACAGAGTATTGACTTTCTTCTAGAGTCATCTAAATCCCTCTTTCTTGTTTCTTGATTCTGGAAAACTTTCATGGTATCAGAGCCATTAGACCAGCGTCAATGGTGATTGTTGATAATACCTTAGCTAAATCAGCTTCTAAATCAGACGATATGGATGCTGATTTCTTATTCCTCACAAACTCCAACATTCCACCCACATTACGATCCATTTCTGTCAAATTACTGGAGAAAAACTATACGTTCTGGCATTCACAAATCCTACCAGCTTTAATTTCTCATGGACTGGAAGGATTTATCACTAGAGAGAAGGCTTGTCCTCCAATGTTCAAATTCAAGAAAGATGAGAGCTCAGAAAAAACAGTCAAGAAACCAAATCTAGGCTATTTCAACTGGAAGAGAGTCGACCAATTTCTGGTGAGTTGGCTTCTATCCACCATTTCTGAGTCTATGTTTCGGCATGTCATAAAATGTAGCACTTCGTATGAGATCTGCAATTTACTAGAACTGCATTTTCAAGGTGTATCTAAAGCTAGAACCCTTCACTTGAGAAACATGTTGCAAAACACCAAAAAGGATGCCCTAAGTGTTAGTGATTATGTCTTAAAAATGAAAGAGTTAGGGGATGAATTGATAGCTAGTGGTGTAAACCTAAGTGATGAAGAGTTGTTACTCTACATATTGGACGAGTTAGGACCCAAATATGATGCCGTAGTAGCAAATTTAGTTACAACCAGTAGTCAGACAACTCTCCAAGAAGCACAATTCTTGCTTCATAAACATGAGATTAGGTTGGAGAGACAGAGCAATTCTTTTACAAATCTACATGATCAGCTTGCCTCTGCATTATTAGTAGCTAAACAAAGCCCCACTGACTCCCCTATTTTGAACCAAAACAGGTCAGTCACCCCGTCAGTCACCCCTTTTAATGGTCAAAATCTAGCTGGTATATCTCCAGCTTTTCAACCTATGATCTCTCACTCAATCCCTGGAAATCCTCAATATAGTAACAACAATGTGTCTTAAGAAAGCTTCAAGCCTGATCTTCATACTCAGTTTCAACCTCTTAATACTCAGTTTCAACCTCAGTTTGTACAGAATGGTGACTTTGTAAATCAGTTGACCTCTTTTGGTAATTTTGTGTACAATCCTTTCATGATGAAAAGTAGAGGCAGAGGAAGGGGACATTTTCGACCAAGACTTATATGTCAAGTTTGTGAAAAAGGAGGACACTCCGCAATTCAGTGTTACCACCGCTTTGATCATAACTTTCAGGGTTTCAATAATAAGAACCAAGGGAATTTTATAAATCAAAGTCCAGGCTTTATTAACTCTGGCTCATCACAAGGACAGTTTCAAAATCAGTCCAATGAATCACTCCAAGCTCTGTTGGCTGCAAAAATGCTTCTTGTCCAATCTGTGCAAGGTTGTGCACCTTTATCCTTCAGTCACGGCTATCCTGGTCATGGTGGAGCAAACCTTTCTCAGTCATCTACATATTATCAACAACCTCAGCAGTCTATGTTATTTGGGCATCCTCACCAACCTGCTATGATTTGATCAAAAGCTCCTGACAGCAATGTTGCTAAAAATACTCAAAGTAATAATTTTTCAGTTCTTCAAAACAACATACCAATAGCCACACCACAAGTGTTTGCTGACCAAACATGGTATGTTCACTCTAGAGCAACCAATCACATAACTGCTGAACCAGCCAACCTGGTGGTGAAAGACAACTATCAAGGTGGATCATAAGTCCAAGTAGGCAATGGCCAAACTGTCCCTATTACTCATATAGGAGAGTCTTTTCTAGCTTCCACTTTTTATCCTAAATTACTTCATCTTAGGAAGATGTTATGTGTGCCACATATAGCTAAAAATCTATTGAGTATCTCACAAATAACTAGAAATAATGATGTTGTTGTGGAATTTTATTTTGATCACTGTGTAATAAAGGATAAGGCCACCAAAAGGGTACTTATACAAGGACTCTTGAAGGATGGTTTGTATCAACTGCAATTATCCTTTCTAACCACTATCTCCTTCAATGATGAACAAGCTGCTTCTGTCTTTCTATCTCAAGCATCCAATGTTACTCTGATGATCCTGCTGTTTCAGCAATCATAAGTAGTGAGAGTAACTGCGCTAGATATAATAATTCTGATGTTAGAAATAGTAGAAGCAAGTTGTGGCATGCTCGATTGGGGCATCCACAAGAGAAGACTTTGAATCTGTAATGAATAAAATGAATATTTGTGGGAATTTTGGAAATAAGATGTCTTTATGTGAAGCATGTCAATTTGGAAAAATGCAGCGAGCTTCTTTTCCATTGTCTAGTTCTAAGACCACAACTCTTCTTGAGATAGTTTATTCAGACTTGTGGGGGCCTGCACCAGTATGTTCAACTGAAGGATACAAATATTATATGTTGTTTGTGGATGATTTTAGTAGATTTGTTTGGATTTATCCATTAAAGTTGAAGTCTGAAACTTTTACTGTTTTCTCTCATTTTCACTCTTTTGTTGAGAGACAATTGAATGCAAAATTAAAATGTCTACAAACTGATTAGGGAGGAGAGTTTAGGCCTTTCTCTAATTACCTGCAAACACATGGAATGGCATTTAGACACCCTTGTCCTTACCTCCACCAACAAAATGGAAGAGTGGAAAGGAAACATAGAGTTATAATAGAATTTGGGTTAGCACTTTTGGCTCATGCTTCAATGCCATTGTGTTTTTGGTGGCAAGCCTTCACTACTATAACTTATCTAATCATCAACAGATTGCCCTCTGTATCTATTGAAGAAATATCACTTTTTCAAAAACTATTTGGAGATGAAGCTATCTATGATGAATTTAGGGTCTTTGGATGTTGTTGTTACCCCTATATCAGGCCATATCAGAAGCATAAATTCTCTTATCACACTAAAAGATGTGTTTTCCTTGGCTATAGTTTAGTTCACAAGGGGTATAAATGTTTATCCTCTTCAGGGAAATTTTATGTTGTTAAACAAGCTTGATTTAATGAAGGTGAATTCCTATTCAAAGATGGTTTTGAATGCTCTCTAGGTAAGGACAAAGATAGTGCTGAATTGAGTGATGTTATTTATGGTTCCACTCCTTGGAATTTCTCTCATGTTGTTGATCTTATTCCATCTGCTGGAGTCATTTCAGCACCCAAGCCTAGAACCTTCCATCCTCCAAATGTCATCAACTCATCCTCAAATAACATACACTCATCTTCAACACATGAAACAAATCATCCTTCAGTACATGAATCTGCTTTAAGAAACTCAGAATCTGCCCTTCTTATTTCTCAGCAGCAGACACACCCAATAGTAGATTGTTTAGAATTTAGTATCCTGTAGTTTGATTTAAATAATATTACTGATGCATCTCACCCTACCTCTAATCATGACAAAGCTAGTACTAGTTCTACTGGAATTCAACTTGAGGTAATTCTCCCTATCACTAAACCTTCTTCCTTACCAACTACCAATCATCATCCTATGATTACTAGATCTAAAAGCCACTTACATGTACATCCTCCCCAGCAAGCCTTGTTATCTACTTTTCATATTTTGGTTGAACCCAAATCTGCCATAGAAGGTTTAAATAGTCCAAAATGGAAGGCAACAATGCAGGAAGAGTTTCAAGCACTTCAAAGAAACAATACCTGGAAATTAGTCCCTTACACTTCAGGTATGAACTTGGTAGGATGTAAATGGGTTTTTAGAACCAAGTTAAAATCTGGTGGCACTCTACAAAAATACAAAGCAAGGTTGGTGGCAAAGGGATTTCAACAAACACCAGGCCTTGACTATTTTGATACTTTTTCCTCAGTTATCAAACCTGCTACAATCAGAATTATGCTTTCCCTTGCTGTTCATTACAAGTGGGATATCCAACAAATCGATATAAACAATGCTTTCTTAAATGGAGATTAACCGAAACTATGTTCATGATGCAACCTGAAGGATTTGTTGATTCTACATATCCCAAGCATGTTTGTCAACTTCATAAAGCTCTATATGGTTTGAAACAAGCTCCTAGAGCTTGGTTTGACAAGCTAAAAGGTGCTCTCATCTCATGGGGTTTTACCAATTCAGTTTTTGATACAAGTTTGTTCTTTATGAAGAAAGGTGCTCAAGTGATATATCTACTAGTTTATGTTGATGATATAACCATTACAGGGTCTGATTCTTGTTTAATTTCTCAAATGATTGAAGATCTTCATCAGCAGTTTGCACTTAAACACTTAGGAGCCTTAAACTATTTCCTTGGATTTGAAATACATCACACTGATTCTGATTTACTTCTCACTCAATCAAAGTATGCCTAAGAGTTGTTGACCAAGGCTGGAATGAATGACTGCAAGCCATGTATAACACCAACGGCAATGGGTGTGAAATTAGGGAAAGAGGATAGTGAGTTTTTTGATCAACCAACACTATATAGAAGCATAGTTGGAGGCTTGCAATATCTCACTCACTCCAGACCAGATTTGGCTTATTCTGTAAATCGATTAAGTCAGTTTCTTCAGTCACCAACTGTGGCTCACTGGACTGCCTGTAAAAGGGTACTTCGATACATCAAAGGCAGTCTCCAGCATGGGTTATTATTCAAGAGCAGTATTGATTTTCAATTAGAAGGGCATGTAGATGCAGACTGGGCTGGAGATGTGAATGATAGACGGTCTACTAGTAGATATGGTATCTATCTTAGAGGTAATTTGGTGCAGTGGAGTTCTAGAAAACAAAAGGTGGTGTCTTTATTGTCCACTGAGGCAGAATACAGATCACTCAGCCATGCAGCAACTGAACTTGCTTAGATCCAACACCTGTTTAAAGAAATTGACATTAAAGTTTACAGAACTCCTATACTCTAGTGTGACAATATGAGTGCAGGAGCTTTGTCTACTAATCCTGTTTTTCATGCCTGAAAAAAGCACATCGAAATTGATGTGCACTATGTAAAGGAGCTGGCCACTGAAAAAAAGCTGTGTGTGCAATATATCTCCATTAAGTATCAAGTTGCTGATATCCTAACAAAGGCTCTCGCTGGAAGCAGATTTTAGCTTCTTCAAACCAAACTAAATGTAGTATCCAGGTCTAATTCTGCACTAGAGGTCAATACTCTTGAAAACAGTCCGACAATGTCTACTCAAGTTAAAAAAGTTGCAAGTGATACATACCAGTCAGAAAGCATTGATTATGTTCAGTTTGTAGTTCGTGAGACTGCAGTTTGTGATGATTAGTCTGCAGAAATTTAGTTTGTGAAGTTGTTGATTGAATGTAGTTTTGTGAAAAATTAATTTTGGAGCTATTGTGGTTGAATGCAGTTTGTGAAGCTGTTGATTAAATGTAATTTTGTGAAAAATTAATTTCGGAGCTATTGTGGTTGAATGCAGTTTGTGAAGAAATGCAGTTTGTGATAATGTTTGCAGAAATGCAGTTTGTGAAGCTGTTGATTGAATGTATTTTTGTGAAAAAAATTAATTTTGGAGCTATTGTGGTTGAATGCAGTTTGTGAAGACTATTTTTTTTTTTTTTGGAAGTTGCTGATTCTGTTTTTAGTTTGCAGATTGTCAAGATTCTGGTTTAGTCTGCAGTTCATGAAACTGCAGTTTTGTGAAAAAAATTGGAGCTATTTGTGGTTGAATGCAATTTGTGAAGAAATGCAGTTTGTGAGCTAATTCTGTTTGTTTTTAGTCTGCAGTTTGTGAAGATTCTGTTTTAGTCTGCAGGTCATGAGACTGCAACAGTTTGTGAGCTGATTCTATTTGTTTTTAGTCTGCAGTTCGTGAAGATTTGTTTTAGTCTACAGGTCATGACACTGCAGTTTTGTGGAATTTTTTTTTTTTTTTTTTTTTGGAACTAATATGAGCAGAACATGATAGAGAAGACTGCCAAGGAGGTTTAGTTCAAGGGAAGATGTTAAGAAGAATGTGGTAGAGAAGATTGTCCAGAAGGTTTAGTTCAAGGGAAGATGTTAGGAAGAATGTGGTAGAGAAGACTGCCCAGGAGGTTTAGATAAGGGAAGATATTGAACAGAGTAAAGCAAATCAATTGTAAGGATGTACCTGTAAGGTTTTAAAACTAGCTTAGTTTGTATTAAAACTGGTTGAAACACTGCGTTTTAGTTTTACAGCAGCATGAAACACTGCGTTTTTCTACTGATTGGTTGAGTATATAATAGCCTCTTATTTATGTTTTTAGTCAACAGTTTAGATAGAAATATCAGAAACAGAGTATTGACTTTCTTCTAGAGTCGTCTAAATCCCTCTTTCTTGTTTCTTGATTCTGGAAAACTTTCAAGACTGGACATCTCTTCTTCTCTTACACATTGAAAAGATTGGATTTGTTTCGTGCTTAAAAGCTCCACCGTACAGATATTCCTTAGTTTTCCCCAATACTCACCATATGGCGAAAAGGCTATATCATTATAATAATCATAAGTGTCAGGATTTTGTCTTGTGTTATCACAGATTACAGTTCTAAGGCTAACTAATCAACTGTGTAACAAGATGAAAAACACAGATTCAGTTCTCTGGTTAACAACCAATCCCCAAACACCAAAGAAATCATAGAACAAGACAGTAAATCATCAAGCATTTAACAAACAGCAGATCAATCAAAATAAATAAAGATCAACAAAAGGAATTATAGTGGTTCGGCTAGGTAGCCTACGTCCACTCTTCAAGGCACAAATAGGATGTCATTACTATCACAGTCAAGAGGACAATTTACAGAGTATTGAACAAAGAAAGAAACAGAATGAGCAAAGAAGAATACAACTCGAAGAAACCCTAGCTCTCTTCCCTTTTCCTCTTGCTACAAATCCATATCAAATAGAATCATTTTATACATCAGTCACCTTCAAGGATCAGCCTCCACTTGGAACCCCAAGAATTTCCAGCCGTAGATGAGTAACAGATTTCGTCTCCCATTAGTAAATTTTGGAACAAAGGCAGTTAGAGAAGAGAAATGAGGGCTGGATCGAATGAGAAGAGAAAACCCTTTTTAGCTCATCATAAAACGACGTCGCTGGACCCCTTTGACTCTCCCAGTTTTTAATTGACTCCACCATGGCAATAAACACAAGCCACATCACCACAATAAGACATGATACATGTTATTTCATTGGAAGGCCTTGATGCAAATATAGTGCCATGAGTTTTCATCACTTGTTGAGCAAACTCTGGTGAAGAAATAACAATAGTGGAAATTTCTCCAAGCTGTAAGTGCATAAAGGGGCCATATTTCTTGGCCAAGTCATTTAGTGCACAATGAGGAAGAGACCCAGCAGAAGCGAGTTAGTGCAAATTTCCAATAAGAGGTAATTTCCATGGCCCTGGAGGGAGATTTGAATTTTCATGGTTGGTTTTGAAAGGAAGGGAAGACCAGCTCCATGAGAAATGAAGATGAATAAATGATAGTACTGCGGATACTTTTTGTTGAACTAGTAATGCATATATATATTTGTTGAAAATTTTCTACCTGGCTCTTGTTCCCAAAAACATGAATTTCATAATTAAAATGGAAATGTTAAAAATAAATGCGAGTTGCACAGATATTCTCCCTTTAACTGCCACCAATAAATACAAAACAAATATTTATCGTAGACTTTACCTTCTTAGAGAAACACAGGCGGATAAGAAACACTAAAGAATAATTTTTTAATTTAAAGTTATGAATAAGATATCGAATTAATAAATCCTTGAGAGTCTGGTTGAGCAACTAAAGACCAATCTAACTCACTTCTTCTTTATTCCTAAAACATGTATATTGTTTAGAACATTTTAGATTCACTGCTAAATTGAATTAAAACTTTTATAATTCAAAGTATAATATATTTTAGATTGAGAGAATGGGCGCAGGTTGGGGCTGGGTAGGGCGGGGTGGGCTGGTGCCATGCCCACCTTCATCCTCGATGTTAGGGAATTTCATTGGGCCCGGGCCCATCTCGGCCCTCAACTGTTTCGGCTCCCTACCCCGTTCAGGCCAGGAGGGGTGGGCCAAACGTCCATCCCTAATTTGGGTTGCCCTGGCACATTGCATCGTTACGGTGTATGGATTTTTCCTTTCCTTGTACTTGCTATAATTTAAAATCTTGAAAAAGGGCTTGTGGCCAAAAACATAAATTTCATAACAAAAACATAAATATTAAAATAAACGCAATCATAGGTTTTTTTTCCCCTTTTGGAAATGGTAAATATGTATAAAAGAAAGAAAATATGTACAATATACGAGAGGCATACCCCAAGAGAAGGTCAAAACCGACCAAAACAGATGTGCTCATCTTTTTGGACATGCAAGACAAAAACATGGGCACAATCGCTCAAAAAAGGAGCACACAAGCTCTATACAAAAAGAGAGAAAGAGCACAGGCACTCTAAAACACAAGCTCTATACAAAAGAGAGGGCACACAAGCGCCCTAAGAGGCACGCAGACTCTATAAAAAAAACAAAGCAAAATCAATCTGGTAGACGCTAGATGACTCTAAGCTGAGGAAGAATGTCATACTTAGAGGCTAAATTGCATGCTCAATCTCAAACTAAGGTGAAAATCCCATAAATGACAACATGTTGTGGATTTTTGCAAGTATACGAAATCGTACAAGTAATAAAGTATAAGAATACGGATGTCGAACCCAAGGGAATTACTATTATCAATTACCAAAATTTACTATCTATTTACTATTTGATTAATAACAATTTTTATCAAGAAAAATCTAAATTAAAGTAAACAATTAATTTAAAAGAGAATTGAAAAGAGAACAACTAAATCAAACTTTGGTTTCAATGCAAGATGACTAGACCTAGAGCATAGATTTCACACCAACTCTTATTCATATGTATTGATCACTTATGCTAATTTCATTAAGCTCTTCCTACAGGTCAAACTCTGTAAATTTCTAATAACTTTCTCTCAAACAATTATCAAATTAACCCCTAATTACTAATCCGAATTATCTCTAATCAGATTTAAGCAATTGGAGAACATTAGACTCTATGGAGTTTACCAAAACCTCACAAGTCGTGGTAACCTATCTCTAGTGTTCGCTCAACCTATGGTTTTCCATCGGTACCTTTGGATCTCATTTCTGCCACCGTTTTTCGAAAGACCCGTCGGAAAATTAACGTTTTCTGGCGAGTGCAGCTATTCATATTATGGGCTATCTGTTGGTCGTCTTCGCCCCTTCTTCGCATCATATCACTGTCAGTTACCTCCTCTCCACCATGGTCAGCTTCGTTTCCACCGCTTCGGCCTCTGTCATCACCACCATGAGCGGCTAAGTTTCCGGTTGTCTGTTACGGCATAGGCGAGATCGGGATTGACTCCACGACTCTCCTCATCAGATCTCGACTAGTTGGATGAGCCCGATTATAGGACATTTGGTAGCATTGTGCTTCGGATTATATTTGTTTTCATTTCATGTTTGATTTCGATACTTTAATATGATTTGAGCATAACTTGTGATGAATATTGTTGTCCATTATGATTTAATGTTTTCATAGAACTTGCTGAATGATAAATGTTGGTTTGGAATAATTAAATGGTGAATATTGCTTTTCATTACTTCGCATCGATTGTAATTGAGTTGTGTTCGGATTTAATTTAATTTCTACTATTGTTGCGTTTATTGTGAAGTTGGTTGATTTGATATTACGTGTTGACAACTTGTATTTGTTAATCGCGTACCGTAGCGTTTATCGACGTTCAATGATAGTCATTAACGAATCGAACTTGAGTGATCGGGTGAGACAGGATAGATTATACCTAGAGTGTCGGGAAGCCATTTCATTGATTTACCTTGCCTTGTAGGTTTAGGGGATCGTAGAGGGTGGAGAAGAATTGTGTGAGTCGGTCTCGTGTCGAACCAAAACCGTAACGGCAACATTTTTATTATAAAGTCTTTATTAGTTTTAATTTCACTGTTTCATTATTTGCATTTAGTCTATTTAGTTTCATTAATCAATTGCCAATTTCATTTCCGCTACTCAAAATACATTAGGTTGTTAGTCTTGCTCCCTGTGGATTCGACCCTGCTTACTGCTAACTACGGTATTTATTTAGGTTTAATTTTGTGACTGCGACGACCGGTCGAACAATTGACTTAAGAGATTACCTTCTTTCAAGATATGTCTCAATAAAAAAATCATTTCAATAATAAATATATGGGATAATTACTTTAAACCCCCCAAGTGATTGTGAATGAGCCCTATATATCCATCGTCAACGAAACCCAACCAATGTGCACCCACAGTCATGAGCCCCAAGAACCCCTTTTATTTTGAATTTTGTTTGTTCGTTCCCTTTTATTTTGAAATTTGTTTTCTTCTTCCCTCTTCAAAGTTGGCCAATGATGTGTGTGTTGTAAATTATGTGTTGAATATTGTAGATGATAAAATCTACTGAGAATTTCGTGAGGATGATCTTTTGGAGAAAAGGCCACTGATAATCTCGTAGACCTGCAGAGACAAAGAAGAGTGAATGTGAAGCTTTTAGGGGACATCAGTGTGGTGTCAATCGTAGGCACTCCAACACTCAAGTCAACGCAATTGAAGACAATTTAGTGAGGGCTAAGAGTGAGAAAGGGTTTACCAAGAGTGTTTGGCTATGGCAAGACTATTGGCGTAAAGTGGCTGGTCAACACGATTGAAGGCAATTTAGTGAGGGCTAAGAACGGGAAAGGGTTTATTTGGAGAGTTTGGCTAGGGCATGACTATCAGTGTAAAATGGCTGGAGCACGGCTTTACAGCGACTGTGGGAAGTAAAGTTAGTCAGAACTAAGCTTTACAATAGGAAAGAAAGTGGTTCTTGGGAGCAAGAACTTATTGAACTAGTGAGGAGAGCTGTGAGTGAATGAATAATGAGATGCTTGACCTCTATTTATATAGTGAGCCAATGAAGCTTGAGTTCTTGTAGAACTAGGCGTTCTCATAATAAGAGTTTGAGTAAATAGAATACTCGTATTACTTGCCCAAGTAGGACTATAAGTACTAATTCCTAAAAGATTTAGGTATCTTGGATGAATTAGGAAGTGTATGGGACTTAAAGTCCTATTTTGGAATAAATATAGGCTAATGGGATAAAGCTTGGTTTAGCTTAACTTGTAAATGAGTTAACAACTTTTTCCTACCTAAAAAAAGGCCATTGACACTTTTCCACCCTCAAACTTTTAAAATACCTTTTTATATCAAAATAATATGTTTTCCTTTAGTTTGGGTGGGAAATACAGTGATTTACAGGAAAAAAAAAAAACCCCTCTTTTTTCTTCTCTTCCATTACTGGCAATTGTCGCTGGCGTAAGGGATGCCGGCGACCAAAAAATCAACAAAAAAATAACAAATACTACAAATAAAATTCTTCAATTGTCTTTCAACTCAACAAACACAAAAATTGAATGAATCAAACCCAAATAATTGATCAAAACTCAGAAAACCCTAGAGTGGGGAAGCTTTAATCGCCAGCAATTGGTGGGCAAAAGGGATTGAGAATGTTGGGGCTTTTGGAGAGGAAGATCTAGGGAGTTGATTGGTGTTGGCAAGGATGATTTTTGACATCGAAAAAAATTGAAAATTGGCTTGGAAGTTGAAAGGTCATGCGGTGTATGGTCGGTGAATAGTGAGCAAGGGACGGTGATGGAGGTAAGGGTTTTTGTGGTGGGTTGTAGGGAGTGTAATGGTGGTGTTTGGTGGAATTTCTAGCAAAGAAATCAACTGGAAATCTGGCTTGAAGAGTCGGTTGTGCAATTGGAGGTGGTGGTGGGAAATGGTGAGTGATGATAGCAAATGGAGGCTTGGGCTTTGTAGAGGAGGTGATGGGGATTCTGAGGGTGGTCTCAGAAGTGATTTTGAACGCCGAGATAGGCTAGAAAATGGAAAAAAAAAAAAAAAAAAAAACTACCGGTTGTGACTCTGCTAACGTGCGCTGTCCCTTTTCTTTTCTTTTTCTCCGGCAGCCAAATATTTGTTGACCATTCTACCCTCACTAATAACAAACTTTTGACCATTTTACCCTTCCTCACAACGAAAATTATTAACAAAATTGTGCTTTGGGTACTGAAAGGGTATTTAAAAAGTGGGTGGGTATGAATTTGTCAATGGGCCATTTTTTTGGGTGGGAACATGTGTTAACTCCTTGTAAAAAGGCCTAACTCATGGAATGACCCAAAGTGCAAGTTGGCCCAATTTGTAGGGTGACCCTAATCATAGAGTGGCCTAACTTGTAAAGTAGCCCAATTCGTGGAGAGGGCTAGCTTGTGGTGTGCCAGTTCATAGAATGGGTGAGCCCATATAATGGATCTTCTTACAAAATGGGTCATTCTGCATGATAGTCTTTCCACAAGATTGATTTAAGCATAGGTCCAATTAGAATTGGGCTAAAGCACTGGGTTGTATAAAGTGTTTATTTGTTATTGGACCTGACAAGGTCCAATATTATTTTTGGCCCATACAAATAAGTACCTATGGTTTGTTTAATTGGATTTTGAAATGACTTATGGGAGAGTCAATAGTTTTTTGTTTATGTAAGGCGGGTGACCAACTTGCTTGGTAGCAGTTTTATTGAGGTGGTGTTTTGTGGGAGGCTTTGATATTATTGTGGAATGATGTTGCGGCAGAGAGAGATAGAGGGTGTTGCTTGGGTTGTGTAGGAAGGAGGGTTCTGGGCATAGGAGGGAAGTCATTGGGCATGGCAAGGAAGAAGGGCATTAAGGTCATTAACCTTCTATCCGTTAAAACTAAAGAAGACTGACAAACTACAGGGGCTTCTTATTGATTATCGCAAAAACATTCACTTTGTATTTAAGAGACAAAAACATTGGACAAGTTGAATGTGAGTAAAAACTAATTAATTATTCTATACAGTTGAAGCTTGGCACTTCTGTAATGCTTTTTTTCTAGCTAGTATACTCATAAAATAACACTAAAACTCACTATATATATATATATATATATATATATATATATATATATATATATATATATATATATATATATATATATATATATATATATATATATATATATATATATATATATATATATATTATGAAAATATACATGTAGATGAGTATAAAATAATGGGCCCAATTTTTCTTTATATATACAAAACTGTACATAGTGTAAATAAATTTCTCAAGAAGCTCAACAGTGTTGCCCGACCCTTCCGCATCTTGACATTCCAAGCGACCGCATCTCAACTACTACCTGCAAAATATTGAAAACAACAGGGTGAGCACTAATTGCCCGACTCTTCTGTTGCTCATATTTTGAATTCTTTCTTTACATCAAACTTTTCTCTTCTTCTCGATTCTTTCTTTGTTCTTTCTCTATTCTTTCTCTACTCTTTCTCTATTCTTTCTCTATTCTTGCTCTATTCTTTCTCTATTCTTTCTTTATTCTTGCTCTATTCTTTCTCTATTCTTTCTTTATTCTCTCTGTTCTTTCTTTCCAATCTCTCTGTTCTTTCTTTCTAATTCTCTCTGTTCTTTCTTTCTAATTCTCTCTGTTTTTTCTTCTTTCTTTTCTTTTCTTTTTTTCTTGTCTTATTCTTTTCTTTCTATTCTTTTCTTTCTTTCTTTGTTCTTGTTTCTCACTTACTAACATGTAAGTACAACTAGAGAAACAGAGGTCATGATGCATGTGCATAAATGCATAAAGAATGCAATTTCTTTTTTGCTTTCTGTTTTCTATTTCTTTTCTTTCTGTGTTCTATGCTTTCTTCCTTTCTTTGTTCTATTCTTTCTTTCTTTCTGTTCTGCTCTTCTTTCTTTCTGCATTCTATTCTTTCTTTTCTATTCTTCTTTCTATTCTTTCTTTTCTATTCTTTCTTTCTATTCTTTCTTTCTTTCTCATTCTTTTCTTTTCTTTCTTTCTATTCTTTCTTTTCTTCTCTTTTCTTTGCCGATCGGACTCGGTTGATGCATGGATTCAGAACCCTAGCCGTGTGAGTGAGTACAGTCCTCATCTACATGCACTCTTACGGACTGTACAAATTTTTTCTTCTTCTTAGGCCACTCAATTAAGGTGGCGTGCATGTAGGAACTTCTTCTTGGTACAGCCCTCATCCACATACACTCTTACGGGTCGTACAAATTCTTCTTTTTCTTAGGCCACTCAATTAAGGTGGCGTGTATATGGGAATTTCTTTTTCTTGTCACCCATGGGTTCCCCATCGCAACAACCTATTCTTTTTTTTATCTTTTTACACTTCTTTAAATAAAATTCAGATTTGGAACTTCTTTAATACTCTCATTTATTTCTATTTACTCTTTAATATTCATTAATGCTTTTTCATGCTCTTATGGATTTGTATGCATGTAGATGGTTTCATGCTTATAATTCTTTCTAAATGCAAATGTTAAAATGCAAGGATGCCATGTAGCATAAAAATAAGTTTCTCTCTACCATCTACAAACTCATATGAATTCATAAATGAATAAAACCCATGCATACACTTCTCTTGGACATTTCATCAAACATATTGCATGCATAATCAAACGCTAATTTGACTACAATTCTATCTCTTTCTCAAGCCACCAATATTTGGAGTAAAACTCCCTTAAACAATTACTAAACCTATCCAAAACAATACACTCCCAAAAATTCTACTCAACTCTTTCTAACTTCAACCAAACTTCAAGTAATCATCATACAACCAAAACCACTTCTCATGGCTAAATTCTATTCATCAATAATCATCAAACTCATCAATAATTCATCAATTTCATCAACAATTCTCAAATCATAAGCATATACTTGTATGTAAAATCTCTACACACTTGATTTCTCAAATCATAACTTGGGTGGGATTTATTTACCTTGTGCTTAATTACTTCCACTAGAATCTCTCTATCTTTGGCAGACTTGTTCTTTCTCTAAAACCCTAAGCATAAGCTCTATAAGAATTCAACACTTTCAAAATTAAATCTCATAACTATAGCAAGAATCCTTACCTTTTGATGCTTAGGATCAAATCTCTACCAAATTCTAACCAAAAGCCCTTGAATCTTCCTTGGAAATTTGATGAAAAGATGAGAGAATTTGAGAAGAGAAGTGGCATGTGGGGTGTAGAGAATGAGAGGGTTTGTGTGCTTGAACTCTTAATATCTCATATTAATATGCCTTCTTTCCCATTTTGCCCTTGTACTTTCTTAAAAATTCCATCTTTATCCCTTAGTCAGTTACACTAATGCCCTTATTTTTATTGCATTCTCCATGAAATTCTACTTCTTTTCACTCCCCACTTTTTCAACTAATTTTGAGTGAAAAGACCATTTTACCCCTAATGAAAGTTTAAGGGATTTTCTTCAAATTTTTCCCAAACTAACTTTAACAAAACTCAGCTAAGGGTATAAGGGCATAAGTTAAGCTACTTACCTCGATGTGGGCGTTACAACTTCCTACTTATAAAAGTGCTAGCTAACTAGAAACTAATTGAAGAAGAATTTTCTAATTTATTCATTTTTTTTCATAGTTATTAAATTTAAAACGGCTTTCGGATGTGCGGTGTGGCGATGCATGAACTTAGCTTTCCTATATAAGAGTATGTCGCATTAGGAGAAACTCACATTTGCAGATAAAAACTGTGATTAATTGAAAGGAAAATATGTCTTCTACTCAGGTTTTAGCAGTTGCAACTTCACCACCAAAACCCATTCGTCCCATTGCTAATTTCCATCCCATGATATGGGGAGACCAGTTCCTCAAAGATGATTCTAAATTCAAGGTAAAGAAACGCATCATATATAAGATTCATTTTCTTCGTGTAAAGAAATCTCACTCATGAAGAAGTTTACAGTATTAATATAGAAAATTCTCAGGTGTGAGAAAGTAACACTAACTAACTGCTAATATGATCCACTATGATTTAATATACTAGTAAGTGTTATATAGTACCACCTAAAAACAATTAAATACGTAAATAAGTATATATATACATTTTATAGTGTTAGTAAACTGATTAATGAGGTTATTAAAGCTGTTAATTCAGTTTAATAAGTTGTTAAAAGTTGTTAAGTCAGTTTTACCATTGTAACAACTTTGCATTCTTGTAGTTTTCTGTTTTGCTCTAGTTTACTATAAATACTTTTGCTACTGTACATTTCATTAATAAGCAGAATATACAGAAGAAGTTCAGATCTATTTTTTCTTTGTTCTCCCCTGTTTCTTCGTACCCCTCACATGGTATTAGAGCCATTGACAAACATCATTAATAGTTTATCTCTCTCAATTCTCCCCCAATCAAAATACCTCAGGTCACAAGCTGACCTCTGAAACTAAAAATTCTTCAGTATCTCCAGCCATGGCGTCTTCAACCTTGTTATCTCTCCCAAACTGACCAGAGATAACTATACGTTCTGGAAATTGCAGATCCTATTTGCAGCAGGTTCTCATGATCTGGAGGAACATCTCACCGGTTTGGTTTTGTGTCCAGCCCCCTTTATCAAGATTCAAAGTGAAGATTCTGATGGAGTTAGAGAAAAGAAACCTAACCCAGCTTATATTCAATGGAAAAAGACAGATAAATCACTAGTAAGTTGGCTTCTTGGATCCATATCTAAATCAATGTTTTCGGTTGTGTCAAACTGTCAATTTTCTGACGAAATGTGGATTGCTTTAGAAAAAGAGTTTCTTACTGAATCTAGATCTGAAACTTTGCATGTCAAGAACTTACTACAAAGTACAAGGAAAGATAATCTAAGTATTCATGATTACTTCATGAGAATGAAAGGGTTTGCTGAAGTTTTGTCATCCAGTGGTATAATAGTCACTGATGAAGAATTGTTGAACTATATTCTTGATGGCCTAAGTTATGAATACGATGCTGCAGTAGTAAATATCACCACCAAACTTGACTCTAGACTAGATCCACTCTCTGTCCAGGAAGCACAGATAATTCTACGAAAGTATGAGTTGAGGTTAGAAAAAGCTAATCTAGTAATGAACTCAATTGTTAACACTGAATTCCAAGGCAGGTCTGTTAATCTTGCCAATCTTACAACTGGTGAGAGTCACAAGAAATATCACAGTGAAAATCACCCATTCAATGGTGAACAATCTCTGTTTACACCTATGCCACCTCTTGGTTTTGTGTCCCACGGTTCAAATACTCCTCAAGCTGCTCCTGGATCTAACCATTTTACTCCTGGATCTAACCACCTTGTTAACTCAGTTCCACAACACCAGTTTTATTCACCATAGTTTGGTGGCAGAGGAAGAGGGCATGGATCTGGCAAAGGCAGGTTTATATGCCAAGTATGTGGCAAAAATGGACATTTGGCTCTCAATTGTTATCACAGGTTTGACACAAATTATACAGGAGGCATCAACTCACTGATCAGACAGAATTTTATTCCTAATTACCCACTGATTCACATTCCCCTACTACATTACCAAATACACCTTTAATAGAATCTTCTCCACAGTCTGCACATACACCAGTTACTGAACCTACTAAATATTTTGTCCAGCCTCTCACAAACTCTCCCATTACATTAACAGACCACTCTCCTAGTTCTTCTAAATCCATTCATCTTATTGTAGATCTTCCCTTTCCCAAACACCAGTCCACTCATGCCACCAATGATACCACAGTCCATAATTCCCATTCATTAAATATTCACCCCATGGTTACTCGGTCTAAAGCCAAACTTCCTATATCCATGTTAGTCTCGTCTAGCTCTCATCTAGATACAAGTGAACCAAAGAGTGTAGCTGAAGCTTTATCTCATCCATCCTAGAAAACTGCCATGGAAAGTGAGTTCAAAGCTTTAATATCCAACCATACTTCGGAACTTGTTCCAGCTGAACCACACATGAACATAGTTGGATGTAAATTGGTTTTTCGGGTGAAACATAATTCTGATGGATCTATTCAACGATTCAAAGCTAGACTTGTTGCCAAAGGGTTTCAACAAAACCCCAGGATTAATTATCTTGAAACTTTCAGCCCCGTTATCAAGTCTTCCACCATTCGACTTGTTCTAAGCTTGGCTATTATATATGGCTGGGATATCCAGCAAGTTGATGTAAATAACGCTTTCCTCAATGGAGAGCTTAGTGAGACAGTTTTCATGACTCAGCCACAAGGTTTCATTGATGATAAAAAGCCTCTTCGTGTGTGTAAATTGGTAAAGGCACTCTATGGACTCAAGCAGGCCCCTCGGGCATGGTTTGAAAAGCTCAAAAATGCCTTCTTGCAATGGGGATTTATCTGTTCAGTGGCTGATCCTAGTCTGTTTGTTTATAGAATCAACAATCAGGTTATGTATGTGGTTGTCTATGTTGATGACATCTTGTTGACAGGAAGTGATGATAAACTAGTTCAAGACATTGTGCATAAATTGAATCTTGAATTTGCCTTAAAAACCTTGGGCTCTCTTAAGTATTTTTTGGGGTTTGAGGTGCAAAGAACAGCTTCAGGAATACACATGAGTCAAGATAAATATGCACGGGATTTGCTGTTTAAAACTGGAATGTCAGACTCCAAACCATACTCCACTCTAATGGCTTTAGGCAACAAATTAACATTTGAGGATAGTGAGCCGTTTGACAACCCATCTCTCTACCAAAGTACCATTGGTGCACTACAATATCTCACACTATCCCGGCCTGAGATTGCATTTTCTGTCAACAGATTAAGTCAATTCCTAAAAGCTCCCACTCAGCTTCATTGGCAAGCATGTGAAAGACTTCTTCGATACCTTAAAGGCACTTCAAACTTTGGTGTCAAGTTCACCAAAATACAAAAATTTCATCTTGAATGCTTCACTGACACTGACTGGGCAGGAAGTATTCAGGACAAACGCTCAACCAGAGGCTATTGCTTATTCCTTGGATCTAACTTGCTGCAATGGAGCTTCAGAAAACAAAAAGTAGTGGCACTATCTTCTACTGAGGCTGAGTATAGAGCTCTTGCCCAAGGTGCCACAGAAATAACCTGGTTTCATAGTTTATTCACTGAAATGGGTCTGCATCTTCCTGAAATTCCAGTTATATGGTGTGATAATCAAAGTGCTGGCTCACTTGCATCTAATCCAGTTTTTCATGCTTGGACAAAGCATATTGAGTTAGATATGCACTACATCAGAGAACAAATTGCAGCCAAAAAGTTAAAAGTCTGTTACGTTCCCACAGAGCACCAAACTATAGACATTTTCACCAAATCTCTGTCCACTACAAGATTTGAAGCTCTCAGATATAAACTTACGGTTGTTTCCTCTCCTCTACAGGAAGCCTCAGATTCTAAAGTCATCTCCCCTGATCAAGAAATCTGAGTTATTAACACTCTCTGTTTCAGATTAACTCTGTAAGAAAATACTGGTGCTTCATCAGATCAGTTTATTAAAAGAGCTGCTGGATCAGTTGTCTCAGATCAGTTTAATGAGAGTGCTGCTGCTAACATGATTCAGAATTAGAAGTTAATATGCATGGTTCCTATTAATGTTTGCTGCTGATTATGGTGATCAGTAAGTTTGGTTCCTATCATGTAGAGAATTAAAAAGGTTAATGTGTTTGCTGTGCTGATTGTGGTGATCAGTAAATTTGGTTCCTATGTGCTGCTTGTGGTGATCAATAAATTTGGTTTCCATTAATGTGTTTTGCTGCTGATTATGGTGATCAGTAAGTTTGGTTCCTGTCGTGTGGAAAATTAAAAGGCTGATGTGTTTGCTGTGCTGATTGTGGTGATCAGTAAATTTGGTTCCTGTCGTGTGGAGAATCAAATGTTAATCGTGTGGAGAATTAGAAGTTAATGAGTTTGCTTGATTTGATAGTATTAGAACTGTTGCTGTTACATGATGGATCAGCTGATAAATCAGCTCAAGTGATAATAATGAGAAATACTGCATTTCAGTGACAATATGCAGAAAGCAAGAGTTACATCAAGGTGGCTTGGTTTTGTTGGTTCTTGAAAAAGAAGTTCAAATGAAAGGATGAATGTTTTGCAATGAAAGGAGACGGCAAAAAGGCACTTTTCAGTCTATATTTTTCATTCATGAAAGCGAGTCATTTATACTGAGGACTTTTAGCTGTATTACCTCTTGCAATATAATAAACTTATTACATATCAACTTTAGCAGAAAACAAGCACCTAACCAAGTCTTAGTCTCAACTAAACAAGACACAAAATCTGCATTTAAATGGCTAAATATCTGCTCCACAACCACCGCAAATTTAACAAAATAAACTTGAACAAACTTGAGCTGCAACTTTGCCTCCAAAACATATTTGAATATTCAGCAGAAAGGTTGTCCCATTTCCAGCAGATTATCACTTACTTCATCACTCCTCCTTGATAAGCTTCTTTGGAAACACCAAGTCTAAGTCTCAAACTCTCAAACTTGGTTTTAGGTAGTCCCTTGGTCATGATATCTGGTAGTCCACTTGGTCATGATATCGGCAAGTTGATCTTCACCCCTCAAGGTGGATTAGTTTTACTTCACATTGCTTTCGGCTTCCCTCACAAGATGAAACTTGATCTTGATGTGCTTTGTCCTGCCATGTAGGATTGGATTCTTAGCCATGGCCACTGCTGATTGGTTGTCACAGTAAATTACAGTAGGTTCTTCTTGAACCTGCCTCAAGTCCAGCATAATTTTTCTTAACCAAATAGCTTGGTTAACTGCGGCACATGAAATAAATATATTCTACGTGCCGTGGGTGGTCTTGTGGTGTCTTGTTTCTTGGAATGCCAGCATACTATCCCTGAGTTCAAGAAGAACACATAACCTGATGTACTCCTCATGTCATCAATGCAACCAGCCCAATCACAGTCAGAGTAGCCAACAACCTGCAATTTTTCAGCCTTCTTGAACCATATTCCAAGCTCAACACTTCCTTTAACATATCTCAGCACTCTCTTGGCTGCCTTAAGATGAATCTCACTAGGATTGGACATGAACCTAGAAAGAACACTGGCAGCAAACATTAAATCTGGTCTGGTGGCAGTCAAGTACAAAAGGCAGCCTATGATGCTTCGTACATTGTTTCATCAACTTTCTCATTCCCCATCATCCTTACTCAATTTTAAATTCACACCAATGGAGTGTCCACCCGGTTTGCATTTGTCCATGTTGTACTTATGCGAATTTGAGTTGCATACCTCTTTTGATTGACAAATATCCCATAATGACTTTGGTGGATTTCCATCCCAAGAAAGTAGGACATCTCCCCTAGATCAGTCATCTCAAATTCCTTATGCATGGCTGATTTGAAGTCATTAAGGTGATTTAGGCTGCTTCCCATGATCGTGAGGGTCATCAACATAAAGAGAAATTATGGTACACTCATTTTCCAGCCTCCTAACATATAATGTGTGCTCATTAGCACTCCTTGCATAACCCAAACTCATCAAATACTCATTGATTCTGCTTGTACAGGGCTCTTGGAGCTGCCCTTGAGCCATATAAGGCCTTTCTCAGCAAATACACCTTATGCTCCTGCCCTTCCACTTCATATCCCTCCGGTTGCTCCACAAAAATTTTCTCATTGAGCCAACCATTTAGGAATGCTGACTTGACATCTAGTTGGTAGATTCTCCACTCAAATTGGGCAGCCAATGCAAGAAGAATCCTTATAGTATCATGTCTAGCCACCGGTGCAAAGGTATCCAAAAAATCCACCCCATATTGTTGAGCAAAGCCCTTAACAACTAGTCTTGCTTTATGTTTATACACTGAACCATCAGGCCTTAGCTTCCTTTTAAAAATCCATTTTACTTGGATCACTTTCCTGGTTTTTGGTCGTCAACTAACTCCCAAGTTCCATTCTTCTCTATCATGTTTATCTCCTCCTGCATTGCATTCCTCCAGACTTCGGATTTGGCAGCCTCCTTGAAGTTTGCAGGTTCAATCATGGCTGCATTACATCTCTCATAAACCTCAGTTAAGGACCTTGTTCCCCTGATTGGAAAAATCATCATCCAATCACGCCTCTTGGGGAATGTCAAACTCATCCCACCGGAGCATCAACAATCACTGCATGCATCGTCCTTCAGCCTTCATTTTTCTCCCAGGTTCGAGGTCCCCTTTTCATCCACCCTCACATCCCTTGTGATGTGTATCTTCTTGGCTGCAGGATCATATACTCTATAGGCTTTAGACTGCTCACTGTATCCTATAAACACTCCTGTCAAAGCCTTCTCATCAAGCTTGCTTCTTTTGGTTTCTTGGAATGAGAGCATAACACACACTCCCAAAGATTTTCAGATTTCTAACTGAGGGTTTCAATCCATACCAAGCTTCATAGGGTGTTTGATTTGTCAAGGCTTTAGTAGGGGAGTCTATTAAGCAAATAGATCGATCTGTATTACATTCGCCCAAAATGATTTAGGCATCTTCTCAAAGAACCATGCACCTTGCCATCTCCATTACAGTCCTATTCTTCCTCTCACTAACTCCATTTTGCTGTGGAGTATAGGGACAATTGAACTGGTGAATAATTCCAGCCTCCCCGCAGATTTTTTCAAATTCATTGGAAGTATACTCACTCCCATTATCACTTCTAACATTCTTTATGCTTAAACCTGATTGCTTTTCAACTTGTATTTTAAACTTCTCAAACATCATTGCAACTTCACTTTTTAATTTCAAAAAGAACACCCAGCACATCCGGGAATAATCATCAATGAAGAGGATAAAATACTTGCTTCCATTTAAGGATGGTGTTTGCATAGGTCCACACACATCCGTATGGACAAGTTGCAGCTTTTCATTAGCTCTCCAGGCCTTGTTTACAGGGAAGGGAAGTCTGCTCATCTTGCCAAGTTGACAAGTAGAACAAATGGTTTTGTTTTAACCAATTTCGGGCAGATCACATAACAATTCTTTGGTTTGAGTTTCCCTAAGGCTATGGTAGTTTAAGTGGCCTAATCTCTTATGCCATAAGTCAGTCTCATCTAAACTCACAACATGTGTTTCTATGTCAGGTTTGTTCAGCCTAATGGGAAAACTTTTTCCCATCATCCTAACCTTCATTAATTCATTCCCTTCACTGTCCAAGATTGTGCAAAACTGATCCTGGAAGTGCAGGGCATATTTCCTCTCCATCATTTGACCAACACTCAAGAGATTATGACTTAAACTAGGCACATACAAGACATTGGAAATAAGTTTGGTACCTGATTTTGTTTGTACAGCAACATCTCCTCTCCCTTTCACAGCTACAAATTCTCCATTACCAACCTTAACCTTGGAATGGTAAGACTTGTCCAAATTCACAAAGTCTTCCAAGTTTGCTGTCATGTGATTTGTGCAACCACTATCTATCAGCCAATCATCATTTTGAGTTTGAACAACACTGCATGAGGCCACAAACAACTGCTCTGGATCTGAGTTTGGTTGCTGGTCCTCCACAATCTGAGCTTGCGGTGTTGACTGAGTTGGTTTGCTTTTGCATACCTTTTCAATGTGACCATAAAGCTTGCATGATCTACACTGAACATTAGGCCTAAACCAGCACCTCTTTTCACTATGCCCCTTCTTCTTGCAGTGAGTACATGGTGGAAATTCTTTCCCTCCAGTCGGTTTATTCCTCTGGTTTCCCATTCTCTCATTTCCTTTCTTTTCTCCCGTAAGTCTCTTGCTTCCACCCTGGCCTGGTTTACCTTTGAATCCAGCCACCATTGCACCTTCAGTAGTGTCCTCTTGCCTCAACAATCTCCTTTGTTCTTGAGCTTGCGGGGCATACACCAAATCAGTGAGGGTGATTTGTGTCAAATCCTTAGAATCCTCAAGTGAGGATATCTTAGATTCAAACCTTTCGGGTAGACTAACAAGAACCTTTTCAACTATCCTTTTATCTGTCATCTCCTCTCCCATTAATCTGATTTTGTTTACCACATTCATCAACCTATCCACATAATCTTTTACGGTTTCAGACTCCTGCATTTTCGGCATCTCAAACCGCCTCCTCAAGTTTAGCACTGCATGCTTTTTGTTGTATCACGCCACCGAACTCTTCTTTGAGTTTATCCCATGCTTCCTTGGCTGACTCATATGCCATGATTCTAGTGAATACTTGCTCGATCCAGCTGCATGAATATGGGACAAGGCTCTAGGTGATTTGGTGGCTTCTTCATCATGTAATCTAATCGATTCGGGGGTGGGGTTTGGGCCCCTTGGGGAATGCGGTGGTGTTTATCCTCTTCAACATACCGCCATAATCCTTGCCCTCTCAGGAACGTTTTCATTTTGACAGCCCAAATGTGATATTGATCCCCATTGAAGGTTGGAGGAGATAGAGAGGTTGAGGTTTGTGCCATTGAATCGGTTTGTGTGGTGCTTGGGAACCGATTTCTGCGTAATGAGGGGGTTGAGAAAATGTAGAAGTAAAGATGATATTATCAGGCCCTTAAGATCAATGAAGCTCTGATACCATTTGTTGGTTCTTGAAAAAGAAGTTCAAATGAAAGGATGAATGTTTTGCAATGAAAGGAGACGGCAAAAAGGCACTTTTCAGTCTATATTTTTCATTCATGAAACAGAGTCATTTATACAGACTTTTAGCAATGTATTACCTACTGCAATATAATAAACTTATTACATATCAACTTTAGCAGAAAACAAGCACCTAACCAAGTCTTAGTCTCAACTAAACAAGACACAAAATCTGCATTTAAATGGCTAAATATCTGCTCCACAACCACCGCAAATTTAACAAAATAAACTTGAACAAACTTGAGCTGCAACTTTGCCTCCAAAACATATTTGAATATTCAGCAGAAAGGTTGTCCCATTTCCAGCAGATTATCACTTACTTCATCAGGTTTACGGAAGGATGTCAGTAAAGCACTGAGTGATGGCTAAGGTAGTTTAGTTTAAGGGAGGATGTTAGTAAACTGATTAATGAGGTTGTTAAAGCTGTTAATTCTTTGTTAAAGCTATTAATTCAGTTTAATAAGTTGTTAAAAGTTGTTAAGTCAGTTTTACCGTTGTAACAACTTTTTATTCTGGTAGCTTTCTGTTTTGCTCTGGTTTACTATAAATACTTTTGCTACTGTACATTTCATTAATAAGCAAAATATACAGAAGAAGTTCAGATCTATTTTTTTCTTTGTTCTCCCCTGTTTCTTCGTACTCCTCACATATAGAAATATATTTTATCTGTACGTGCATTCATTATTTTTTTTAAATGTATTTGTAAACCTTAATACAACGAATTCACATGCAACATAACTAAACTTTTGATTCCCTCGGTTACGTAGATACATGTAAACAAGAGCATGCATGCAATTACTAAGTGGATTGAAATATATATATATAAGGATAAATTGAAATTTATTTACATGCATAGCCGTACGGTGGCTGGGAACTTTAATTTATCATTTTTAGTTATTGCAACTTTAATTTTGATATAAGACTGTTACACTTTTAATGTATAATTATGATAATTATATATATATAAATTTTAATATTTTTGCAGAAAATTGATCCTATAACTCAAGAAGAATATGAGCAACTAAAAGAATATGTAAAGAGGATGATAATGAATACTACAGATGCACCAGTACAGAAATTGAACTTGATTGATACATTACAAAAATTATGTGTGGCTTATAACTTTGAAGAAGGACAGAAGATGCTTTGCAAAAAAAATTTAATGATTGTGAGATTGATCATTATAATGATCTCCACACTGTTTCAGTGTATTTTCGACTTCTTCGACAACAAGGAATTGAGGTTTCCGGTAGTAAGTCAACTATTTCAAATAATATTCATAATACTCACTCATGAAATTAATGAAATATAAGCATATCTAATTAAAGGTCGTTCTTGTGAGCAGCTGTATTTGAAAAGTTTAAGGATGACGATAGGAAATTCAAGTCATCCTTGATTAATGATCAAGGAATGCTAAATTTGCATGAGGCAGCACACTTCGCTATTCACGGCGAAGATATTCTGGATGAAGCCCTCGCTTTTACAGCCACCCAGCTTAGGTCAATGGCACCTCGTGTAAGCACTCACCTTGCAGAAGAAATAAATCATACTTTGAAATTTCCTATCCGTAAGACCGTACCAAGGTATGAGACAAGATTTTTCTTGTCCACCTATGCAAGAGATAATTCTCACAATAAAACTTTGCTTAAATTTGCGAAGTTGGACTATAACATACTAAAAGTGAGGCACCAGAAGCAGAAGCAACTCAGTGACATCTTAAGTAAGTTCATAGTTTTAATTACATTTACAACTTTATTTTATTTTATTAATATATTTTCTCAAGGTCGTTCACTAACCCCACCCCCACCCCCAAAAAAAAAAAAAAAAAAAAAAACCTGAACTAAAATGAAAAGTTTTAGTGAGGTTATCAACAATCATAATCAAATATATGGTGAAAAACGAGTTATATATTTTTCCCTGTTCATTAATTTTTATATTAATTGCCTTTACGAACTTGTAAAAAGGAAGCCCTTTTTTTTTTAGTTTTTATAATTATGGTAATACGATATGATATAAATGAAGCTGTATAATTTCAGGTGGCGGAAAAATCTAGAATTGATTACAAAGCTGCCATATATTAGAGACCGAATGGTGGAAGAATATTTTTGGATCTTGGGAATGATCTTTGAGCCACAATACGCTGATGGCATAAAGAAAATGACGAAAGTTTTTTGTCTTCAAATTGTCTTGGATGATACGTACGATTCCTATGGTACCCTTGAAGAACTTACACTTCTAACAGAAGCAATCAGAAGGTTAATTAATGACATATTGCATACAGTTTAAAGTGAACCGTCTGAATTTCATAATAGATTTAGAAATTTTATATTTATAATCATTTTAATTTTCAAATTCTGGCTTCAATTTTCATAAGGAATGTGAATGGTTAATTGATTTTCAGATGGGACATTGGCGCCATAGATATGCTTCCAGATTACATGAAATTTATTTATAAGTCACTCTTAGATTTTTTTCGCTGAAATGGAGGAAGATATGAGTAAGGAAGGAAGAGCTTACAGCGTAGATTGTCCAAAAATGATGGTAGGTGATATATATTAAGCTTTGCCCTTCGTGTGGTTTTACGCGTGACATGAATAAATTTTCTCAGATTTGAACTTTAAAATGTGTACAGTAACAGCTATAATAAACAACAAAAATTGTCTTGCTGTAAGAAAAATTATCTACCTCTATTCATGGAAAGGACATGATTAGAATGTCACTTTATATTCAAATTTTGTTTTTACTTTCTTGGGTAAGGTTATTAATATCGAGTTTAATTATATTGTCCTTAGCTGCAAAGAGTGGTCAATAAAGGGTATTTTCCAAGTGCATTTGATGAATATATGACAGTTGCACTGGAAACTGGTAGCTGCCGATTGACGATAGCGATGATCTTCTTAGCCATGTGTGCAACTAAAGAGAATTTTGATTGGTTTTGCTCTGAACATAAGATTATAAGAGCAGCAGATCGTATCGCCAGACTCTTGGATGACAAAGCGTCTCACAGGGTATGAATATGAATAATAAAAAATGCTCAATAATTAATTGTTTACCAAATTAATTATCCAACAGTGTTCATTTATTATATATGAATTAGTTTGAGCAAAAGAGAGGACATGTTCCCTCAGCTGTTGAATGCTACATGAAGCAGCATGGTGTTTCTGAAGATGTGGCTGTTGAGTTTCTTCTTAAACAAGTTGCGGACGCTTGGAAAGATGTGAATGAGGCCATGCTCAAACCAACTGCTGTGCCACTGCCTCTACTTGAAGGGACCCAATACTTTGAAGTCTCTACTTCTGTTACTGTTAATGTGAATAAAGCTGGTAAACTTTAGTCCGGAATAAAAATAAACTCTTCCCATCCCTTTTCGAATGGAGTAAGAGCATCTTAAGTTGTGCTGTATTAGATATTATTGAATATTATAATATGATATTATACGATATATTTTATTTCAAAAATATGTCTCTATAAATAAATGGATTTGGACAATATTATTTTTATGGGTATGTATATGTTTCCACATGAATATGTTAAGAATTCAGAAGTATAATATGAAATCGAACTATATACAGTATGTGTGTGATTTGAATTTAAAAGTTAAAATGTAAAATAAAACAAATTGTATATATGTGGATCCTCAGTTTATCTATTTTTTCATTTTTTTTTATCCAAAAACAAATAACAGTTCCATCATCTAACTGCTAATATTAATTTTTTTTTTTTTTTAACCATCAAAACATATTGTTTTTAATTTTTATAGTATCTTAATTACAAGTAAAAATGTTGTTTCGTGTATACAAACTTTACATGGATGACGGTTTTTTCTCTTCTTTTGGACACACCATTCCATACACTTATCTGAATTAAAGAAAAGAATTTGATAAATTATACTCCTATAAAAATCAAAATCAAAGAAACATAGTTGAACTAAAAAATATGTTCACAAATCTATACTCTAATAAAAATCAAAAGCCAAGAAGTATAGTGACCTTAAATCCATACAAAACAAAAAGTTCTATTTATTTTGGATTGATCTGAAAAAGTTGGCCTGAAATTAGAGCGTGTACAAACACTATTACACAAAACAGAGTTACAATTGCATTAGAACCAGAGAGTTTTTTTGTTTTTTTATTTTTTTTTCAATCTTTTCTGATATATATGTTATAATAATGATAAATGAATTTTACTTAAAAATAAATTCAACTAATGTTTAAGGAGAAATTATTTAGAAAATATTAATACTACATCATGAAGTTTAGGTTTTTTATTTTTTATTTTTTTTAAATCTTTAATAGAAACTTCTATTGAATGTTGCATGATTACCATACAGTACTATCTAATCTAATTCCTTTTAATTTTCACGATCATAACAATATTTAATCAGGAATTCATGAAAAAAAAAATTAATTAATTTTCGATCATAGGAGTTTTAGAAATGCGTGAGGAAATTAATTAATTTAGAAGGAAATTTTGGACTTGGGGATTGAGAAGACGTTTGACTTGTTCAAACTTTTGATTGAATAATATTTTGATAATTCAAAGTTACAATTGACATCTATAATGTTGACGTCTTGGCCATGGCCGGGTGCAATATTTCATTATTGCAGTCATCGGTCATGACATAGTGTTTATATTATTTTTCTCGTTGTATTAATTTGGGATGTCTTATCACGGATCCTATATTAGAAGTGCATTGAAGAGGTCTTAGGCTTATAAGAAGGAAGTCCTTCCACCTAATGGGTTAACCTTTTAGGTGTGAAACTTCTAATTCATTCCAATGGCATTAGAGCAGATCCGATCCATTTTTAGGTGTCTTGTCAAGTATCCACACAAAAAGACGTCCCTGTGTGATAGTGGGTTCACTAGAGAGTGAGATAATGAGTAGACAAGGAGAATGTGCGGTGTCCTTAAAGGTAAGCAAATCTGCTAATGTCCTCTACATTTGGGAAAACTCACAAGTACAAGTGAAGGAAATGATTCAAAATACGCCCACAATTTCCCCAAAAGCGGGACACTTAGGAATGTTACCATCCCCACCTTAGAGGTAGATGGTGAAAAAAAACGCTTAGAAAAAATTTCACGATTTCCCCACAATTGAGATTTCTTACGGGCCAAATATCGGAATGCCAAAAGGAATAGGGTGCCTTGTCGGTTTCCAAAAAATCTAGGCACAGATTCTCTAGAGACATAGCGACATTATCTTCCCACCTGAGCAGATGATTAATGATGAAGAAAATGCTTCGAAAGAAATCCAAGATTTCCGCACAATTGAGGTTTCTTACGGATAAAAAATTGCAAAATTCAAAAGGAATAGGATGCTATGCCGATTTATGAAATATTTGGGCACAATTTCCAGGGACGCTCAAACACGTTGTCTTTCCCACCTCGACGGTAGATAAATGGTGAAGAAAACGCTTCGAAAAAAAAGTCCACGATTTCTCCACAATCGAGAATTCTCACATGCACAAATTTAGAAATATCGGAGAGAATAGGATGCTATGTCAGTTTCCGAAAAAGATGGGCACAAATTCCCAAGATGTTGAGACACATTATCTTCCCCACCTTACTATAGGATAAATAGTAAAGAAAATGCTTAGAAAAATATCTATGACTTCCCCGCAATCGAGATTTCTCATAGACAAAAATCAAAAAAACCAAAGGGAATAGAGCTATATCAGTTTTCAGAAAATCTTGGCACAAATTCTAAAGACATTCAAATGCATTATCTTCTCCACCTTAGCGAAGGATCTACGGTGAAGAAAATGCTGAAAAAAAAAATCCACAATTGCCCCACAATCAAGATCCATTACAGAACAAAAATCGGAAAATCAAAGGGAATAGGGTGTTGCTATATTAGTTTTTGGAAAATCTGAGCACACATTCTAAGGAAGCTCAGACACATTATCTTCCCCTACTAAGCGAAGGATAGATGGTGAAGAAAACACTTTGAAAAAAGTCCACAATTTCCCCACAATCGGGATTTGTTTCAAGCTAAAAATCGAAAAAACCAAAGGGAATACAATGCTCTCACGATTTCTAGAGAATTTAGGCATAGATTCTCGAGACGCTTAGATACGTTATCTTCCCCACCTCAACGGAGGATAGATGGTGAAGACAACACTTCGAAAAAAGTCCACAATTTCCCTAATATCAAGATTTTTTATTGGCCAAAAAATCTAAAATACCAAAGATAATTGGGTGCTATGTCGGTTTTCGATAAATCTAGGCATAGATTCTCGAGACGCTTAGATACGTTATCTTCCCCACCTCAGTGAAGGATAGATGATGAAGAAAACGCTTCAAAAAAAAAGTCCATAATTTTCTCAATATCAAGATTTCTTATGAGCCGAAAAATTGAAAAAACCTAAAGGGAATCAGGTGCTATGTCAGTTTCTGGTAAATCAAGTCTTGCAATTTAATTCAATAAAAGTTTTATTTTATTTAATAGTTTGAAAGTTTCTTTTGATTTTATGGTTGGTTCTATGGCGTATTTTTATGGCCAACAACTATGTTTTTTACAGTAAATATGAGGTGAATCCTATAATGTTTAGACCAAGATTTTACTCTTAACATTTTAGAAAATTATTTTTCACAAATATACTAGAAAGATTTTGTTTTATGGTTGTTATATGGGTTCATATATAAGAGTGCACCCTTGTAGAACCAATAAGTTATTGTATCTTGAAAGTTAGACCGCCATTATTTTTGAGTATATTTTGCACCAGGACATTGTCCCAAAGGGGTGAAATCTATCCCTGTAAAATAAGACAAGGCATGCTTCTACACTGCTCGTTTTTGAAACTCATTTTAGCCCATCCTCAAGGCCTGGTCCAAGACTTGATTGTCCAAATTTGTTGCTGCTGTGGATTGTACATCTGCACACGAATAGGCCTAGTGGAATGGGTCCACTTTTGAAATAGATTACCCAGAATGATCCACTGTCAAAGTCCCCGAATAAGGTTTTTCAGCTTTTTGAATTATATTCTTACCATAATATTATTATTATAATTCCAATACAGAGCTGGCAGATTGATATTTAATTGAATAAAATTATAAAATGGTAAATAATGATTTTTTTTCAAGTTTAATAAGAAAATTAATTTTTAAAATTTTAATGACATATTTATTAAGAAAATTGGATGCAGAAAGAAAAGGCTGGTGAGGTGACCCCATTTAACAAAAAACAAAATAAATTATTATTTTCCTCCTATTGAATTTCGTCGAGTAATTTCAAACCTCTAAATTAAAAACTTAACTATTCTTTAGAAATATGTTAGTTGACACAATTATCTTGTGCTAAAGATTAAAAATACTTGAGAATTTAGTGAAATTGACACTTAGAGATTTTGTATTGACAAATATTATGTTGTAAATCAATACCAATCCTTCAACCTGCAAGATTAGTCACAATACAAAACAGAAACTGCAAGAACAACGAACAATCACACAACACAAGATATACCGTGGTTCGCTTGTTCAATATAGAACAAGTTACATCCACGTTGAACTCCAGAATATGGAGCTCGCTGCACTAGTATTGATCACCTCAAAGATTACAATTTACAGAAGAATCTTCTTCACTGTCACTCACAGAATCAAACACTCATTCACTTTTTTGTATCCCGTAAATCCTAACAAACCCTAGAGTACTCTATACCCTTTAAGGAACCCCTGCCCTCAAACAATACTTTAGAAAGATTCACACAAAGAAGACCCAGAATGAGCGTGAAACCCTAACCCAGATGAAACGATTTTTTAGAGGAAACGAAACGAAGACCTAAAACTCGATTACTGCCAAATGCGTGAATAGTCCCCTTTTATACTGTTGACTTCAGATTGCATTTGAGCCGTTGGATTCTCTTTAACTTTGATGGTGTGATTCATTTGGAATAATGGACAAAACGACAGCGTTTTGTTACATGGTCTAAACGACGTCGCATGCTTCACTTATTTAACAATCTCCACTTGAAGTATGTGGCAGTCGTTTCAGCAATGTCAGTTCAGTTGTGTAGCAAGCATTTCCATACTCCTTCTTAGTTCTGATTTGGTTATCCCACATGTAATAAGTTCAAGCAGTGCTTGAACTTTGCAAGTGTTACAACCTTGGTTCCCATGTTTGCTGGGTTGTTTTCAGTTGGGATCTTCTGCAAGTTCACTTCTCCTTTGGAGATCATATCTCACAAAATGATACCTTATGTCAACATGTTTGGTTCTCTCATGGTACACGGGATTCTTTCCCAGATGAATGGCACTTTAATTGTCTGAATAGACAGTCACAGTTCCATCCAGTAGCTTGGCCTCTTTCAGGAATCCTTGGAGCCATATAGCTTCTTTGAATGCATCGGTTACAGCCACGTATTCAGCTTTAGTTGTGGACAAAGCTACTAGTGGCTGCAGTTGGGACTTCCAATTGATGCAGTTTCCTCCCAAAGTAAACTGATATGCTGTGGTGGATTTCCGCGAATCTCTATCACCTGCAAAATCAGAATCTACATACCCAACCAGATCAAGTGTGGAGTTTCTTTTATAGAAATTTAGACCAACATTTTCTGTACTTTTAATATATCTTAGTAGCCATTTCAAAGCATTCCAGTGATCACACCCAAGATTTGATATGAATCTACTTAGAAGTGATATTGAATATGATAAATCAGGTCTTGTACTGATCATAGAGTACATAACAAAACCAATGGCATTTGCATATGGTATGGTTTCCATTTTTAGTCTATCAGGTTCTGTTTTAGGACTTTGGGCTTTACTAAGGATGAAGTGGCTTACTAGGGGCATTGTGGCACACTTAGAGTCACTCATTCCAAACTTTAACACAAGTTTTTGCAGATAAGGCATCTAATGCAATTTTAGGTTGTAATTCTTCCTGTTTCTTTCTATTAGCATACCTACAATTTTCTTAGCACAACCCAAATCCTTCATGTCAAATTCAGCATGCAATTTCCCTTTCAATTCCTCAATTTGGGCCTTAGATTTACTAATTAATAGCATGTCATCAACGTATAATAACAAATATACAGGATTTGTATTCACATGTGCAAAATAGAAACAATTATCATGCTCACTTCTAGTAAACCCTATGCCTACTATAAAGGAGTCAAATCTCTTGTACCCTGCCTAGGTAACTGTTTGAGACCATACAGAGATTTATGCAACAAACATACATGATCAGGGAACCTTTTATCCTTAAACCCTATAGGTTGACTCATATAAATCTGTTCTTCTAATTCCCCATGCAAGAATGCAGTTTTTACATCTAACTGCTCTAACTCTAAGTCATAATGGGCTACTATAGATAACATCAATCTTATAGTTTTGAATTTAACAACAGGTGAGAAAATTTCAGTAAAGTCTATACCTACTCGCTGGGTGTAGCCTTTGGCTACCAACCTAGCCTTATACCTTGGTGGATCAGTTTTGTTTATGTCTTCCTTTAGCTTGTACAGCCGCTTACAGTCCACCAGTTTGACATCCTTGGGTTTTGGAACCAAAATCCAGGTTTTGTTCTGCCTCAGGGAGTCCATCTCCTCATTCATGGCAGTAAGCAAATGTTTTCTGTCCTTTGAGTTGACTGCCTATTCATAGGAGTCAGGTTTTGTCTTCTGGATCTCTACTCTAGCCAGCAGGGCTGTGTAGATGAGGTCTGCATAACTAAACCTTGCTGGTGGTCTTATATCCCTTCTGGTTCTATCTCTGGCCAGTTGATACTGAACCAGATCATCATTTTGTTGGTCATTGTTAATGTTTTCCTCACTTTCATCTTCACCATCAGTTTGAGTATTAGTTGTAGTATGCTCAGGTTCATATTCTGGTTCATCAGTATTGGTCTCAGGTTCCTATTGCCTTGTTGACTCCACCTTAAACTGAGTACTGTCTGTTTGCATTGGTGTCTCCACATGGTGGCTTGAGGTACCTGCTCTGTTATTAGTAACCCTGCAAGGGAACACAGATTCATTAAAAATAACATCTCTACTAATGATAACCTTAACCCCTGGGGTTTCTCTCTCCCACAGCCTATATCCTTTGGTTCCTTCTTGATACCCCAAAAATACACATCTTAGGGACCTAGGTTCTAATTTTCCATCTACTGTATGTGCATAGGCTGCACAGCCAAATACTCTTAGGTTGCTGAGTGAAGGTTTTCTTCCTATCCATTTTTCTTCAGGGCACATAAAACCAGTTGCACTAGAGGGAGTTCTATTTATCAAATAGGCAACTGTGGTTAAAGCCTCTCCCCAAAAGGACTTAGGTAGTCCAGCTGTGAAGAGGAGACACCTAACCTTTTCTAACAGTGTCCTGTTCATCCTCTCAGTAACTCTATTTTGCTGAGGTGTTCTCCTAACTGTCCTATGTCTCATAATCCCCTGGTCTTTACAATATACATCAAACTCAGTGTTACAGAATTCCAGACCATTGTCAGTTCTGAGTGCTTTCACCTTTTTCTCCAGTTGGTTTTTTACTAAAGTCTTCCAACTCTTAAACTTACTTAGTGCCTCATCTTTGGTTCTAAGAAGGTAAACCCACACTTTCCTACTGAAATCATCCACTATGGCTAGAAAGTAACTATTACCCCCATGAGTTTTGACTCTTTCTGGACCCCAAAGATCAGCATGAAGATAATCCAAACATCCCATAGACAAGTGAGTTCCTTTTGGGAAGCTCAGCCTGTGCTGTTTACCCATGACACAAATCTCACAAAACTCTAAGTCTGATACATTGCCATTCCCAAAGTACCCCTACTGTTTGAGATAGCTCATACCAGTTTGGCCTATATGGCCCATCCTTAGGTGCCATTTTTCTGCATTTGAAGTGTTAGTAGATATGAAAGCAGAATTAACATTCAACTGATAATATTGTCCACTCAATATTTACAGACCATGCCTTTTCACACCCTCAAACAGAATTTGATCATTCTTGTAAACAGTAATGCAACCATTTTTAGCTCTATAGCTACAGCCTACTTCATCCAGTGTGCCTAATGAGATCAGGTTACGCTTAAGCTCTGGTATGTACCTAACTTTGGTTAACATTATTAGTTTGCCATTTTTAAGTCTAAGAGTAATGTTACCAATCCCTTGAACCTTACATGAGTTATTGTTTCCCATAAACACTATTTCAGGTTCACCAGTTATCAGGTTTTGAAACCAGGTTTTGCTAGGGCTCATATGAAAGGAACATCCTAAGTCTAGCACCCATTCATTAGCAATTTCAGAACTGGACACAGTAAGGGCTTCCGTGATTTCAAAGCTGTTACTAGAGGATGCTAGGTTACTCTCTGTACTATTCTGCTTTTGCTTCCTAATCCAATCATAGCAATTCTTTTTTATGTGACCAGGTTTGTTACAATGGAAGCATTTTCTAGTCTTTGACTTAGACTTATTGTTATTATAGCCTTTGCCTTTCTTTTTATTCTTCGGCCCTAAGTTTTGTTGAACCCCCTTTCCAGTATCTTTACCAAAATGACCAGTATCTTGTTTTCCTTTTACAAAGAGATTATTCCCATTTCTCTTTTGTATTTTTAACTCTAGTTCTCTGGATTTTAAGCCAGCCATTATTAGATCTACACTAGGGACCGTACCAGTGTACTGTAATGCATTCTTTACTACTAAATATTCATCAGGAAGAGAATTTAACAAAATCATTGCAAGACTGGAATCTCCTAATTCCTGATCAGTTCCTTTTAGCACTATTGTCATTTTTAGAAATTCATCTAAATTTTCTTCTAATGACTTAGAGGCATCCATTCTATAAGAAAACAGAGCACCTTTCAAGAATGCTAAATTAGGAGCAGATTTCAATGCATACAGAGTTTCGAGTTTACCCCAGAGCTCTATTGGTGTGTCAAGACCATCCACTCTTCGCAGAACACTATCTGATAAATTCATGATTATCAAATTATATGCTTCTTCATCTATCTCTGCTTTCTTTTTCGTCTTTTCTTCTGACCACTTGGTTTCATCTTTCTCCAGTGCTATTCCCACCTTATTGTGGGATAAAAGTGCCTTCATTTTTTTCTTCCAGGTATTGAAATCCATCTTCCCATTATACTGGGATATCTCTACATGTGTGGTAGTGTTCATCATATTTACAATGACAAGACAGAGTAGTATAAGGAGTACGTGGCTTTGTTACACCAGTAGTTGCCAAATACTGCTAGGCAATTTTTAAGGCGGTCACTGGTATTCTAGCCTATATACCCTTAAACAGACTCAAAAGATATTCAAGACCCCTAAAAAAGGAAAACCCCTAAATCTTGACAAAACCCTAATTTTGATTTTGCCCTATTTTCGTCGATCCCTTGTGTATGTGACCTAATCTCACGAATTAGCCCCAAGACTCAACAAGATTTGATAGCCTAATGATCTAGGGACCTTTAAATCGAAAAAACCCCAAAATTTGACAAACCCTAATTTTTGAGTTCGTCAAGAGTTGAACGATTTCTAACCCTGGACTCGATTTAGACCTAAAAGGCTCTGATACCACTGTTGTAAATCAATACCAATCCGTCAACCTGTAAGATTAGTCACAATACAAAACAGAAACTGCAAGAACAACGAACAATCACACAACACAAGATATACCGTGGTTCGCTTGTTCAATATAGAACAAGTTACATCCACGTTGAACTCCAGAATATGGAGCTCGCTGCACTAGTATTGATCACCTCAAAGATTACAATTTACAGAAGAATCTTCTTCACTGTCACTCACAAAATCAAACACTCATTCACTTCCCTGTATCCCGTAAATCCTAACAAACCCTAGAGTACTCTATACCCTTTAAGGAACCCCTGCCCTCAAACAATACTTTAGAAAGATTCACACAAAGAAGACCCAGAATGAGCGTGAGACCCTAACCCAGATGAAACGATTTTTCAGAGGAAACGAAACGAAGACCTAAAACTGACATTCGCCAAATGCGTGAATAGTCCCCTTTTATACTGTTGACTTCTGATTGCATTTGAGCCGTTGGATTCTCTTTAACTTTGATGGCTGTGATTCATTTGGAATAATAGACAAAACGACAACGTTTGGTTACCTGGTCTAAACGACGTCGCATGCTTCACTTATTTAACATATTGCTTAAGTGGATTTAATAAGTTATTTTTATGTTCATGAGTAGGTACTCTGTTTTAATTTATTTAAAGTTTTAAAATATTAAAAATGTTTTCTTATTATTTCAGAAATTTTTTCTTTATTCTTCTTTTTTATTTAAATTCTTATTGATAATTTGATGCTAGAAAAATATTTAATATTTATTTAACTAAACAATCCATAACTTTATCATAAAAATTTATTTTGGCAAGTTCTATTTTATAAACTCTACGGACTACCATGTATGTATGTGTATGCTATTAAAATTTTATAAATTATATTCTTACTTAGCAAATATCTGGAACTATGAGTTAATGAGTAAGAGATTTTGTTGGAGCGAATCAAGGAATAATTGATATGCTGGAGTAAATCAAGGATTAATTGATATTATGTTTAATATCAATATATTGGTTATCTTTTCTTGTATGATTATGACATTATGACAAATATTGTATTTCCTTTTTATTCTTTTACATTTTAGTATAAATTGACAATGAACACTAGACCTGGGCAGGGACCAGTCTCAATCAGGAGTTTGGGTCTAGGCCCGATCTAGGGACCGGTCCCTCTTCCATGGCCTGGTCCGGTTTTGGGACCAGACCTCTTAGGACCGGTCCTTGTGAGGACCGATCCTAGGGCCAATTTTTTGGGACTGGTCTCAAATGCCCAGGTCTAATGTACATTTGTACAAAATACACAATTAAATAGAAAATCATTCTTCTCTATTGTTTTTCTCTGTCACGCAATTTCTACTTAGTCTTCTCTTGCCTTATTCTGATTGCTTAGTCCTCTCTTGCTTTTTTTGCTTCATTCTGACAGATTTCAGTTTAAGAAAATTTAGAACCAGTTTGTCATTACTAAAATTATCACTTTAAGTTGAAATTATTAATTTCTATAATTGAAAATTTTCTACCTAAATCTTTTTCCCAAAAACATGAAACTCATAATTAGAATGGAAAATTTAAAAATAAATGCAAGCTGCATATGTAGTCAGCCTTCAACTGCCAACTATAAATACAAAACAAATATTCATCTTAGACTTTACCTTCTTCTTGTAGAAACACTGGCGGAAAAGAAACACTAAAGAATAATTTTTAATTTAAAGTTATGAAAAAGATATTGAGTTAAGATATTCTTGATAGACTGGTTGAGCAACTAAAGACCAATCAAACGCACTTCTTCTTTATTCCTAAAGGCTAAAACATGTATATTGTTTAGAATATTTTGGATTCACCTTAATTAATTGAACTGAAACTTTTATAACTCAAAGTATAATGACACAAAATATTTTAGATTAAGAAAATTTATCGATACAGTTTTCTTACTTAGTGCACTAGTATATTATTATCATATTATTAATTTTCTAACAGAGATGCCTTTCATACGGCTTCATAAGAATACCTAGCCTACCTATATAAACTAAAAAATGAATTTCCAGGAATATTGGTAAAATGGGAAGCACTCTTTCGTTGAAGTGTCGTGAATTATACACATGCAAAATAATATGAAAAATATAAAAAGCGTGTACATAACAGAAAACGTTTTAAGGGATTTTATGCCTTAATTATGTGGTCCTCTTGAGTGAATATTGACGTAAGAGATTACCTTCTTTCACAGATATGTCTCAATAAAAAAATAATTTTAATAATAAACATATGGGATAAATTTTGAAACCCCCCGAGGTTTGGCTTATATAAACCCCCCAGGTATGGCTAATAACCAAGAACCCCCTTTTCTTGTCGGTTGTTGTCAGTTTTAATGGCTGTAATGCCGGAGAGAGAGAGAGAGAGGATGTTGCTTGGGTTATGTGGGAAGGAGGGTTCTGGGCAAGGACGTAGCTAGAAATGAAACGTAAAGGGGTCAAAGTTTTAAGGAAAATTCAATTTTAAATTAAAATAAGCACAAATATAAGTTTTGTATTTATAAAAAAATTTCATTACCTAATACAGTTATAATTTATAAAGTAATAAAAATTAAATTGAAATAGATCTTAATGTATTTTTTTTTAAATAGATATTACATCATATACATTGGCTAAAATTAAATTGATATACGAAAAATATCTATTCAAATAACCAAACATTTGTACAATTAAATCCATTTTTTTATAATAAATATAAAAATGAGTAAAACAATACAGTCTTAAGAACTTATATTCTCCAATAAAAAAAAAAAAAAAAACAACAACAACAACACAATATGGGCCAATACATATTAGTGGTCTCAAAGCCAACTCCAAAATAACTATAAAAAAATATCTTCTTATTTCCTCTAGCTTCAATATATATATCATCACAAATAAAAAAAAAAAAATGGGTACAATTTGTGGTCCCAATAACAATTTCATTCTCCTAAATCCTGATACATAATTTAATTTTAAACTTTCAAAATAAAATAATACAAATATAAAATGTATTAGAATTATCTGGCAAAGTGAAGAAAAAAGGGGCTTGTTGGCTTGATAGGTGGGAGAAAATTGTCTTTGTGTGGATAAAGAATTTGAAATTTAAAAAAAAAAAAAATTGAAACCTAAGTTGTTGAAGTTGAATCAATTATAAGCAATAAAGAATAACAGGTATGAGAAGCAGAGAAAGAGAGGTTTGGTTTTGACAGCCCAAAAAGAAAAATAAGAGTTTAACTTACTTGATTAGTTGAATTTTTTTGTAATTTACTTTTCATTTAGTGGCAAGTTTGTAAAATTTATCAAAAAATCTAAAACTTAAGAAGGGTCCCCCTCCTTCCGTCCCTGGTTCTGGGCATGGAAGGGAACTTGCTGGGCGTGGCAAGGAAGAAGGGTGTCAAGGTCATTCACCTTCTATCCGCTAAAACTAACTAAAAAGGACAAAGTACAGGGTGTTCTTAGTTATTATCCCATAAAAATATAGTAGCTCGCTTTGAATTTAAGAGACAAAAAAAAAGGACACGTTGAGTGCGCGTGAGTAAAAACTAATTAATGACTCTGCATAGTTGCCACTTGACACTTCCTCCTTAGAAAAGTGCTGTCTAATCTATTCATTTTGTATAGTTATTAAATTTAAAACGGTTGTGCGGTGTGCAGATGTACGTAGCTTTCCTATATGAGAGTATGTTCGCGTTAGGAAAAACTCACATTTACAGATAATAATTGTGATTAATTGAAATAAAAATATTCGTCCCCATATCGTCCCATTGCTAATTTCCTTCCCACGATATGGGGAGACCAATTCCTCAAAGATGATTCTGAATTTAAGGTAAAGAAACGTATAAGAATATATACATTCTATAAAAAAAAAAAAGAAAAAATTAATATATATATATATATATATATATATTAATTTTTTCTTTTTTTTTTTTTTTTTTGCAGAAAATTGATCCTACAACTCAAGAAGAATATGAGAAACTGAAAGAAGAGGTAAAGAGGATGATAATGGATACTACAGATGCACCAGTACAGAAATTGAACTTGATTGATACATTACAAAAGTTATGTGTGGCTTATAACTTTGAAGAAGAGATAGAAGATGCTTTGCAAAAAATTTATAATGATTGTGACATTGATCATTATAATGATCTCCACACTGTTTCAGTGTATTTTCGACTTCTTCGATAACAAGGAATTAAGGTTTCCTGTGGTAAGTAAACAATGTCAAATAATATTCATAATACTCACTCATGAAATTAATAAAATGTGAACATATCTAATTGATGGTCGTTGTTGTGAGCAGATGTATTTGAAAAGTTTAAAGATGTTGATAGGAAATTCAAGTCATCCTTGATTAATGATGTTCAAGGAATGCTAAATTTGCATGAGGCAGCACACTTCGCTATTCACGGCGAAGATATTCTGGATGAAGCCCTCGCTTTTACAGCCACCCAGCTTAAGTCAATGGCATCTCGTGTAAGCACTCACCTTGCAGAAGAAATAAATCATACTTTGAAATTTCCTATCCGTAAGACCGTACCAAGGTATGAGGCAAGACTTTTCATGTCCACCTACACAAGAGATAATTCTCACAATAAAACTTTGCTTAAATTTGCGAAGTTTGACTATAACATACTACAAGTGAGGCACCAGAAGCAACTCAGTGACATCTTAAAGTAAGTTCATATTTTTAATTAAATCACAAAATTGATTTACAACTTTATTTTATTTTATTAATATATTTTCTCAAGGTTGTTCACCCCCAAAAAAAAAAAAATAAACTAAAATGAAAAGTTTTAGAATATTAGTGAAGTTATCAACAATCATAATCATATATATGGTGAAAAACGAGTTATATATTTTTCTGTGTTCATTAATTTTTATATTAATTGCCTATACTAACTTGTAAAGAGGAAGCTTTCTTTTATTTTTTTTATTTTTTTCCAGTTTTTATATAGAGTGGCAGAAGCATATTATACTGAAGCCGTATGGTTCAATAAAGGCTATGTTCCGACATTTGAGGAATAAATGAGTGTTGCACTGGAACCTGCTTGCTGCCGATGGATAATATCGATTACCTTCATTGACTTGCGTGCAACTAAAGAGGATTTTGATTGGTTCTGCTCTGATCACAAAGTTATAAAAGCAGCAGATCTTATCGGCAGACTCTTGGATGACAAAGCGTCACACAGGGTATGAATATGAGAACAGGATCCTCTCCTGATCTGATCTGAGCTTTACCTGTTCCTAAACAACAATGCTGAGTAATTAATTTTTTACCGCAATACTTTATATATTCTAGTAAAAACTTAATTATCTAACAGTATGCATAAAACTTTCTCCGTTCTTTTTATCCGCGGCTCCATATATTTTTTATGATTTTTTTATCTGCAAAATTCTTACTCTCACAATCTCTCATTCTTTGTCTCATGCTATTTACTTTTAAAACTTTCAAAAACTAAAATTATTGAAGCTTTCACTATTTAAGGTATCACTACTAGTTTCGTTTTCTATTTTATCAGTTTTAGGTATATGTATTGCTAATTTTAATTTAATTTATTTTAGGGTTGAATTATGCTTTTTTTTGAGGTTTTTTATTCTAATTTGAGGGAAATATACATGAATCTTGTGAGTTTATTTTGTGTTTTGTGTTTAAAAATGAACATATTTTCCCAAATTAAAACCTTAACTATATTTTAAAGGATATTGTTCTTCACCCTTTACCCACAACTTTCTTACATTTCAAACGTCACCGTTCAGCTACTCAAAATTATTAAAGAAATTTGAGTTACTATCTATATTTATATCAGGAAAATTCCTCATTTTTTTTTTTAATTCATATTAAAAGTCAACGCAGCGTTAACTTAGTTTAAGTTTTGGTTGACGTTAGCTTATGCTATGTCTAATCAAAGTCATGAAAATTTATATTATAATCTTTGAAAGCTAAATTTTTTAAAAAAAAAAAAAAAAAAAAACATAATTGGTTTAGTCAACATAGTTATCAAAATTTTGTTTCTCAAAGATTTATTCAAGTATGAAAATTTTGTGTTATTATATTCTTTTCTCTCAAGTTCTTGATATTGCATTATTATTTTTACTTAAAGTTTAGTGATTTTTTTAAGTTTTCACTAGTTGTTTGACAATCAATGGTAGAGTTGGGGAGACCCTCCGCGACAAAAATCCTGGATCCGCCACTGGTTTGTATACCACAATATTGGATGGTATTGAATCATGATTGTTAGTATCCTACGATACCCGATATCGATATCGATACGATACGATTCTGATCAATGCACGATCACTATCGAGTATCCTGATCGTTGATATGTATCCTACGATACGTCTCATACGATATGACTGTCACAGTCGCCAACGATACGCACGTAGAGTATATCCTAAACCATTCGATCACGTTGATATATCCTACGATACGATACGTATCCGTTCGTATCCTTAAAAATATTGATATAAATCGATACGACTTTATTAATTTGGGCCAAATGTCCAAAAAAAATTCGGGTCGAAACCGAGTCACCCAACCCGATTCACTAAAACCTGTCCATATTTACTTGTTTTGAATGGAGAAAGTGACGAGGAATATGTATTGCCCATTTTACATGATAATAATAATATAAGTGGAGATATAGATATTGACATTGATCTTGGAATTTTGTGATTAATTTTGATTATGTAATACCGTAATTTAAAGTCAATAATATCACAAAATTCTTTAATTAATCTTGGGGATTATATTAATTTTTAGAAAATTTTGATTATTTTATTAATTTTTTTGAAAAAGATGTATCTTACGATACGATACGATACGCAATACATGATTCAAAAAATTAGGTTTTCGATACACGATACGATACACGATTTGATAACCATGTATTGAATAATATAATATAATCTCTATTACTAAACATAATGTAATAACTTGTTTGGTGAACGATTATTAGAGTCATAAAAGTGACTCTATTTTGGTGATAAAAATACCCCATGTATGATTAAATTGAAGTATATTGAGACAATTAAAGAATTTATGAATTTATTCACGAAAATCGCTTTCTAATATTTTTCTTATGAATTTAACGTGTTTGGAATGATTTTGGAAAGTATATGAGTTGATATTGGGTTGTGGTTTATGGATTAAGGGTGATTTTGTCTCATTTATGCTGTTTAGGGGGTAAAATGTCATGTTTTAAGGGGTTGATTTTGTAACTTTTCAATTGTGTAGGGACTAAACTGAAATTTTTCAATTTGTTCTATAAAACAAAAAGTGCAGATCGCGTGAACAGGAGGCTGCCATCCAGAAAGTTTTCCGGTGACCCTTCGACGACTCTTCGGCTTCCTCGACCACAGATCACCGTCATCCCATCGTCCCGGACCACCACCGCGAAACACGGAAGCTGCCGCGACGTTTCATCTTCCCTCCACCGCGTCGTTTCGTCTTCCCGGCCAGTTTTGGCCATTTTTTAACGACGATTCTGCTCCCCAAGGGTCGATCCACCTTCCCCACAGCCGGATCTACACTTCCCTAGCTTCAGCCGCCGCAAAAACTGCCGGAATCCGTGATTTAGCCGCCGCGACTCTTCATCTTTCAGGCCAGATCCTGCTCATTTCCGGCGACTTCTCACCTCCCCAGGACCTGATCTGAACTCCCCATCACCAGAGCTTTCCATCGGTACCTTCGGATCTTATTTCTGCCACCGTTTTCCAGAGACCCGCAGAAAAATTAACGTTTTCCGGCGAACCGCGGCTGTTCGTATTTCGGGCTGTCCATTGGTCATTTTCGGCCGTTCTTCGCATCATATCGCTGTCGGTTACCTCCTCTCCGCCATGGTCAACTCCGTTTCCACCGTTTCGGCCTCCGTCATCACCACCATGAGCGGCTAAGCTCCCGGTTGTCTGTTACGGCATAGGCGAGATCGGGATTGACTCCACGACTCTCCTCATCGCTCGACTAGTTGGATGAGCCCGATTATAGGACATTTGGTAGTATTGTGCTTCGGATTATATTTGTTTTCGTTTCATGATTGATTTCGATACTTTAATATGATTTGAGCATAATATGTGATGAATATTGTTGTCCATTATGATTTAATGTTTTCATAGAACTTGCTGAATGATAAACGTTGGTTTGGAATAATTAAATGATGAATATTGTTTTTCATTACTTCGCATCGATTGTAATTGAGTTGTGTTCGGATTTAATTTAATTTCTACTATTGTTGCGTTTATTGTGAAGTTGGTTGATTGGATATTACGTGTTGACAAATTGTATTTGTTAATCGCGTACCAACTAGTGGTATTGCCTTGTAGCGTTTATCGACGTTCAATGATAGTCTTTAACCAATCGAACTTGAGTGATCGGGTGAGACATGATAGATTATACCTAGAGTGTCGGGAAACCATTTCATTGATTTACCTTGCCTTGTAGGTTTAGGGGATCATAGAGGGTGGAGGAGAATTGTGTGAGTCGGTCTCGTGTTGAACCAAAACCGTAACGGCAACATTTTTATTATAAAGTCTTTATTTGTTTTAATTTCACTATTTCATTATTTGCATTTAGTCTATTTAGTTTCATCAATCATTTTGCCAATTTCATTTCCGCTACTTAAAATACATTAGGTTGTTAGTCTTGCTCCCTGTGGATTCGATCCTGCTTACCGCTACTACGGTATTTAGGTTTAATTTTTAGACTGTGACGATCGGTCTAACAACGATTCCATGTATTAAATATTAATATAAATTTAGTTTTCTATCAAATTTCTTAAATTACGGAATTTACTTTTTAAACAAATAAATTAAATTAAATTACTAGAATTAATATGCATTAAAATAATAAAAAAATATATAAATACGTCTAATTAAAACTTGCCTTAGAGTTTTTTTTTTTTTTTTTTTAAATCATAATTAAACAGATTTAATTGAAAAGTTAAAAATGGTGAAGAAAGGTTCAGCCGTTCAGGCATCCTTGATTAATGATGTTAAAGAATGCTAATTCTGTATGAATCAACATATTTTGCTATTCATGTAGACATACTAGATGATGCGCACTATGGTCATTAAATAATAAATACAGTAAAACCTCTTTATAGTGATTCTCTATATAAGAATAAACTTTATATAGTCATCAAAAATTGTATTCCCAATTTGGGATAGTTATAAATAATAATAAACTTCACATTGTAATAAGTTATAATTTTTTTAATTCACGTCTTAAGGAAAGTTACCTCCATATAGTAATAATTATCTGTATATTGAAAAAAAAAAATATATGCTACCTTACATTAAAGGTTTAATATGAAATAAAATATTTATCTAAAATTGTTTGGATGAATGATTTATGTTTTAGAGTTGTTACCACATCTCTTAACTTGCGAGTACAGTACACGCTAGCATGGACATCTTCTTGTTGAAACCAAAATATTTCTAGCTTCTCAAGCATGTTTAGAGCTTATTAGCGCGAAATTTTTTGTATTTCCCTACTATCATTCTCATGATTATTTCCTTTCTCTTCTTGTCTAATTGTAACAATAATTTCTTCTTCAGTTAAAGTATACATAACTTGTTGCTCATTTGGATAATTGAGGAAGACATTAATATTCATTCGATTAGTATAGTGAAGTTGCCAAATCTGATCACTCAATTCTACTATGATTCTTTGATTCTCCTTATCCACTTTATTTTGTAACTTACAATTAATCGACATCAGGGGTCCTAATTTTGTAATGCTTAAAACAATTGGCAATTATTTATGACTTTACATTAATTTGACCATGTAGCAATTGCATTTACAATTCCATCAATGATGCTTATTTTTATTGGTTCCAAGACACAATCTTCTATCCGTTTCAAAAGTAAGCAATTGAAGTGCTGAATTGAAATCCTAATACTGTTAAAACATTAATTGAAATCTTAATACTGTACTACAAAAACATGAATTATAAAATAAGAAATTTTTGTCACTGCACCTCTATTAAGTTATAATCTCTTTATAGTAATAAAATTAGTTAGTCCCACCACTATGACTATAGAGAGGTTTTACTGTATTATCGTTGTACTCATATTTTGTATTTTTTGGAGTAATGATATTACCTCTCATATTTTATCTCTTTAAATCCTAATGTTTTTTTTTTTTTTTTTTTTCTCAATGCCAATTTGATCCCATATATAAATTACTAAAAAGAAATAAAAGAGTTATACATATATAAATTACTAAAAAGAAATAAAAGAGTTATACCTTCACTCCACCTATGATAAACCCATGTGCTATTAATCTAAAATTTTTATTTTCTTATTCAATTATAAACCCTAATTAATTCTATAGTTAAACAAAGGAGATGAATTTATGAAACAAAAAGAATTTCATCAAAAAAAATTCTTAACTTTTTTTTTGGGGTTGGGGACCACTTCAACAATTGAGGTTGCAACTTGAGGTCATAGTTTGTTAACGCGAGCTAGTTAGTTCAAGGTCGTAGCTCGTCTGCCCGATGCACACGGGGCAAGGACATAGCCAAAATTTTTAGTGAGTGGATTCAAAACATCTAAGTTGATAAATTAATAACTCAACAAAAACTCATTCTTGATTTTTCATCAATTAAGAAAGCAAAAAAATAAAAAAGCCCCAAATCTTATAAATTAGGTTTTTCAAAAAAAAATTTACTAACCCAATAAAATTCAACTCATAAACCAATGAAAACTCATCAAATCCAACTCTAAATATCAAACAATTAACCAATATATTAAAATTAAACCAAATCTCCAAATCTCCACAACTTAAGGTTTCATTAATTATTTAAAACCATTCAAAATTAACTTAATAACTAATCAAAATTTATCAAACCTAACTTAAAACAACAATTAATTAACATATACCCCAATATAAACAAGATTAAATCAAAACCCACATCAATATTTAGGAATTTAATCATCCAATTTCAAACTCATTTATTAAACTCAACAAAAACCCATAGCTCATGATCTTTCATCAATTAAGAAAGTTTAAAAAAAAGATTTTTAAGCAAAAAATATATGAGCATCTTACCTTGTAACCTCCACATGAATAGTCTTTCTCGAGTAATTTAATCAAAGGAAGAAGAAAGTATGAGAGAGAACAAGAGGAAATGAAAAAAAGAGAGAAAAGGCAAAAAAGTGTTAATAATTCAAAATTTTGTGGGGTCAAAATTGTAAATTCAATATATAAGGACTGTTTTTATTTTTTCCAAAAGTTGAGTGGGTTCAATTGAACCCACAATTGTGTATGTGGCTACGTGTTTGCACACATGGGTCTCGCACCCCGATGAGTGGGTGGGGGGTAGGGAGTAGCACCCCCAAGCTTATAGGATTCTCTAAGTAATTAAATTCCTAATAGGGTTTGTGCTTAGGAATAGAGATCCTAGTAATATTAGATTTTTCTCATTAAACTTAGTATATAAACATATTATTCTCTTGGATGAATGATATAACAAATCATAGACAAATACGTTCATTGTAACGAGAGAGGTAAAGAGATATTTCAATAATATTGACTCTGTTAAAACTAGCCCATTTTTTGGGTGAACTAAGGTGAATTGTGTGTGTGCTTTCTCTCTACTATTTAGGTTATTTGTGTATGGTTGTTCACTTGTTGGTTTCGATTACTCTCTAGAGTGTTTCACTTTTTTCTTCATCTAAAGTTCTTTATCGATATAAGTTAGTTTGATGCTTTTAAATTTCTTGACTATTATTTTTACTTTCTTGAAACAATCACTAAACATTGCATTCAAAACGATATGAATAAAAAATATTGTTTATTTTATTTATAATCGATAGTAAAAGTATGATGTAGATTAATGATAAAAACAACTTTGTATTATAAAATAAAGGACAATACTACACTTACAGCTCAATCTTAAAAACTCTCTCATAGCCTCTAGATGACAGCTTCCAATTTTTTGATAATGAATTTTCCTATTGTAAACCAATCATTAGTTACTGGAATGGAAAAGTTTAACACAAATTTCATGATGAAATAAAAATGTAAAAAATAAACGTGATGTGCATATGACTCCCTTCAACATCCACCAATAAATTTTTCTTCAAAATACGTGGATAAGAAATGCTAAAAAAATATTAGTCAAGATTATCAAGAATATCGTGTTTAAGATGATCAGGTAAATCTATCAAAACAAAATCTAGTGATGGCAATGGGCCGGGCCGGGACCGGGTACCCCTTGGCCCAGGCCCAAGCCCGACCTCATGACACAGGCCCAAGCCCGGCCCGAGCCCGCTACGGGTATGATAGGCAAAGCCCAAGCCCGGCCCGACGGGTTTTTTATAACCGTAGGCCCGGCCCAAGCCCGCCTTTTTTAATAATATTTATTTTTAAATATTAATAAATTTCAATTTTTTTTTTATATTTTTAATTTTAGAAATAGTTTTTAAATATTAATTGAAGCTATTTCCGCAAATAATTTAAGCAATAAGTGAGCAATTAAAACTCCATAATATTTGATTATACTAACTTTTCAACTGTACATAATATGTTACGGTAAAATTCACTTTTAGAAGTTGAACCAAACCCATCTAACCATTTAAAGGCAATTTTAACATGTTAAACCTTCAATATGGGATGAAAATTGAGGTTAGGGTTTGGGAAAAAAGGATATATATATATGTGTAGGATAATATTGTAATTAAATATATAGTATAAGGGTAAATTAGTAAAATTAATACTAAAATTTTGGGACGGGCCGGGCCGAGCCGGGCCTAAAGATATACCCATGCCCGGCCCGTATCCGAGGTCGGGCCTTAAAATCAAGCCCAGGCCCAAGCCCAAGCCCGCCAACCTCGGGTAAAGCCCGTCCCTTTTGGGTCGGGCTGGGCCGGGTACCCGAAAATGTTGGGCCCATTGCCATCTCTAAACAAATCTTAATTTGTTATGAAATTGAATTAACCAGTACTACTTTGTATAAATTTTATTGCATACATATAGAAATTATTAAAAAAGATTGACAGCATGTTTATTAATTTATTAAGTCTATCCTGAGTTCTTTTAATGTGTGGATTAAAGCGTGTAAAATGAAAAGTAATTAATGATGTTTTATTAGTTAAAGTATTTAAATAGGCCGAATGACATCGTCCCACCCAAACTTTGCCTTAAAGACATTTTACTACCCCAAAAGTTTGGAAATGACAAACACCTACCTTCCATCAGGTTCTGCTAGTAAATTCCATCTCCCAACACGATATAGTAACAAAAAAGACTAAAATACCCTTAAAAGTTTGACTTCATTTTTTTATTAATTTATATGAAGTCAACTAATTCAATACATAAATACCCACCTCCTTTAAATTAAATTACTGGTTTGAGTGGGTTGAGTTGACACAACACAAAATGCTGGTTGGGGCATTTTATCAAACAGTTGGGGACAGGTGGTTGTGGTGGGGGAACGGTGACGGTGGAGGTTGCTGGCGGCACGTGGTGGCTACGGGTTGTCTTAAAAACAAATCAAACACTCCAAATCAACAACAATCAACCTCCAATCCCAACTACAAATCAAAATCCAATCTCCAATCCCAACTCAAAACAATTAACCAAATCAAACCTCAAAACGCTTTTTGTATTGTATGTACAAAACAAACTACAGAAGAAGAAAAGAACAAAATACAAAGAAGAAAAGCACAAAGAGAGCTCAACTTTTATCAAAATATGCCAATGAAGAAGATAGGGATGAAGTGCAAGTAGAAGACAATATGGGCGGTGATTGATGATGACAAGTACATTTAGGATCGTGAACAACCCTTTTCCCTGTAACGTCAAGTTTTTAGCAAAATACACAATACCGCCCTGGAAATTCTTCGGTTTGCTTTTCATCGAAATCGTCGTCGTCTTCATCTATGTTTTCATCTTCGAAATCTTCCTCTACTTCGATTCTTCTTTGATGAGATGTCTTGTACATCAACCCAAACATTGGGATCTCCATTAGAAATTCGTCGTACCACTGGTTTACTTTGTCTAAAAACATCAGAGATGCAACAACTACTGCTAAACCTATCCCAAATGCAATTCCAATAACTATGAACTGCCAACAAATTCTTTACTTAAAGTTGCTAAACATTCTGACTTGTTGGAATTTGTGCAATTATTTGTCAAAGAAGGGCCATATAATCCTTCATTACCCACAAAAGATGTTGATGAAAATAATTTGGAGCTGAGTACCTGATGGTATCTTTCCCACAAAGTGATTATTTGGGGGGTGGTTGTTGGCAGGCACATGGCTAGAAAGGGCGGGGAGAGTGGAAAGGCTGTTGACTAGGAGATGTCGACCGCCGAAAAGGCAGCAAAATTTCAGCGGAGATGTCGACGGCAGAGGAGGGGGAGATGAAGAAGAAGATGGGAGGAGAAGGGGAGATGAGTAGAAGAAGGCTTTTTTTTTAAGATTTTTTGGCTGATTGGAAAATTACCATACTGTCCTTTATCAGACAGAATTCACTAATAGAACCTAATAGAAGGTGGGTCTTTGTCATTTCCAAACTTTTTGGGTAGTAAATTGTTTTTAAGACAAAGTTTGGGTGGGACGATGTCGTTCGGCCATTTAAATATAATATCTGGAATAATTTCTTTAATGATGATGAAATAATATTATAAACCATTGTTAATCATGGGATTGATGTTAACATTATACTCTTTTTTAATTAAACTCGAAATAATCATTTATTAAATACTAGCATCTTACATTAATGAAACCGCTAACTAACAGTTGACAAGATTGCTCCAGTATCAGCCCTAGGATTTTGATCCAACGGTTCACCATGGCCCTTAGACCTTGACCAAGGGTTGAAATTGGGGGATAACCTTATTAGTAATAGCTCACGTAAGAGCCAAAACAGTAGTCTGGATGGTAATTGATAATCATTCTGGAGACAGATGCCACGTCCTATTGAGGAAGTGCTAGAAACATGAAGAAAACTATTTTTAATTAATTTTAAAAACAGCCTCCTCATATTGGGGCCACTGTCCTACATAAGAGTGTGCTCATAATGAAGAAGAAACTCACAACATTCGGGATTTGTTCAAAGAAAAAATGTCGTCTTCTCAAGTTACAGCTGTTTCAACTTCACCACCAAAAACTATTCGTCATACTGCTGATTTCCATCCCACAATATGGGGAGATCAATTCCTCAAAGATACTTCTGAACTCAAGGTAATTATACGTAGACACTCTAGATGAGATTAAATTTGTAGATGCACCGATCCTTAAATATTTTTAATTTCATAATAAACGTATTTAGCTTTTTATTTTTATTTTTATTTTTTTTCTATTTTTGCAGACAATTGATCCTACGACTCAAGAAGACTACGAGCAACTGAAACAAGAAGTAAGATGGATGATAATGGATAAACCAGAAATGCATGCTCAGATATTACACTTGATTGATGCAATCCAACGTTTAGGTGTAGATTATCATTTTGCAAAAGAGATAGATGATGCTTTGGAGAAAATTTATAATGACAGTGATGAATATAATGATCTCTACACTACTTCTGTCCGTTTTCGACTTCTTCGGCAGCAAGGAATTAAGATTGTTTGTAGTAAGTAATTCAAATCTTAAGCTATACTATAAATAAATAAAACATGAGTATGTCTAATTGAAAGGTTACTTTTTTTTTTTTTTTTTTTCTTTTTGGGTTGTAATTTAAGCAGATGTATTTGAAAAGTTCAAAGATGATGAAGGGAAATTCAAGGCATCCTTGATTAACGATGTTCCTGGAATGCTAAATCTATACGAGGCAGCGCACTTTGCTATTCACGGAGAAGATATTCTAGATGAAGCCCTTACTTTTACTACCACTCACCTTAAGTCAATGGTGTCTTATGAGAGCCCTTACCTTGCAAAACAAATAAATCATGCTCTTAATTGTCCTCTCCGGAAAGGCCTACCAAGGCTAGAGGCAAGATTTTTCATTTCTGTTTATTCAAGAGATGATTTACACAATAAAACTTTGTTAAAGTTTGCCAAGCTAGACTTTAACATGTTACAAGCAATGTACCAGAAGGATCTCAAAGACGTCTTACAGTAAGTTCCTCTTTGTATAATGGAATTATATTTTAATAATTACTAAGGTATATTGTTTTGGTCATATAGTTGAAGATGTATTTCAGGTGGTGGAATAATGTAGACTTCATTTCAAAGCTGTCTTACGCGAGACAAAGAATGGTGGAGGAATATTTTTGGGCACTGGGAATTATTTTTGAGCCACAATATGCATTTGGTATTAGGAGTATGGCCAAATTAATATGTCTGTTAACCCTCATAGACGATACATACGATTCCTATGGTACAATTGAAGAACTCACACTCTTTACAGAAGCCGTCAAAAAGTAAGTAAAAAGCTTAAAATAAATCCTTTTCAAATTTCATAGTAAATCAAGAAATTGTATTCAATAATTAAATTTTCAGATTTAGGCTTCATTAATTTTTCATTGAAGATGGTTATTTGGTTTTCAGATGGGACTTTGGCGCCACAGATATGCTTCCAGACTACATGAAATTAATTTACAAGGCACTGTTAGATTTTTTCTGTGAAATGGAGGAATATGTGGTTAAGAAAGGAAAACCATGCTACATAAATTCTCCAAAATTTTGGGTAGGTGATATCTACCTTCGCTTTACAGTACTACTTGCACGAATATTTTTTTCTCAGCATTGAGTCTTCAAGTTCGTATGGAATATTTAATTATTTATATTAATATGCTTCCTGATTAGATGCAAAGAATTGTTCAAGGCTACTTTTCTGAAGCCAAATGGTTGAATGAAGGGTACATTCCAACATTTGAGGAATATATAAGTCTTGCAGCAGAAACATCTGCAGTTGAATCGATGACATCAGTTGCGTTCTTTGGCATGGATGATATTGCAACGAAGGAGGATTTTGATTGGATTTCGACTAATCCCAAGATTATAAATAGAACAAGGCTTATTGGCAGACTCATGAATGATATAGGGTCTCGTAAGGTATGTACATGTATATTATTTATATATATTTTACCTAATAATAAAAATTATCTGTAACATATATGCATAAATTGTGTAGTTTGAGCAAAAGAGAGGACATATTCCCTCGGGTGTTAAATGCTACATGAAGCAGCATGGTGTTTCTAACGAAGACGCGGTTGAAGCGATTATGGAACATGTTTCCAACGCATGGAAAGATGTGAATGAGGAAATGCTAAAACCAACTGTTATATCAAGGTCTCTGCTGGAGAGAGTTCTTAATTATTGTCGAGTAATTCATATTTTATACAAGGATGATTATGATGCCTTCACGGATGCATATAAGCTTAAAGACCGAGTTATCTTATTGCTCAAGGACCCTGTGCCTCCTCACGAGTAGCTTCAAATATATCCACAAATTACTTGTAGTACTCCATGATATGTCTCTAGACAGGGATTGAGTTATACTATCCCAAATAAATGCTACATTGAAATAAATATATGTTGTCTAAAATGCCTTGAAGACATATTGGCACCTTTCTACAAGTCTATTGCTAAACTTTGCAAAACTATAACAAACACATACAACACAATTTTAAAAATATAAAAAGTCAAAATATATGTTATCTAAAATGCTTTTTAATAGCTGTTGCAATGAAAAACGATAACAGAAAGGAACTTATTCAAAATCTTGATTGTCTTTAGGCTATGGTTAGTATGGGCCCTGGCTTCACTTGCTCATGTTAGTCAAACAAAATGGACCTCAACTCTCAATTTGGGCCTATATCTAACTAGGTTAAAAATATGAAGGGAAGTGATTTTAAGTCCATATCAAATTGATTTTCAGCTAAGTACACCTCTTTTATAATAATAATAAAAATAAAAAATCTCTTTAAAGCCCATTTAATACGGAAAATAACCTTTTAAACTTAATTAGGTTTATTTTCCCCTATTTCAAACTTAATTATGTGTTTTATTTTATACATTTTTTCCCAAATTAAACTTAATTAGCTTTTTTCTTTACATCTTTTTTCCTCTAATTTCCTAATTTCAACTTATTTTCTCTTCTTTAGATTTATATTCATTCTGTTATATTTTTTCTCTATTTTTAGTATTATATTTTCATCAAACAAGCGATTATTTAAAATAAAACAAAAGGTTTAAATGATTATGAAAATTTAGGATAAGGTTATGAAAATTAGGGCTAGGGTTTATTTAAGATTAAAAGTTAAATGTTAAAAATTAATATATATATATATATATATATATATATATATATATGCGTAATGCCTTTGCTTGATGAAGTTGTTAATTATTTGCGTGTAATTCTAATTCATGTTTTCTACAAAGGATGATTATGATGGCTTTCATGGAGGCTCTTAAGTTTAAAGACCAAGCTGCCTTATTGCTCACAGACCTTGTGCCTCTTCAAAAGAGTAGCTCTATATCCACTAATTAGATGTATATGTTTGTGGAGTTAATGGGAGTCAAAATTACGTCTTTAATAGGATTGAATTATATTAATTCTATCAATTTTTGTACGCCAAAGTATCAAATACATAGCCATTTCATATTACATATAGCAAATCTTTGAAATACAAATTTGACACTAGCTCACATTCTAATCATTGTTTTAAAATCTGGACTGGAAGGCAACCCACTTCATTGCCTGGGTCACGGGTCAACCGGTCAAACCGGTTAGACCGGCCAATTGGACCGGTGATGTTAGCACTGCCAAAAAAATATCTTTTTTTTTGAAAAAATTCAGATTTTCAATAAGAATACCAACTTAATTACTATCCAATTCAAACTCAATAACAATCCTGATATGATTTAACTACAATCCAAAGTCTCCAAACATGATGTGTTCATCCATTACAAATTAAATGACAAAATACATAATAATTAATAACAAAATATTTGGTGCAAGTGTTTTTTACATACAAATTCAATGAACAAATTATGCATCAAAACAATAGATTCATCAAATAAAGACAGTGGAAATATTTTTACAAAAGAGAGAGGCGCCGTCTTCATCGATTTTGAGCAAGAGAAGTGTTGTTGTCGTCAATTCCAGCGAAGGAGGGAGGCATCGTCATCAAGCAAGGGAGAAGGGAGGTGTGTCATCTAGCAAAGGAGAAGGGAGGTGTGTTGTCGCCGAAATCCAACGAGGGAGGTACTGCCATCGTCAGGCAACGCCATCCAATGAGGGAGGTGTTGCCGTAGTCGAGAAAGGGAGGACAAGGAAGGTGCGTCATCACCGAAATCCAACGAGGGAGATGTTGCCATCATTGAGCAAGGGAGAAGGGAGGTGCGTCATCACCAAAATCCAGCGAGGGAGGTGCTGTCGTCATCAAGCAAGGGAGAAGGGAGTGCGTCATCATCGAAATCCAGTGAGGGAGGTGCTACCGTCGTCGAGCAAGGGTCCAAGGGAGAATGGAGTTGAGATTGAGTTGAGAGATTGAATTGAGATTGAGTATAGTTACTTTGAGAAAGGAGTTGCGATTTTAGAGAGTTGAGAGATTGAAAAGAGTGGAGTGGAATGGAGTCGCATGAAAAAAACTTAGATTTAGGGTTTTTTTCATTTTAAACATTGACCCGATTTATCAAGCGGTCCGGTTCGACCGGGCAGGTCACATTGTTCATCCGATTTAATAGCGGGTTCAAACAATTTTTTAATTTAGAGCGGGTTTTATATTGGTTTGGACTAGACACAGAACCGAGTCCTAGTCGAACCGGTTGGACCAGCCAGTCCAATTTGGCTTTTAAAATAGTGATTCTAACTACCACAAGTGCAATATTTATGTGCGCGTAGAGACATATAAAGTCCAAGAGCCACTACAACAATATACACATATAGCTACGAAAAGAAAAACTGTAGCAAATACATATTTACAGCTATAAAAGTCAATATTTATAGCTAATTGAAATAATTTTAGTGATAAGAATTTCTCCCTTGAAGCTAATATTCATCTATTGCTTTAACTTATTAAAATTATGGCAATAACTATTCATTTAGCTACAATGTATTAGCTATGGTAAAACATTGTAGCTAATTAATGTATTTAGCTATAAATATTTCATTTACATGGCATATAATATCATTATTTGCTATGAGTTTTAACTATATAGCTATTATTTGTGCATTAGCTATAAAATATTGAGATTTGTAGCTAATTAATGTATTTAGCTATAAACATTTTATGTACGTGACATATAGTATCATTATTAGCTACGAGTTTAATTATATAGCTATTATTTGTACATTAGCTATAAAATATTAAAATTTGTAGCTCATTAAGGTATCTAGCTATACAAATTTTATTTTCATGGTAGTGACAACATTTTAGTATCATTGTTAGCTACTAGTTTCAATATATAGCTAATATGTGTGTATTAGCTATAAATTATTTGAATTTGTAGCAAATAAAGAATGTGAAAATTAATTTGCTACAATCCTTATAGTATGCAGCTATAGATATTCTAATTTATCTTGTAAGTAATTATATTTTTATTACTTATGAAGTAAATAGTTATAGTCAAATATGGTATTAATCACACCACTAAGGTCAATAGTAAATGGAACCTTAAACCAATAGCTAACTTAAAAGAACTCTTCTGCGAGCTAAGAGTGTAAGCTTTTATAAAATAAAAATTGTATTTTAAAGGATCTCTAAGGTTTTTGTTTTTTCTATGATGATTTAAGATCTCTAAGGTTTTTGTCTTTTCTATGATGATTTAAAACTAACACTTTATAAAATGTAAGTGATTTTAGATATGAGATATGAGATATTATAAAAATTGATAATGTTACATATTTTTATATATGAACTTGTATGTATATTTTAGATGACGATGATGACAGCGTTAATAAAACTATTTAAATTATTTATACATTTAATAAAAAGAATATTTGGTTGTAAGGAAGATAAGTTTTATATAAAACTTGGTGTATATATCAAAATAACCAAAACCACCATTAATATATTTATCAAAACCTGTCTCACTTCACAAAGTATTAATATGAAAAGCAAATTAATTAAATTGTATAACCATAAAACTTTATAAAATTGAAAGCATAATTTGTAAAATAAAGGGATTGAACTCAAGTCGTACAATCATTTAAACAATAAAAACTGTATAAAAAATCTAAGCTGTCAAACAAATATAATATGAAAGATTAAAAAAAATGTAACAAACAATCTAATAATCTATATGAGCAAATCTTCATCATCAATGTCACTATCATCAATGTCTTCAGTATCTATCTCTTCATCAACACTATGATCATCATCAACAATCGCACTACTAGAAGCAGATATCTCATGTTTCTTCCAATTGATTAAGTCGCCATCATCTTCAAACATATTTGTAATTTGATGATCTATTTCAGAGCTGTCTTGTTGGAAAGCTTCTTCATCAATAGATGATTTTTCACCACATGGTAGGTCATAAAAGCTATTTGGACGACCTTTTAAAACAACAAGCCATTTAGGATTGGAACCATCATTAACATAGAATATTTGTTGTGCTTGAGATGCAAGCACAAATGGTTCATCTGTATATAATTTTCAAGCTATATTAACACTAACAAAACCATACTTATCGTTTTTCACACCTCTTCCAATCACATGAACATCCCACCAATCACATTTAAATAACACAATCCGTTTTTCATTCAAATATTGAAGTTCAATTATTTCATTAAGAACTCCATAATAATCTATATTTTTATCCTCCACCATTCCTTTTACCAAAACACCACTATTTTGATTTACCCTTTTTCCTTCAAGTTGCTTAGTGTGAAACCTAAAACCATATATGATATAGCCTGAAAACCTTTGTATACCATAAAAAGGACCACGAGACAAAGATAATAGATCTTCATTTACACATGTACTCTCTTCTTTATATAATTGTACAACCTATTAAAAAGAAGACAAGAAGAAATAGTAAGAATTAAATGTCAAAATGCGTAGAAATAAAATTTCACAAAAGGAAACCTTACTCGATGATGAAACCATTCATGAAAATCCTCTTGATACATGCCTTGCTCATGTTCACTGCAAACAATTTGAAAAAATAAAGTAAGAACCAACAATGAAAAAACACTACATTAGCAAAAGAAAAAAAAAAACTAAGCATCAAATAAAAAAAATGAACAAGGAAACTATCATACCGTAAAAAAGGTTGCACTTCTTCACAATTTTTCAACACATAAAGATGGGCTTGTTTCCATTCATTATTTTCAATCGACCTACACTTATCCCTTGATAAAGGATATCCACACTGATGAAATATAGATAACCCTTTGCCTGAATCAACATTACTACCTTCAAAATTTCTTCCCAACTTATCAAGCTTAGTTTCAATACAATTTAAATATCTCGAGCAAAATATTAGACTTTCTTCCACAATGTACCCTTCTGCAATAGAACCTTCTGGTCAACTTTTATTACGAACATAACGCTTCAATTTTCCTAAGAACCTATACAAATGTTTCTTCAGCTAATTAATAACTTATTATAACCACACACATATAAACATAAAATAGATATATGAAATAATGAAAACAAAATATTACCTCTCAATAGGATACATCCATCGATATTGTATGAGTCCCTGCAATTTTTGCTTCAGTTGCAAGGTGAACAGTTAAGTGCACCATAACATCAAAAAATGCTGGTGGAAAGATTCTTTCTAATTTGCACAAGGTTATTACAATTTGAGATTCAAGGAGCTCCAATGCTTCTTTTTTCAACACTTTTGAGCATAACTGTCTTAAAAAAATGCTCAACTCAGTTATAGCATCATACACATTATTAGGTACAATTCCACGCATTGCCATAGGAAGAAGTTGTTCTTTTGGAATCATGGCTCTTGAGACCATTTATCTTGCACTCCTTAACACTTACACATCGTGAGATGTTAGATGAATATCCATCAGGAACCTTTACACTTTCTAAAAACTTGCATATTTTAGTCTTTTCCTCTGAAGATAAAGTGTAACATGTTCCTGAATAAAACCACTTCCCATCCTTTTGAGTTGGATACAAATCCTTCCTTATACCCATTTCCTTCAAATCACGACGAGCATTCAAGTTGTCTTTGGTTTTCCCCTCAATATTGATGCGTGTTTCCTACAACATGCAATATGTAGCAAGTATACTAATCGCACAAGTAATATAATGATGAATAGAGTATCGTTCCCACGAGGATTGTTAGCTAAGCACTAAGTATTCTACTGTTCTCAAGTTGGAGCAATCGACTTCTTTGGATAATGGGAGCAATTTTAATTAAAGAAAACAAACTCTGAAATAACTAATTAAAATTTAACTATGCAATGCGAGATAAAGAAATTACGTATAAAAATCAATTCAATTAAAAAGGGTAGGGTTTTGACTTCATTCGGACTTTATGAGTTAAACCTAAAAATTAAACTACATTCACATTCATATGCATTAGTTGTAAATCGAACTCACTAAGGTGTTAAACATACCTTCTCAGGCTACGTTTCCTATTCTTCCTTATTAACTTTCCGTACCCAACAAATTGAAAGTTAACAATTCCAAACTCATTAAGCATAAGAATCCTACAGTGATTTCATTAATTCTTGAATCTATCTCTAGCATCCAATACTATAATGGTGTTTACCCATGAAGCCTAACATGATTCATTTCTCAATCTCATCATGTTCATCACAAAAAGCATTAAAACTCAGAGCAACACACAATCAAAGCATAGTCATATGAACATAAAACAATCAATCCCTTAACCCATTAAAATCCGAATTACAATCAAAACCCTAACCCAAAATGGGTTAGTTCATAGCTAATTCAATACTACAATTAAGAAAAATGATAATAGTCAAGTTCAACATAATGAAAAGTAAGAGAGAGGACAAGAAATCTCCCCAAATGATGAATCTCTTGGTTCCAGATCGAATCTTCACCCTTCTAATCGCTAAATCTCTCCAAGTTTAAACAAAGAAAATGTAAAAGTTGCTAACCCTACTTCCTGCATGACCCTGGGCAAAAAGGTTAAGTGTTTCCTTTATACCTCGCCCCAAATTTCTAAGAAAAACACGCACAAAGTAAAACTATGAGTTTTACAAAAATGGAAATTACGACTGTCGCTGCGGTGAAGAAGAAATCTCGCTGTGGCGAAGAAGAAATCTCGCTATGGCGAAGAAGAAATCTCGTTGTGGCGAAGAGAGAAACAGATCTTGCTCGTGACTGGCGTACTTCCCCGCGGCGAAGCTTCTTGAGAGGTTCTGAAATTATAGAACTACCACTCTGCTTGCATCTTAGCTTGATTCTTCGATTCTCGGTGCTCTCCCTTTGGAACAAGCCTCATCGTGCTTTATTCTGCTTCAGAACTCTTCTAACTTCTGAGATCCGCTAACTTCTGAGTCAAAAACTTCCAATTTTGTCCTTATTTGCTCAAAATGTCCATTTTAACCTGAAACACAAAATGTAAAGAATAAAACAACAATTCAAGTCAAAAAGCACCAAAAAGTACCTGAAATCCGAATAAAAAGTCTAATGAAAACTGTATAATCCACGGATTATCAAATACCCCCAAACTAAAGATATGCTCGTCCCCGAGCATACGGTACAAAACCAACGAAACAAAAACACAGACAACGAACGAAAATGCAAAACACACACAACAAAACTGGAAAATGAACAAAACCAACAAGACTCAAATTCAACAAACAAATTGCCTAGAAATTGCACAAGTCTCAAAAGTTGTTGAAAAATTATTATAAGGAAATGTTCAACACTCCAAGAAGTTATAAGCATTATCGACTGTCTTCCTCAATTTGTCCACCAAGTAGGTGATCCCCACTTCAATCCACATCCCAACTTCCCGGATTATTTTATGCAAAAATGTAAAGTTTATCAAATGGTGGCAGACTCCATAAGCCTAAATATCGAACTACTCTCCACTAGTGAGGACTAAACAAAGATGAGAATCAAAAGGTCTTTAAAAGCTTGTAACGTTGGGCTCGGGTAGTAGGTTCCAAGAAAGGATAGGAAAAACAAAGTAGGAGAACTCGGTTTTCCTCATGCAAACACTCAAGTCAAATCGAACTCTACTTCTTTTCAACCAACAATCAACGTGTCCACTTATTTACCACCCTCAAACTCGTATCCTTCTTATTTTTGATACCACAAATGCGCGGGTTTAAGGTGTATGTGGCATTGTTAAACCTGAGGTCGCCAAGCACAAGCTAGACGCTTTTTAAAGCGTTACATTCGGTTTCCAAATCCGATATACCCTTAAACCCTAAGAACGAAAAAAAATATATATATATATTTTTGAACAATCAATTGAATTCAGGTGAACTACCTCTTTTATTTTTATTGCCCTTCTCACAACCCCCAAACTATTCGTTTGGTTTATTCGTACAACTCTTTTTCCATTCTTTGTGTTTGCACTAAGGCCGAATTCTCCTAAGGGTACAACAAAGTGTTTAGGGTAACAGGATCGGACAATTTTCGGTTTGCCAAAAAAAAAAAAATAAAGCAATACTGATTCATACGGCTCAAACGGGTGACTAGGGACAATTTCTGTAATAGCCGCTTTCTACTCAAATACTCATAAAACATGTACATAATAAAATACATATAAAGTAGTATAAAAGGTTGGGCCCAAATTTTTCTTTTATTAAATATATACATTCTTAACATAGAAAACAGTGGGGTGAGCACAACTAATGTTCAGTAAGTAAATCCTCTACTCATTTATCCCCGTAACTCTCTCTCTCTAATTCTTTCCTTACAATTCTCATTTACTCTCTATTTATACTTTCCTCTCTACTTTCTCTTTCTCATAACTCTTTTCTACTAACTCTCTTTAGTAGTCACGGCCTCATCTTACCGGAGGCACGGCTGGGACTCGCTCCCACTCTACGTGACTTCTACTCATACTAGCCGATCGGACTCGGTTATGCATGGATTCGGAACCCTTGGCCATGTGAGTGTATATTCTCTCTCTCTCGGGTACTCTTGGGTATAGCCCTCATTCGCATGCACTCTCACGGGCTACACCACTTCTCTCCCTCTCATACTCATGCCGTTTTCTCAATGCGGCGTACATGCGGGAAACTCTACCCCTTACTCACGGGTTCCCCATTGCACAACCTACTCTAATCTCTTTTCTCTTCGTTCTCTAGTGCTTATTCCCTCTTTCTCTTTACTCTTAAGGTAGCTTATACTCAAATTCTCTACTATGTCTCAAGCTACTTCTTAAGTGCATAAGAAAAATGCGTATGGACAGCTCATGCTTACTAATGCACTTATGAAATGCCAATTGCAATATTGCATCAAAACAGTCATTCTGCATAGGTTACACTAAAAAGGGCATAACTTGCGTTATACACATCGGATTGCACGGTTTTGATCTCGTTTTAAAGCTTAAAAACAGGGCTACAACTTTGATTTTTTGGTCTCAGCCCAGTTCAATCCGTAAGATGTCCAAAATTCACTTAGAAAGTCACTGTCGTGTAGGCGATTTCACTTAGGCATTTCATCAAACAACTCATGTGCATACCAAAGCTCTACTTATCTGTAACTCTACTCTTCTCTTTAATCATCCAAAATGGGAGGAAAACTCCCTCATACACTCTAATTTCCTGTCAAGGCAAAAAACTCCCATAGGGTTTGCTCAAAACTCCCTCTAACTTCAATCAAACTCAACTCATCATCATGCAATCACAACACTTCTCATAACTCAATTAAATTCATATCAACATAGATAAATATTCATAACATCTCAATTTCTCAGCAAGCATAATACATACATATACATACACAATCTCTACTCAAATAGATTCTTAAATCTCAATTTAGTTTGGATTTACTTACCTTGTGAGGAAATAACTTCTCTAACACTTTTCCTTTCCTTTGGTAGCTTGATTTCTCTCTGCAACTTTAAACAACAACAACATAAGACTTTAACCAAAACATACTAAAACTCTCATCTAAAGCAAGAATCCTTACCTTAGGATGCTTTAGATTAAAATTCTACTAAAAACTACCCAAAAAGTCCATAGAAATCTTTGGAAGATTGAAGGAAATTTGAGAGGAAAATAGAGAATGGAAGAGGCGGTGGAATGGATGAAATGAAGGTTTTTCTCTACACTTAATCCTTTTTAGCTCATATAATATCCATCATTTTCCATTTTGCCCTTGCTCTTCCTTGAAAATTCCATCCATATCCTTTGATTCTTTGCAAATATAGCCTTATTACCAACACATTCTCTACTTAATTTCCTTACATTTTACTCCCCACTATTCCTACTAATTAGGGGTAAAATGGTCATTATGCCCCAAAGGAAGAATTCTCTAGAAAACTCAAGAAACGTTTTGTTAGGCTCTTCGCCGCGGCGAAGAACATTTCATCGCCTCGGTGAAACACGGCAGAACCTACCCATGGGTGCAGCACCTCATCGCCGTGGCGAAGATTATCCTTTGCCCCGGCGAAGATTGGATTTCCAAAATTTACCAAATCTCAACCAAAATCAAGACAAACACTTAACCAATACAACATACCAACTCAATTGAAACTGAATCAATGAACTTTTAAGTAATACAGCAAATCTTAAGTACGTACCTCAAGCGGGGCATTACAATTTCATTCCTGGGTCGGCTAGAAAGGTTCAAGCGTTCCGACAAGAATGCCTAAATCATCTCCTCAACCATGTCTAATCCTAGAATTTCGCCTCAAGCACTTCTCTACTAGGTTCTAGAGTCCACCAACATTATCAAACTTCGCCTAATCACATAAAATGAATCTGAGCATGCCGAAATAAATGAAAATTATGGCTGAACCACTCAACAGACCTCAATCAAAATCCAGTCAATAAGATAAACTTGAAGCAATGCTTAACATTTCTCAACAATAAAATTGCAACAACCCTATTCTCATCATTGATTTATACAATTCATCAATGGCAAAAACAAACAAACTAAAGAAAAATAACTACAAATTTTTTTTTTTTTTTTTAGTCAAAGGTGTACGGGACGTTGTTATACCAGTCGCCAAGTACTGCTAGGCAGTTTTTAAGGCAGGTACGGGTTTCCAGCCAATATACCCTTAAACTAGGTTTTAATTCTATTTCCTACCCCCAAACTAAACATGACATTGTCCCCAATGTTCCATTATGCATAAATCAGGAATAGAGAATAATAAAAACAACAAAGGTACGACAATGCTCCCTGGTTAATCCGTGAAGTGTCGCTCCACAATGAACACCCGGTCTCGGACTTTTCAACACCCATAATCTGTCAAAACAATTGAAACTGTGGTGTCCCTTATGTTAGCACAAATTCACAACTAATCTTGAAAATATTACAACCTAATCTTGTCCTTTCAACAACTATAAATTAAAAGCAACAACTAAACAAAATCCAAAACCAAAATAAAACGGAGTTTAATGTTTAGACTGAACAACAAAATCAAATGAAAACAAATAAAAAAAAAAAAAAACATAAACAGGTGCTCTGGCTCGGTCTTCTTCTTCCTCATCTTCCTCTTCTTCCTCAGAGTCCATCCACTCATCTGAGTTCTAGTCGGCCCATTGGTATGTTGAAGTGTCAACGTTGAGCTCCTTAAAGCTATTCCTCAGCAGCTCATGCATCATCTGAGTCTGCCCCACCACCCAATCTTGACGTCTTTTCATATATTTCATTAAACCCATCATTTGCTGCATCATTTCTTTCTGTGTATCTGTGGAGCTGGAGGATGTGGTAGGGCCTTTTCGCTGCCTTTTTGCTCCTGCTCTTGGTTGCACAGCTTCGGATGGTCAAGGTGCTTCCTGTAATACCCTGAGTTTAGAACTGGGGCAGCATGAATACGGTGCTCCTCATCCTGAACCTCGAATCCCTCTCTAAGGCATAAGGCTATGATGAGATGTGGGAACCCGTAACTTGTTTGCCCTGGTTTGGAAGCTAGCTTAATGCTGTTCCAGATCATGTCTCCCACATCGATTCTCTTCCCTGTGGCAATAGGGTAAAGCAATACTGCCTTCTCGTGAGTAACTGTGCTATAGTGCGATTCTGGCATCAATTTCGCTCTGACAAAATATTGCCACAGTCGAGCCATCAGTGTCAACTGAGTTCCCTTGAGAGTCTTTTTCTGTTTCTTTGATTTTGCCCAATCTGCATCCGGTTTTGCAATAACCAGATCTCTTAAACTATACGTACTCATCCTGGAAAATTTCAGTCAGGTTATAGAACTCATTGATCACCTTTTCCGTAAATGGCACGTCAACCCCTCTTACTAAAACTACCTTCATGACAATCCAGGAGATTGGCATAGAACTCCCTTACTAGCGGCTCTACAGCCGGTTGTGCAGGAGCACTCATAAACATCTCCCAACTTCTCCCTTTATTCCAGTCCAAGGACTGGCTCGCGGTTAATCCGTGCTCAGGAATAATACCCTTATCTTTTGGGATTGCCTCCTCATACCGTTTACGGGCTTGGTCATTAACAAAACAGTTGTTAACATTCTTTCCTTTGGCCTTACCCTTACCCTTGTATGGATGCTTAATTTTGGCAGGCATTGTTCATAATTTCAGTTCACTCAAAAATTATTTCCCAACAATTCAAACCTAGTTGTTCTACACAACCAATTCAATCCTGGCAAAAAAAACAACACTTCCAAGAATTTGCACTTTACCCCCAAACTACAAATTTTACAAATCCACACAAACACTTCAATTTTTCAAAAACCCATACTCCTAACAATCACCCAATGCACGAACTACTCTTCCTCTAACAAAATCAATGCTCAAAATCACCCAATTTCCACAACTCAATCGCAACAACAATTTTCAGATCTACAATTAAAAACTTGAAATTGTGCGATAAAAAGCTTTGGGTATTCGAGATCTTACCAATATGAACGAGTATTCGCCACCAATTGAACTAGAAATATCCCAAATTGAAAAGCCCCAAATTTTTTGATCCAAAAATTTTCGTGAAATTTTCGCGAAAATCGTTGTTGAAATGGGTTGTTTTGGTGTTTAGGAATGTTAGGGAGTAAGAATTTTGGTTGGAAAGGCACTAGGAAAGCAAAAGATTGAATTTTGAAAAATTTTCTCTCAAGTGAAAATGAAAAGTTGCGTGAAGAATGAAGAAGAAGAGTGGGTATTTATAGAAAAGTTTCGTCGCCGAGGCGAAGAACAAGCTTTGCCGCGGCAACTTTCTTCGTGTATGAACCCTAAAAATTACCCAGATTTCACCGCGGCGAAGAAACATTCTTCGCTGGGGCGAAACCATACCGAGGCAACTCGCCTCGGCGACAATGCCTTAGAAATTTTTCCAAAAATTTATCATTCTTCTTCGCCGCGGCGAAAACGTCCAGGAGATGACTTCTTTGTTTTCGATTGCTTCGCCGCGGCGAAGAAAACTTCTTCGCCCCCAGATGACTTCTTTGTTTTCGTTGCTTGCGGCGAAAACTTCTTAGCAGTGAAGATTGCACGAATTTGTGTCCTCTCTTTCTCTGAAAATTTCACCTGAAACACCCATAAACACACACATAAAAAATCATTCAAAATCATAAATAATTCGAACAAATTCAAACACAACGAAATGAAAAACAAATAATTAAAAACACTTGAATTGCCTCCCAAGAAGCGCTTGTTTATAGTCGATAGCTCGACTCTCTCAATCCTTCAAGTTGGGATGTCAAGCCGGATTGGGATAGATTTGCAACTCATCATCCCAACTATGTAGGGCTTCAATCTCTGTCCATTTACTGTAAAGGTGCCCTTTTCTTCATGTGACACTTCCACTGCTCCGTATGGGTGAACTCTTGACACTGTGAACGGTCCGAACCATCTAGACTTCAGTTTTTCGGGAAAAAGCCTAAGCCTAGAATTGAACAACAACACCTTCTGCCCTACTTCAAAGTCCTTCTTCCGGATATGCTTGTCATGCCACCTTTTTGTCTTCTCCTTATAAATCTGGGCATTCTCGTATGCATCGAGACGAAACTCATCGAGTTCGTTCAAGGTCAATATCCTTTCTTCTCCAGCAGCTTTCAAGTCCATGTTTAGCTGCTTGACTGCCCAATATGCTTTATGCTCGAGTTCTACCGGCAAGTGGCATGCTTTCCCATAAACCATCCTAAATGGAGACATACCAATCGGAGTCTTAAAAGCGGTTCGGTATGCCTACAATGCATCATCCAGCTTCCGTGACCAATCTTTCCTAGATGCATTAACTGTCTTTTCTAGAATCCCTTTAAGTTCTCTATTCGACAGTTCCACTTGCCCGCTCATTTGCGGATGGTAAGGTGTTGTAACCTTATGTGTCACTCCATATTTACTCAAAAGTGCATCCATTTGCCTATTGCAAAAATGAGATCCTCCATCACTAATGATTGCTCGTGGTACCCCAAACCTTGAGAAAATATTCTTCCTCACAAACTTAATCACTACCCTAGCATCATTAGTTGGCAATGCAACTGCCTTAACCCACTTCGACACGTAATCCACCACTACCAAGATATACGTGTTCCCAAAAGAACTTGGGAACGGACCCATGAAATCAATCCTCCACACATCAAAGAGTTCAACCACCAGGATGTTGTTCAATGGCATCTCATCTTTTTTTGAAATGTTACCCATCTGTTGACATAGGTCACACTCCTGAATCATCCGAAAGGAATCCTTAAAGAGGGTTGGCCAGTAAAACCCCGATTGTAAAACCTTGGCTGCTGTTCTAGCTCCCCCAAAATGGCCACCTACTTCCTTTTCGTGACAATGCCTTAGAATGCTCTCCATCTCTTCCTCCGGGACACATCTTCGTATCATTTGATCAACACAATATCGTAAAGAAACAGCTCTTCCCAAAAATAATACTTCAAATCTGAGAAGAATTTTCTCTTCTGTTGGTATGTCATTCCACTTGGGAGCACCCTTGATGACAAATAGTTTGCAAAATCTGCATACCATGGTGCTTCTTCCACTCTCATCAACTTCTCATCCAGAAATGTTTCTCCAATTGGCATTTCCTCCTCATTTCCCTTGATTGGTCTCTCAATTCTCAACAAGTGATCAACCACCACATTTTTCAATCCCTTCTTGTCTCGAATTTCGAACTCGAACTCCTGAAGTAGTAAAATCCATCTTATCAACCGAGGTTTTGCTTCTTGTTTTGCCAATAGGTCTGGAGTGCTGAATGGTCCGTGTAGACGATCACCTTTGCACCTAACAAATAAGAACGAAACTTGTCAAAAGCAAAACCTACAGCCAACAATTCTTTTTCAGTGGTGGTGTAATTCAATTGTGCATCAATGAGTGTTTTGCTAGCGTACTGAATTACATGCAACACTTTGTTTTTCCTCTGTCCTAAAACTACCCCTAAAGCAAAATCACTAGCATCACACATCAATTCGAAGGGTAGTCCCCAATCAGGAACTGCAATAATAGGTGCAGATACTAATAATTTTTTTAGACTTAGAAAGGCATGCATGCAATCATCGTTAAAGTAAAAAACATCTTTATTTAATAAATTGCAAAGGGGTTTAGAAATCTTAGAAAAATCCTTTATGAAGCGTCTGTAAAACCCCGCATGCCCCAGGAAACTTCGGACCGTTTTGACATTTGATGGTGGTGGCAGCTTCTCAATCACTTCTGTCTTTGCTCGATCAACTTCAATTCTATCCTTGGAGATCCTATGCCCGAGCACTATTCCCTCTTGGACCATGAAGTGACACTTCTCCCAATTAAGCACCAGGTTTGTCTCCTCACATCGCTGCAAAACAAAAGAAAGATTAGTTAGATAACTATCAAATGATGAACCAAAAACTGAGAAGTCATCCATGAAGACTTCTATAAACCGTTCCACCATGTCTCCAAGATTGACATCATGCATCTTTGAAATGTTGCTGGTGCATTGCACAACCCAAAAGGCATTCTTCAGTAAGCAAAGGTGCCGTAGGGGCAAGTGAAGTCGTTTTCTCTTGATCCTCAAGAGCGATAACAATCTGGTTATATCCTGAATACCCATCCAGAAAACAGTAATAGGCATGTCCTGCCAACCTCTCCAACATCTGATCAATGAAAGGTAATGGAAAATGATCTTTCCTTGTCACCTCATTCAATTTATGGTAATCAATGCATATTCTCCAGCCCGTCACCGTCATCGTTGGTATCAACTCGTTACTCTCATTCTTTACCACCGTGATACCTCCCTTCTTCGGAACCACTTGTATCAGGCTCACCCATGGGCTATCGGAAATAGGATAAATAATCCCCACATCTAAGAGTTTCACCACCTCCTTTCTTACCACTTCCTTTATCGAAGGATTCAATCTTCGTTGTGGTTGCACCCTAGGCTTAAAATCATCCTCCATGAGTATCTTATGCATGCAAAATGATGGCGAGATACCTCTAATGTCCGAGATTGTCCATCCAATTGCTAGTCTATGTTCCCTCAACACCCTAATCAACCGCTCTTCCTCTAATGTACTCAAATCTGAACTAATAATCACCGGGAAAGTTTCTGAGTCTCCAAGATAAGCATATTTGAGGTTGGAAGGTAAAGGTTTCAATTCAAGCTTTGAAGGTTCTTCATTTTTTTCCTTCTCCTTCTCCTTCTGTTTATCAAAATCAAACTCCTCAAATTCTACATCTTGACTCTCATCAATCGGTTAAAGTGCTTCTAACATCCTAGCATAATCATTACTCGTCGACTCTTCTACCTCTACTGTTTTTGATTTGGCTATACAAGCTTCAAGAAGTAATTGTGGGGTGTTTTCCTCCATAGATTCCTCAACCAATTTGTCCACCACATCGACACTAAAACATGAATCTGTTTCAGCCAAAAACTTCATCGCCTTAAAGACATTGAAAGTTACTGTTTCATCTTGAACTCTCAACAGTAACTTTCCTTCCTGCACATCAATAGTGCTCTCCCCGTGGCCAAGAACGGTCGGCCTAAAATCAGAGGAATTTCCTTATCCTCTTCCATGTCCAACACCACAAAATCTGCTGGAAAAATTATCTTTCCCACCTTCACCAATACATCCTCTATTATCCCCCTCGGGTGTTTTATTGACCTATCAGCTAGTTGCAATGACATGATCATTGGCTTCACTTCACCAATTCCTAATCTCCTGAAAACAGAAAAGGGCATCAAATTAATGCTAGCTCCTAGATCACACAAAACATGATCAAATGTAATATCTCCTATAATACAAGGAATAGTGAAACATCCTGGATCTTTGAGCTTTAGAGGTAACTTCTTCTAGAGGATGGCGCTACACTCCTCCGTGAGCATCACCGTTTCCTCATCGTCCAACTTCCTTTTGTTCGATAAGATTTCCTTCAGGAACTTCGCATAACTCGACATTTGCTGTAATGCATCTGCAAAAGGAATGTTAATATGCAATTTTTAAAAAATTTCAATAAACTTTGAAAATTGCTTATCCTGATTCTTTTTCTTCAATATCTGAGGAAAAGGCACGGGTGGGGTGTGATGTGCCAACTCTGGTAGTATCTCGGGGAATGGCAATTTCTCCTTTTTCTTTTTCCTTTCGTCCAGACCAATTGGTTTCTCTTCAGCAACAATCTCTTCATCAACTTCTTCATCAGAATCTTCCTTTCCGGGTTGCTCAACCTCCTTGGTAGCTTGCTCTACCTCTTCCAAAACTGTCCCACTTCTCAACATTATGGCATTTGCTTGCTGACGTGGGTTAGTTACTGTATTGCTTGGTAAGGAACCCTGCGGTCTCTCATTAAGCTTCTCGGCCAATTGGCCCATATGTACTTTAAGATTCCGAATGGACGCTCCTTGATTTCTAAAATTTGTCCTCGTCTCATTTATGAATCCCGTTGTCTCTTGCATAAATTTCCCAAACATATCTTCCAACTTTGTCACTCTTGAATCTCCCGGTTGATTATTCACCCCTGGTTGGTTATTTGGAACTGTCCTCTGGTTCTATTGGTTATTTTGCTGGTTCTGATTTCCCCAAGCCAGATTTGGATGATTTCTCCACCCTGGGTTGTATGTGTTGGAGTATAGGTTGTTTGGTTGTCTCTGATTTCCTGCCAAGTAGTTCACTTGCTCCGTTGATGAAAATGACGAAGCAAAGGTGTTCCCAACTTGACACTCACTGCTCACATGATTTCCTGTACAAAAATCACACGTTAGTTGAGGTGCTTGAATAGAGTTTACTTGCATAGTTCCCAACTGCTTTTGAAGTGCTGTGAGTTAGGCTGAGATGGCTGTGAAGGCATCAACTTCATGAAGACCTGAAGATTTCCTTGTTGTTGCTCTCTCATTTGGTCTTTGATAGTTGTTGCTTTCCAAAACCTCAAGCAACTCATAAGCCTCTTCTGGTGTCTTATTCTGCAAGGCCCCTCCTGAAGCTGTATCCACCATAGTTTGTACATTACTCATCAATCCATTGTAGAACGTTTGGACTTGAAGCCAAACTGGTAAACCATGGTGTGGACATTTCCTCATTAACTCCTTGTATCTCTCCCAAGCCTCATACAATGACTCGGAATCATCTTGTAGAAATGATGTGATATCATTTCTGAGTTTTGCTGATTTAGCTGGAGGGAAAAACTTAGTGAGGAATTTTTGTGCTAGATCATTCCAAGTTGTTATAGTTCCCAGTGGTAATGCCATTAACCACCCCTTAGCTTTATCTCCCAATGAGAATGGGAATGGGAATAATTGCAGCCTAATAGCGTCATCTGACACTCCGTTCGACTTGAAGGTGTCACAAATTTCCAAGAAATTTGTAATATGCTGATTCGAATCTACCTTCAAATCACCATTAAATCTAACTGACTACTGGATCATCTGGATGATTGCCGACTTGATCTCGAAGTTGTTTGCTTGCACCGTAGGTCTAGTAATACTCGACCCACTACCATTCACTGTGGGAACTGAAAATTCCCTCAGTGTCCTATTTTCTGGTTCAGCCATTTCAACAACTATTTCTTCTACTTTTACAACTAAATCCTCTCTTTCTCTTCTCTCTCTGTTATGTCGTCTAATGGTTCTCTCAATCTCAAGATCAACAGGGACCACTAGTTGACGTCTTGTTGTTCGTATAAACTACAAAAACAGAAATGAAAGAAAGTGAGATCACAAACCAACTGAAAATTAAAAACAAAAATAAAAACTCCGATCTAGCTAACTATAGAAAGACTCAATGTTAACTTAAAACACTCCCTGGCAACGGCGCCAAAAACTTGATGCGTGTTTCCTACAACATGCAATATGTAGCAAGTATACTAATCGCACAAGTAATATAATGATGAATAGAGTATCGTTCCCACGAGGATTGTTAGCTAAGCACTAAGTATTCTACTGTTCTCAAGTTGGAGCAATCGACTTCTTTGGATAATGGGAGCAATTTTAATTAAAGAAAACAAACTCTGAAATAACTAACTAAAATTTAACTATGCAATGCGAGATAAAGAAATTACGTATAAAAATCAATTCAATTAAAAAGGGTAGGGTTTTGACTTCATTCAGACTTTATGGGTTAAACCTAAAAATTAAACTACATTCACATTCATATGCATTAGTTTTAAATCAAACTCACTAAGGTGTTAAACATACCTTCTCAGGCTACGTTTCCTATTCTTCCTTATTAACTTTCCGCACCCAACAAATTGAAAGTTAACAATTCCAAACTCATTAAGCATAAGAATCCTACAGTGATTTCATTAATTCTTGAATCTATCTCTAGCATCCAATACTATAATGGTGTTTACCCATGAAGCCTAAATGATTCGTTTCTCAATCTCATCATGTTCATCACAAAAAGCATTAAAACTTAGAGCAACACACAATCAAAGCATAGTCATATGAACATAAAACAATCAATCCCTTAACCCATTAAAATCTGAATTACAATCAAAATCCTAACCCAAAATGGGTTAGTTCATAGCTAATTCAATACTACAATTAAGAAAAACGATAATAGTCAAGTTCAACATAATGAAAAGTAAGAGAGAGGACAAGAAATCTCCCCAAATGATGAATCTCTTGGTTCCAAATCGAATCTTCACCCTTCTAATCACTAAATCTCTCCAAGTTTAAACAAAGAAAATGTAAAAGTTGCTAACCCTACTTCTGGCACGACCCTGGGCAAAAAGGTTAAGTGTTTCCTTTATACCTCACCCCAAATTTCTAAGAAAAACATGCACAAAGTAAAACTGTGCGTTTTACAAAACTGGAAATTACGACTGTCGACGCGGCGAAGAAGAAATCTCACCGCGGCGAAGAGAGAAACAAATCTTACTCATGACTGGCGTAATTCCCCGCGGCGAAGCTTCTTGAGAGGTTCTAGAATTACAGAACTGCCACTCTGCTTGCATCTTAGCTTGATTCTTCGATTCTCGGTGCTCTCCCTTTGGAACAAGCCTCATTGTGCTTTATTCTGCTTCAGAACTCTCCTAACTTCTGAGATCCGCTAACTTCTGAGTCAAAAACTTCCAATTTTGTCCTTATTTGCTCAAAATGTCCATTTTAACCTGAAACACAAAATGTAAAGAATAAAACAACAATTCAGGTCAAAATGCACCAAAAAGTACCTAAAATCCGAATAAAAAGTCTAATGAAAACTGTATAATCCACGGATTATCAAATATCTAACAATGTACCTATGATATTGTCACATATATTTTTTTCAATGTGCATGACATCCAAATTGTGACGTAATAAGTTCTTTTTCCAATATGGCAATTTAAAAAAAATGCTTTTCTTCCTCCAAGTTAGCCTGTTTTGATTTTTATCATTTATCTGCTTCTTTTTAGCCTTACCAAATGTAATAGGTTGAAGCATTTGTAATTGGTTCAACACATCATCTCCCGACATCTTCTTGGGAGCAGACTTTTCTCCAATTTTTCATCAAAGGAAGACTTGTTCTCTCATCATTTATGATTCATTGGTAAAAATCGACGAGCCCCCATGTAAGAAAACTTACGACCATATTTAAGTTAAGTAGATGGGGTCTCCTCATTGCATGAAGGACAAGCCATTGCTCCTTTAGTACTCCACCCTGACAAATTAGCATATGCAGGAAAATCATTAATTGTCCATAAAAGTGCAGCACGCATGCAAAAATTTTCCTTTTTTGAAGCATCAAAAGTCTCAACTCCATAATGCCATAATTCCTGTAACTCCTGTATTAAAGGTTACAAGTACACATCAATGTCATTCCTAGGAGCTTTAGGCCCAGGTATTAACAATGATAGAAAACAATAGGGTTGCTTCATACACACCCAAGGAGGTAAATTATATACATTAACAATTATTGGCCAAGTGCTATACGAAACACTCATATTACCAAAAGGGTTGATTCCATCAGATGCTAGCCCAAGTCTAACATTACGAGGCTCTCTAGAAAATCCTGGATGTAAAATATCAAAAGGTTTCCATGCATCAGAGTCAGCTAGATGTCTTAGAATGCCATCTTGGGGACGCTCCTCATGATGCCATCTCATATCTAAAGCTGTTTTTGATGACATAAATATTCTTTGCAATATTTGTTTTAGTGGAAAATAGCGTAAGACTTTCCTAGGAATCTTCTTGCCACTCTTTTTAGGATTAATCGCATTCTTCTCAACTGATTTCCATCTAGATTCACCACAAATCAAACAGTTTTCATCATTTGCATTGTCCTTACAGAAAAGAACACAATCATTCTCACAAGCATCTATTTTTTCATAGTGAAGACCTTGATCTCTTATAAGCTTTCTTGCATCACAAAAAGATTTTGGTAAATTTTCACCACGCGGAAGTGCCTTTTTAAGCAATTGCATTATGCAGTCAACTGCTTTATCACTTATGCCATAAAGACATTTAATCTGAAATAATTCCACAATGAATGACAACTTTGAGAACTCATCACAACCAGGATAAAGTTGTTGTTGGGCATCTTCTAATAGCTTAAGAAATTTAAGGGCTTCTTTATTTGGAACCAAAGGTGAAGCATCAGGTTCAACATCATTAGGATTATGAGGCTCGATAGTGTCTTGCACACAAACATCTTGCATTATAGCATTCATTAGTTTAGGTCCAGCTGCATCATGAATCATCCCAATTATATCATCTTTTTCATTTGTTTTTAAGTCATTAGGGACATGTTTCTTTTTAGCGATGAATTCACCATGATATAACCAATGAGTATATCCTTTGACGATTCCATGCATTAACAAGTGACCATGTACTTCATCTTTTGTTTTGTGCAAAACATTGTTACACTTCATACAAGGGCATGAGATCACACCACCTAAGTTTGTGTGACTACGAGCAAAGTCAAGAAAATTCTGAACTCCTGTCCTATACTCATTACACAATCTATCTGTACATTGCATCCATTATTTGTCCATTGCAATCCTGTTTAAGTATTAATATATAATAATTAAAAAAATGAAATAACTACTTGATCCAAATAAACTAAATGAAAAATAACTAATGTGAAACACAAACATTAATTTAGAAGTCATCCACTCAAATCTACGTTCCACAAAGAAGATTATCAAAATTACCAAATGATCCACAACCATGAAACAGTGAATAAATAAGGTGTCAGAATCAAGCTCCTACATTTTCTAAAATCAAAGTACAAGTTAACTAACTTCTCTGTTTTTATTTTCTATTTTAATACAATTATCTTATAAAAGAAACAAAGTTAATTTTCTCCTATCTTTGATAATGTTAGTTTCTTCCTTCTTATAAAAAAAAAAAAAAAAAAAACAAAAACAAACACAAACAAACAAACATCGTATCCCCTAAGAGATGAGTAATTACAATAAAAGCAAATAGCCAAAAAAAAAAAAAAAAAAAAGTAATAGATTTCTACATCTGAAATTACCTCCTAAAGCTTTTTACGAAACTCATAAATGCTGCAAAACATATTCTACTTATGCTATACAGGTTAGCTCAGTCAGACCAATGTTTTATCATCCAAAAACCAGAGAGTCAGTCAACATATAAGTAATACTCATGTCTATCTTCAACCTGCCCCTAGCCATTATAATGCCCATGGTCCACACTGGTAAATTTTTCTAAGTTGAAATTTGAAGAAATAGCTAGATTTCCTTAATTATTGCATATCATTTTATTTTTGTTTCATGTTTGTAGGCTGGGCAAACCATCAAAACATTAAGCTCCTTTGTATGAATTTGTTCTAATTTATGCCAAATAGACAAAAAGATGAGGTTAACTAACCTTTTTTCTTGAAATCAACTATTCAGATAAGTAATACGTCCACCCAATTCAATTCAATTTGGCTAATTGAGGACTCAACAAATGGATTCAAACCCAATCTGATAGTGGCGAGAACCCAATCTGATAGTGGTGACTGTGAGTGAAAACCGAGGCCTTTGGGAATTAAAAAAAGAAAATAGATGTTAATAAACACAAGATGGAGGAGATCCTGACCTAATCTTTGATATTGATCTTGAGCTACCAAATCAATTTCGTTTTGTCTAATCTAATGGTACAGCTCTCACCTGTCCACCGTCAAATATCTCACATTTATGTTATTTTTTTTGTTACAATTTTATCCCTTACTAATAAAAGTTTTGGACAATAATACCCCTACTTTAAAACAAATTTACATTAATATCCTATTTCAATTTTACCCTTGTTTAATTAAAATTTTGGACAATAATGCCCTTATATTTAAAATAATTTACAGACCACCACTGCAAGCCACCACCACCACTGCCACCCAGTCACCACCGACAAGGTGGGAACCACCACAGCGGCAGCCAGCAAAAAATTGTCGGAGTCCCTAAAATAGAACGAAATTCAGTGGGAGGCTCCGGGAGGCTTCGTTATGGCTGTTTCTGACCATATTGATGGCCTAAAATGGCCATATCAGGCCAGATCGATGGAATTGGCCATTAACGGCTAGAATAGATCTGGTCATTTCCGGCCAGATCTGGCCTGATATGGTCGTTTTCGGCTATCAATATGGTTGTAAACGGCCATAGAGGAGCCTCTTGGTCACGGTGAGGTATCACGGGGACTTTCGGAGACATCCGATGGTGGCAGACGGCGGTAGGAAGTGGGGGTAATTTTATCATAAATTAAAGTTTTATATAAGCGGGGGTGTTTTAGCTAAATCTGAAATATTGGGGGTTAAAAAAATTATTCAAAAATTAATAATAAAAATAATATTGTATTAATATTTAAAAGGGAGACAATTTAGTAATTTAAATAACATACCCACCAATTTATTTCCCATAACCAAACATATTAATATAACATACCCACCAACTAACCAAACACATTTTCCTAAAGATTTCCAGTAATCTTCCAAGGTAATCTATCTTTCCAGTAATCCAACATTCCCAGTAATCTAACATTCCTGAACCAAACGCCCTCATAGTAGTTATCACTTTGGCCTTTGGGCATAACTACATAAAATATTTAGACAAATTTAATTAATAATAATTTCTTTTAAGTATTTATATAATATTTTATTTAATAATAATAGTTTATTGGATCTAGACGTCTAGTGGAATTGGGATGAAATATATATAAACTATAGTAATTATAAACAATAGTAATTATCACTTTGGGCATGCATAACTAAAGCAAATGTTTAGACCACTTTAATTAATAATAATTGCTTTTAAGTATATATATAATAGAAAACCCTGTTTATTTGGGTTAACTTGAATCTAACCCAACCCAAGCTCAAATATTAGTAATCTAATAACAAGTCCAATTACTAATTGGACTTACTGTGAAGGGCGCGTTGCCCCCTCATCCCCGCCCTCTCACCAATAAGCGGGACGGTTGCCCACTCATCAGGAAACGGGACCCTCGAATACGTCATTAATCAATAAGTTGGAGATCAATTTGCAAGTTTATTTTGTGAACAAGAAATAAATAATTCATTACGGAGCTTAGAAATGGTAGGATTTAAGTTGGTTTCATCTCCTTGTGATTTAATAAATTGTTCTCAAGGTGTCAATTGCAATTAATTCAAACCACTTGTGATTTAATTCACAATCTTTTTGTATTTTTTATAATAAGAATATAAGTTTAAAAATTGAACTTAGTGAATCACATGAGACTATGGTTAGCTTGTGTGACAACCCCACTATGTAAAGATTATTTATCTTATTCATCATTTATAATTCAAATTATTTATCTTAAATATGTAGAATTTAATTTTCTTCATCATAATTTATGTAATTTATCTTTTAAATGTGAAAAATTAAATAAATTATTCATATATATTAATAATTATAAGATTAATTAATAAAATAATTTGTTTAATTTTAGTTATGATACATATTAGGGTAAGTACTCAAACATCTAATCCTCGTAAACCCAACTTATTATATACATTTAATTTTGATGCATATTCTACTTAAGCAAAACTCTACCAAATTCCAATTCACAAGTATAGTAATTTGTTTTCCTTGCATATAGTGAAACAACCGATGCAATAAATATAAATAGCACAAAAGAAGGGGTATTCCCAAAGAAGTTAAATGTCCATAAATATAATGAAAATGAAATAAGAACATATTCCCATTTAGAAAATCCACTCCTCAAGCAGAAATGGCACCGTCTTGACCTTTTGCTGATCCAGACTCCCATGTGTAATGCTAAACTTTTGTGATTTAATTGAGCAATAATGCTACGGACACTGGTATTTTTACACCGAAATCTTGTACTGGCCTATGTGTCCCGTGACTCACACCAGTAAACCAGACACGTTTTACGTTATTAAATTTTTTTCTAGTGAACGGTCGTTCATCAAATATGGACGACCGTTCACTTACATGGACTCCCGTCCTTATTATATGGACAGGGGTCCATTTACTACGGACGGACATCCCCATTTAAAGGACATCCGTCAATCAGTAAAATGGAATAATTTTTTTTTTAATAAAAATTAGGGACGACCATTCACAGGTTATAGATGGCTGTCTTTAAATATTGGACGTGCGTTCATATTTTAATGGACGCCCGTCCATTAACAATTCTTTTTAAAAAATTACTATGTTATAATTTATTATAAAAAAAAATTTATTCCATTTTACTGATGGACGCCCGTCCTTTAAATGGGGACGCTCGTCCGTAGTAAATGGACCCCCGTCCATATAATATGGACGGGAGTCCATGTAAGTGAACAACCGTCCATATTTGATGAACGGCCGTTCACTAGAAAAAAATTTAATAACATGAAACATGTCTGGTTTGCTGGTGTGAATCACGGGACACGTAGGCCGGTACAAGATTTCGGTGTAAAAATACCGGTGTCCGTAGCATTATTGTTTAATTGAGATTATAACCAGTGTAGAGGCAGCTGTATTAGAATTTAATTAAATAAATACAAAGTTTTTATTATTTTTTATTTGACAAGAGAGGCACGTAAAAACATAGTTATATAAAATAATTAAAATAAATAAAATATATTTACAATTAAATAGGATAAAGAGTAAATGTTTTCCCAAATTATAAAAGTAAAAGTGGCGGTACTTTTATCCCTCCTTATTTTTTAAATTGAGCTTTTTTTTTTAGGGTTTTATTTGAAGTTTTTTATTTTATCATAAACATGGGCGAATCAAGAACAAGGCACGGCAAACGAGTACAACCATCAGAAGAATTTCCAGACAATATTCAGGCTGCAAAGGTTAGTTTTCTTTTTGGAACCAATACTACGTCATTGAGGTTTTTATTTTCTAGTGTTTTGTGCAATTTTTTTTCTTTTGCAAATTGTTTTACTTGCAGTTTTCTTTCAAGAATCAGTTTTCTTTAAAGGTAAGTTTTCTTCTGCAACTTGCTTTATTTTCTTTCGTGCATTATGTGTTTATATTGAGGACGAAATCTCACAACTTTCTAGGGTTTTCAGAAAATACACTTATTTGATATTTATTAAATTTTTTTAATGACATAATTATTGATAAAAATACATAATCAAACACACATCAAGTACATAATGTCAAATTTTGAGAAAAAAATAATATTATACTATAATATTAAACTTGACCATGCGTCACACATCAATCACATAATGCCAAATTTTGAGAAATTTTTTATTTATAATATAATATTAAATTGGCCATGCGTCAAACCAATAGGTGGATATAAAAGATGTTAAGAAAAAACTCATGGCAATAATTACCTTTGATTACATGTCTCATATCCTCTCTAGAGTGCCTCTGCCTTTTATTAACTTGATAGTTTGCTACTTTAGCTTTCGAGACTTTCCATGTCTGCTGCAATAAATAGTGTCATCAGAGTTTGCTAATTTTTAAATATTTTTTTTTTTTTTTGACATTTTCAATATTAGCTTGCTACTTTAGCTTTTGAGTCTTTCCATATTTGTTGTGTCGGCAATGCTAGTTGAATTTTTAATTTTCAATAAGTTTCTTCGTTGATGTAATGTGAAGTCAATAAATACTGTCAGTTATTTAATTTTGTATTGGATGGTTTGTATCAGATGTTATGTATGAAATTGTCACCTTTGTTTATGGTTTTTATTATTATTATTATTATTATTTATGAAACTTGCCTTGCCTTGCCAAATTTGACTACTCAAACATGTTATCTATTCTAATGTTAATTATCAATACAAATGCTTATATTCTATTTCACTTCCATTCTATTTGATACGGTTTATATGAGTAGAGTTTATATAGAGAAAAGTTTATTGAATAACCTTCTTTGATTTAAAATTTAAAATAAAAAACTTTTAACATCTCAATTCTCTAAATAATGATCATATTCACTTTTTTGACCAATGCTAGTAATCTCTCCGGGTTTTATGTGGTATGTGTATGGTTTGTTCACATCTGTTAGGTTTCTTTGATTTAGCAGAGTTATTTTTATTTGTGCACTCACGGTTTGTTTTGGTTGGGGGAGTTGAACAGATTATTTAATTAGTATTTTGCAATGAAGAAACCAATCTTAAGGCAGATTCCCGAGGCATCAAACCATTACATAAATACATTCACAGTATATTATTTTCATGACCACTTTGCTTAAAATACCATTACATAAATACATTCACAACGTATTCTTTTCATGACCCACTTTGCTTTTTTATGCGCAGTCTGTCTTCATTCATAACTTAAGGCTTTGGAAAATGGATGAATGATTAGTTAACATTGGGGTTTAAGGAAATTTTCCGTTTTATGGTCATAGCTCAATAATGTCTTTTTCTTTCATTTATTTATTTATAACTCAATGATTTTTTTATTGTAAATAATACTTTTTTAGAATACCAACAACATGAGTAGGCGTGGAGGTTTAGTTAAAGGCAAAAGAAAAGTTAAGCCCACTGACAAAAAGAGTGATCCTGCCGATAGTATCTCTCAAGATATGCAAAAAACTCATCATGAAGCACAACTCAATAAGGTGCAATCTACTACAAATAGCATTGAAAAGTCATGTCTTAATCACCATTCTCGTATACAGCCAGAAAAAGCAACTGATTCTATTGGTAAACATCATTTAGTCATTTATTTTTTTAATATTTTCTTGATCACCAAATCAATTTATTGTTATGTCTATCATGTACACTCATTATTAATATTGTTTGTTAGTTTATTTAATATTCATCTAACTTGAATTTACTTTTTTTATAATAGGAAGAATGGACATACCGGACATGAGAACAATAAGATTTCATTATGGAGGATATTTTGTCTTTTCACCTACATGAACGTATGTCAATGGTAGAGTGAGTGAGAAGTACTATGATTTTGATTTGGAGTTCGAGTTTCTCACATACTTTGCTTTGTTGGATTACATAATGAAGAACTGTGACTTTGATATACGCCGCGGAGACAAATTGTTTTACCTGAAGCCAACGAGTATCCTCAGTGATCTTGATGGGCTAGTCCAAATTGTTGATGATGATGACATGAGAAACATGCTTGCAAGTTACAAAAATACTAAGGGAATGCATGTTAACATGTTTATTCTCTTAGAAAAGGATGATATAGTGCCTTGCTATCCCGTAGAACATAATCTTGGAAATGTTTCGAGAGAAATCAACCAGACATTTTTGGAGGAACACACATCAGATGTTGGAATTGAGGCATGGATATCAGGTTTTAATTTTGATTTTTTTCATTTTACTTTCATGCATTTTCATTTTCTAAATGTCGTGCAGTTCTTAATTTGCTAATTAATAATTATTCATGTGATTTTTAGGTCTAAACACCAAAAAAAGGAAAACAAGAGGTCCTACGCACTGCATAAAAATCATTACATTAGAAAAAGGAGAAAAATTGCCTATAGAATTTGATGAGGATCATCAGGCTGTTGATAAAAACTAAATAGATTTTGTTTGGTTTTTAGGACAAACAGTTTGGAATAAGTCATGTTGTCCTTTACAAATAAAGGAGTGGAAAGAACTTAAAGAACATGAAATTGACCATATGTGGACCATTATCAAGGTAAGACAGATAAGAAATAAATATTTATAATATTTGATATTTTGTTTAATATACTAAAGTGTAGAATTTGAAACTTATTTATCTTATATGCTTTTCAGGAGAAGTTTGTATTTGAAGAAGTAGAAGGAAGGAAATAAGCCATTTTTGGTCACATGAATGCCTTATATAGGGATTGCAAATACAAAATGAAAAAAAGATATTTTGATTCGAAACCAACTTACCAAAGTCGTCTGAAAAACAAGCTTAAACTTGTTCATATGGACGATTGGAAGTATTTGGTTAATTATTGGAGTGAGGCAACCTTTCAAGTAAGCATAGCTATTTAAGTTACATTTTAGCATAATTACTGTGTAATTATAAGATATAAATATTATTGCTTATTTTATCATTACATAAGAAAGGAGTAACAAAAATAAGACAAATAGATCAAAGAGGTCTATGCCTCCTTACAGAGGAGCTAAAAGTTAAGCTCGACTCAGACGTCAAATGGTATGAATTTGCTTTCAAATATGAGATTAAGTTTAATAATTCACATTCATTATTTTTTAATCAATATGTTCATAACTTTTATTATGACAGCAAAAGAAAAGTGGATATACTCCTTCTCGTGTTGAAGTTTGGATAGAATCTCGCAAAAGAAAAAAAGATAAGCAAGTTGAATCCGTTATAGAAGACATTATTGTAATAGCTTTGTATTCTCTTTAATTACTTCTTGATTTTTTATTATGCACACACATCCAAGCTAATACCATAAATTTGTTTTTTAGTCACAGTTTGATCAATTAAAAAAGCAACAAGTAGAAGGACAAATTTATTGAATAATGATGAAATATTTGAAGAGGTCCTTGGTCCAGAGAAGAATGGCTATTTGCGTGCTTATGGTCTAGGAAAAAGTATTACCGAATATTTTGGAAGTAGACCAACTAAAGCACAACTTATGAAACAGGCACAAACAACTAGGAAGGAAGCAAATGAAAGGGTGGAGGAGGCAAAGAGGGAAGCAAATGAGAAATTAGAAGAAGTGAAAAAGCAAATGGAGGAGATGAATAGACGATGGGAAGAGAAGTTCATGATGATGCTTACAACTCAAGGTCAACAATCTTCAATAAATAACCAAATCCCTTTGGATGAAATTGTAAGTTAATTTGAAAATTGCATATATACTATGAAAACCATTTTTCTTTTACATTAATCATAAAGTGATATGCAATGATTACATTAATCTATATGATTAATCTAAGTTTTTTTCAAATTTGATATTCTTTGGTTGGTGGAAATTCTTAAATGGACAGGAAAGATTGCTATGATATTGAAGATTCATATTTTGTAAAAAAAAAATTAGTTGATAACATTTTAAATTACTAGGATGAAGAATTTTATGAGTAGACAATTATTTGGTTGGAAATGACTTTGTTAATGTATAACTTTTTATGTTAGAAATTTTCATATGACGTCATATTATCTATTTAATATAAAAGAATTGCTATAAATTTGAAATTTTATTAAATTTGTTAATTATAGCAATATTTGTACAATTAATTTTAATTGAAGCAATAAATTATAAATTTTTTATATAAATTATTTGTTCCATAGCAAATAATTATAATATTTAGCTACAAATTAAAAGTATTTATAGCAAGTTATTTCAATATTTAGCTATTAACAAACTCTGTCCATAGCAACTGAATTTGACATATAGATATGACTTCAATATGTCCATAGCAAATAATTATAATATTTAGCTACAAATCAAAAGTATTCATAGCAAGTAATTTCAATATTTAGCTATTAACACACTATGTCCATAGCAATATCTTTTCATATACAGATATGACTTTCATATGTTTGTAGCAAAAAAATTAAAATTTAGCTATGAATTCACTATATATGTGGCAAATGATATTTTTATTTAGTTACGATTTTAGCTGTTACGTAGCCAAAAGGTTAATATATTTGCTATGGATATTATTTTTGTAGCAGAAATTTTCAAGATTTAGTTATAAATTTATATTTTTATAGCTCAAATGCAAACATAGCTACGCAGACTATTCTCCATGGCTGTAAAGGCAAAGTTTTTGCTACAAGTTTATTATTGTTATGGTAAAAACATTTAAGTTTTTAGTTACATATTAGTCTTATTTATAGCAAAAAATATAAATTGTTAGCTACGTAAGCAAAAAGTTACATGGCTAAATCTTAGCTACGCCACTTCTAGCTACGATAAGCTACAAAATATTGCATTTGTAGTTAAACCATTTAGCTACGTAAATTCATACTTTTAGCTACAATGAACGCCATGGTTAGAAATATATAATGTTGTAGTGAGCCTTAGCGTGTAGGGATAAAGCTCTCAGGATCAGTCCTATAATTTGGATCTCTTCTAATTGCCCATGTCTTAACAACCACTTTGGTTTTATGATGAATCCATTGATCACACATCTCTCTGCACTTTCTCTCGGAAGTAAAGAGTCAGGTGTAGTCTTAGCATGACACAACCCACTTCAACCCTCCTTATCTTATAAGCTTTGGACACACCTATAAGACTCAGGTGACCGAGATGTGCCATGTAAAAATTGTGAAACCCATAAATAAATAATAAAAAAATTGTTTTCTGAATATGCTTCTCATAAAAACATTCTCCTGATTTGTCATGAAAAACATAACATATATTATACACATATTTGAATATTTGAAAACATAGCACATTCATTTTATGAAACCTAAAGAGCGAGGTATCAAATTTTCATATCTGTTACAATCAGTCACACGAGATAAACATAGGAAATAAAACATAATCTACTATGAAACAAACATGACATTTTACACATATGATGAGACAATGACATGTGGGCCCAACCTCGAGATGAATCAACTCCTCGACACGATCTTCCTGTGAACCTAGGTGAAAAACATTCTAAAAGGGGTGAGTTGAAATACTCAATGAGTAGGGGATGGGGAGTTAAACATTTTTCAGAAAAATAATAACTCTAAAAGGCCATGCTACAAACATCTAAAACATCACAAACAATCATGTATCTCTGAAAAGAAATAATGCTCTATGAATGTTATGCACATAACAGAGACTTCGTGCAATTGTGATAAATGCAATTGATCCATAGCTTTTCTGATACTAAAAACTGAACCTGATTCTGATAATCTACAAAAAGAAATCATACTGCAAACACCCATTTCATAACTCAATGAATGCTTATTTAGTGTTTTTGGAACAACATTTTAAAACACACAACCAATGTTTATGCTTGCAAATTAATACTCATGCATCTCAAATTTCTCATGTCTTTAAAAACAACATTACTAAAAATCATATTTCCAATGTCTGAATTAGTCTCATAAAACTAGTATTAATTATTGATAACTATTTTGATGATATGAAACATAAAACTCATTTCTAAAAAACTATGCACTGATATCTAATCTTTAAATATTGGAAATTTTATGCTAATAATTGAACTTTAAACTGAATACTGTAGATTTTACTACTACTGAAAAACTCTGACCTAAATACTACTTTACCATTAAATACTGAAAGTGGAAAACTGTTTTTTTATTCTTAACTGAAAAACAAATTCTGATACTAATCATTGAAAACTCTCACGCAACTAGGACCCACGGGTAAATCCATCCAGCCCGGCAAGATCTAACATTGCGCGGGTTGAACCACTAAATCCATCCTTCTAGGCGAAATCGATCACTGGTAAAGCCTTCGACCCAACGAGACCATGCATCGCTCGGGCCGACACAATCAAATCTTGTCTAGCGATATCTGCCTTGCTCAGGCCTTCGACTCACTTGGGCTGGCAAAATCAAATCACGTGTAACAATATCTGCCTCGTTTGGGCTTTCAACCCCTTTGGGCCTATAAAATCAAATCCTGTGTAGCGATATCTGTCTCGCTCAGGCCTTCGAACCACTTGGGTCGATAAAATTAAATTATGTATAACGATATCTACCTTGTTTGGGCCTTCAACCTCTTTTGGCCGACAAAATCAAATCCTCTGTAGCGATATCTGCCTCGCTCAGGCCTTCAACCCACTTAAGTCGACAAAATTAAATTATGTATAGCGATATCTGCCTCACTCGGGCCGTCGACCCACTTGAACCAACAAATGGCCAATTATACGCATGCGCAAAGTCATCACATAATATGAAGAGGGGGATGGGTATTACGTAGGGTGGTTTGAAAATCGCTTTTATCTCTAATCTCTCAATCCTCTCTTTTCTCATAAAACTTATGCTTTTCTTCTTTATAAAAGGCACGCTTAAAAATCATAATACTTGATGCAATGTAAATGGGTATGTATGTAACTTCATAAAACTTAAGCTTTTCTTTATAGAAGGCATACTAAAAAAAAAATCATAATACTCTATACAGTGAAAATGGGTAAACATGTAATTTCATAATATTTCTCAAAAACCAACAATTTTGACACATTTTTCATTTCTCATTTCAACTACTCGTCATCCACATCAGAATTCATCTCCACCCATTGCAAACAACACTTCCCACATTTAGTAACAATAAAACTTCTTCTAATGTGAATTCATCAACATTTTTAAGGCAACATTTAACAAATAGTCACATTAATTCAAACATAGTCTCACAACACTTCTCAATGTATTTCCACTCTTCTCAAATTTCCGGCAAAACAATGATCAATAGCATGTTTTTAATATAAATGAAATATTCATTTAATTTAATTAACATGTTTGGAAAGATAATTACGTAATTTAATGCGTTGAAAATTAAAATGCAAAAATCATGCATCTCATGATAATTTCAAGTAACAGATAAGTCAAGAACATATCACTAATTCAACATCACAAGTTCACTAATTTATCACACTAATTTTCATAAGGTAACTTTATTATGACATAAAGTTATAAACTAATATATATGTATAAAGTCCCCATGATAAATAAACAAGGTTATGACCAACACAATGCATCAACCCAACTATCACTTCGCATTACCAAAGTCTGCACACATTTTTAATCATTCTCCCTCCTTTACTCTTCCATTAGCCAAGCCCAAACAAAAGTCCATAATGTAATTGCTCCCAAATCTAGCAACCCACATTTAATTAAAAATATAAAACCATTTTCTTTTACAAATACTTAAACCATGCAAAGGAGACAAACTTAATATCTAGTACTAAGCAAATGCCTTTTTCCTCACCAAGATTCCAGCCCAGCCGAGACATGCAAAACAGTTCAGCAAATATTACCCATACAAAAAAAATGCAGATTTTCTTCCCTCTTCAATTAGCAAATTTTTACCTCCCCTTTACAAAACACATTTTAGCTTCAATATCTCGTCTCACACACCATTTAACTTCATACAAGAAACTCTACTTATACATATATATAACACAGCATATAGTCACACATTTTAAACCAAACAATTGCAATGTCACCCAAAAATGCAAGCTTATAATTCATTCCGAAAAACGCATAATATCTTCATGATCCAGGCAACTCATATATCCAACAAGCAGCCAACATACAAAACAATTGAAAACCCAAATAAATCATGAATAAGAGTCACATGCAACAAAATAAATCACTACCATCTCATGTTTATTTTGGCCACATCTCCTCTTGCATTCGGCCATAGCAAGCCCCTAACCATAAATTTTCACATAAACAACCGGGTTTCAAAAATCACATAATCAAATATAACTAGCCGAACACAATATAGCAAATTTTAAACTCAATTTCAACAAGCAGCCACACAAACTCAAATACATTAACAAATATAACTTAAATCCACTAAAATGAAAACTTGAGATGCATGGATTGTGAACGGGTTTACTATTCCATTCACCAAATCAGCTCAGCCGAAAATTGGAAGCAACCTCAAGCACTCCTCTTCTGAATCCAAGCTTGGGTTTGAAGGTTTTTGCTAAAATTTCCTTCTCCTCTAGTTAGATCACCTCACTCTCTCTCCCCTTCATTTTCTTCTCTTCCTCTTCCACTCTTCTTCTTGGCCGAAACCCATTTCTCCTTCTCTTCTTTTTTTTCCTCTCCTTCCTTTCTGCTCTTTTCTTTCTCCCCTCCCTTTTTTTTTCTTTCTTCTCATTTTCTTTTCTTTTTCCCCGTTCTCCCTAGTCCCCTCTCTTTCTGTGTCCTTCCTCTTTTAGTTTATTATTATTCACAAACATATCTTGGCAAATTTATTTAATCCTCACTTGTTTCGGCCACTACCTTTGCTCCCTCCAAAGTTACTAATTCTTGCACTTCACTCCCCCATATTTATCTAATATCACAAAATAAAATTTAATAAAATCCTAAAAGAAATACAGGGTATTATATAGCGTCTCATCTATTATTAGCTTCAAGAATTTCATTTCTTGGATACCCGTTTTATCAACCTTACCTCTTCTATTAAAAACTTCCCTTACCTTAGCTTGAGCCTTTTTCATCGGTCTTGGATTTCTGATAATCTCACACTGTCACACATTCCCCAATCAGTTATGGTAGAAAAATGTCTCACTGCCAACACTAAAAATGTACTGGAAATTAAAGAATTTATACAAGAAATTAACTGAGTTAAACAAACCTAACACATTGTTAGGGCAAAAAAATGTCTTCGGCCCAAATAGGATAACGCGTCTGACAGTGAGGAAAAGCCCGCCCAGCCCAATCCCAATGCAGCCTAAGCCAGAATCCCCAGAATGAGGCCCTTTTGATATAAAGTACAGTCAGTCCATACCATTTGGACCCAGGCCTCCCGATCCCAGTACAGCTCCTAGGCTTATGGTCAAATTTAGAGCCCACAGTCACCTATGGATCACACTCCTACTCGAACACTAATAAGGTAGTCCACTACTATCCCAATTCCTCCAAGGTCCATGTCAGAGTCATACTCGGACTCCCTTTCCCGCCAAGATAAGGGGGCCAAAGGATACACCCCTGAGGAAACAGATTACTATGAGAACTCCCAATCCCACCAAGATTGGGAGACCAGACATTCACTATTTAAACAAAGGTCAGCCCTCTCACAAGGCATATTACATTACACCTTCAGACCTTGGAGTTCCCACTTGAGAACTTCACATTACAGCCATAGTCACAGTCCCCGACTAGACTTCTGGTAACCACTCTACTCCTTAGCTTTCACTAAATCAGCCTCTTTCACTTTGCCGACTTTGAGCATCTGGAGTCTACTGGCAAACACTACCCCGGTGTTTTTCGTCGCTTCACGTTTGTTTCTCTACGTGTACAGGTATAGTAGATCGCTAGTAGCCTCAACCTTACGGGATCAGTCCCTTCTTTCGTACAAGTAGATTTTTACGTCTATAGTTTGGCGCCCACTGTGGGGCCTCTAGCAATCATTCGGCTTAACGAACCCTACTACGTGAAGAAACTTTCCATGGCTGACAATTTTGACAACGCTAACCCCGGCCTCGAGGCCAAACTGGAAGCTTTGACCACCCTCATACAACATAACTCAGATAAGGTGGCTGTACTGGAAGTTGAGAACACTGCCATTTGGATCGAAAACGCCTCCATTAAGGCTGAAAACCAGGCTCTGAAAGAGAAAGTAAGTTAGTTTTATGATCTTGAGCTTCTACCATGTCAGGTACCACCCAATCGGTTCCGCGCCTCGGTTCCGTCTATGTAACCTCTCCAAACTCCAGAGCACAGACACGCGGCCTCAGATAAAAGGGCACATCAATTATGTTCCTCATTGGTCGATGACTCGGTCTTGATTCATGGAGAAAAGGATCTGCCAACGGAACCCCTCTCGGCCGATCTGCCTCAAGCACAAGATCAAGGCGTCCAAGTGACAGAAAGCCTGCCATACAACAAGAATTCCGCCCCATCCCTCGGCCACCTACTCACCTTCAGTCAACCATCCGTACACAAACTCCATTCGGCTAGGTTCACCCTCGTGGGTCGAGTGGTCACCTATACCAAAACATCCCGCTCGAGTCCATTCATCCCAACAGACTGAGCGAGTACTAAACAACCCCCCTGACCATTCATGTAGGGCGAAACACCCAATTAGTTACGATGGGAGTCACCTAACCGGAGGAAATGAATGGTGGTCCAAGCTACCAAGCGATACATGAAAGAATGATCCACTAGGCCACACCACGCGGATGGACCCAACAAAATGTGCCACATGCGAATCCTATGGCCGACCAAGTCAAGCGGGATGACCTAGTGGTATCCTCTTCTCCCATGGAATAGATGTTTGCCAAGAGACTGGCTGACGTAGAGGCAATGATGAGGTGCATACCAGGAATGCCGAACCCCACCAAAAAGAGCAAGCCTCACTGCTACACCGATTCGCCCTTCGTGGATGTGATCACGGTAGCTGACATGCCCCACAAATTCACTATCCTTAGCATGAAGCCCTATGATAGCACAACCGACCCAGATGACCACATAGCCTCGTATAAGCAGCGAATATTCACTATCTTGATACCCCGAGGGCTAAGGGAAGCTTGCATGTGTAAGAGTTTTGGTTCAAGCTTATTTGGCCCAGCTCTTTAGTGGTACACCAACCTCTCGAATAAACCATCGACTTATTCGCACAGCTCACTGGCACCTTTCTAGAGCAATTTGCTAGCAGTAAGAAACTTGAGAAACTATCGATCGACTTATATAGAGTATACTAGAGAAAGGGGAAGCCGCTGAGAGAGTACGTCAACAGATTCAACAAAGAAAAAATTTCCATTCCTTCCTGCAACCCCAAGGCAGCTATAGACACCTTCAGGAAGGGTCTCTTCCGAATGGTGAATTATACAAAGAACTAACAAAGCTTGGCTGCACCACGATTGAGGACGCCTTGGCCAGAGCAGTGATTCATATAAGGTGGGAAGAAGATGAGATGAATCGGGTGATACATACCAGATATGACCCAAGGCGGAATGATAGGAGGCCAGAGCTCAGATCAATTGAACCCCATTACCAACCCCCTCTACATAACCAGAACAAAGTCAGGAAACCATATGACCGCCAACCACCTAGAATCGACAACAAACCAACCGGATCAATCCGATACAAAATTCCAAAATACAATCTCAACGTCAAACCAGCCTAGGTCATGGCGATCATGAAAGGAATGGGATCTAGTGTTAAGTGGCCAGGCAAGCTCAATGTCGAAGCAAGGAGAGATACGACAAAGTGGTGCGAGTTCCATGGCGACCATGGGCATAACACCGTGGACTGCATTGCCTTACGGTTGGAGGTCGCTGCACTCTTAAAGAGGAGACATCTCCGAGACCTATTGACAGATAAAGGGAAGAACACCATCAGCCAGAAGAGCACTAAAGAAACATCTTTACCTCCATGGGAACCTACGCCGAAAGGATTCTGCTCACTCATCTTCGGAGGGTCAGAGATCAGTGGGGTCAGTTACTTCTTAGCCAAACGCTATGCTAGAGCCAATAGCTACCATGAAATCCAATCCATCCATCTGCCTTCTGGGTCACACTCCCACCAGGTAATTCAGTTCGAAGATGACGAGCCAATAACCTTGGCTGCCCCCATCACAATGCTCTAGTCATCTCCCTCCAGATCACCAGCATCTTGGTTAAGAGGGTATTCATAGACGGGGGATCCTCAGCAAACATAATTTTTCTTGAAGCAATGAAAGCTATGGGTCTGGAAGAAGCAAACATCAATGCGACGGCCGAATCTACCGGGTCGGGTTCGGCCGAGCAAAATACACCATCGGAGAGATCGTCCTTCCTCTTTACCTCAGTGGAGTAAATAGGTAGACTGTTTTTCTAGTGATCGACTGTCCCTCACCATACAACTTCATCTTGGGCCGATCGTGGATCTACGACATGCGAGTGGTTCCATCCACCTTCCACCAAACAATCAGGTTTCCTACCAAATGGGGAGTACGGGAAATCAAGGGTAACCCTAAGGCTTCTAGAGATTGCTACAAGAACGCCTTTAAGAGAAAGGTAATGCTTCATAGCAATTACAGTCTCATTCAACCCCTCTGACCGAGCCAGATCAACCATCTATGGAAGAGTTGGATAAAGTACAATACACCCGAAAGACCCCAAAAGAAAGACCCATATAGGTTCTCGCCTCTAGCCCGAGACAAGAGAGAAACTGATAGAATTGCTCAGACAAAGCTAGGACTGCTTTGCTTGGTCCCACGCCAACATGACAAGAATCAGCCTAGAGACAATGGTCCATCACCTCAAAGTAGATCCGAATCACCCGCCAGTGAAGCAGAGGAGAAGAAAATTCACACCAGAGCGTAACTAGATCGTCAATGAAGAGGTTGAAAAGTTACTAAGTAATGGTATGATCAGAGAAGTCCACTACCCCGAATAGTTGGCAAACGTCGTGGTCGTAAAGAAAAAGAACGGCAAATGGAGGGTTTGCATTGACTTCACGGACTTAAACAAAGCATGCCATAAAGACTTCTTCTCGCTCCTACATATCGACATGATGGTCAATGCGACCGTAGGCCACGAGCTCCTAAGATTCATGGATACATTTTTAGGGTATAATCAAATCTTGATGCACCCCGACGACCAGGAGAAGACAACTTTCATCACAGAGAGGGGAACCCACTGCTACAAGGTGATGCCATTTAGTCTCAAGAACGTCGAGGCTACTTATCAGTGGCTGGTCAACATAATGTTTACCGAACACCTCGTGGACACCATGGAGGTTTACATCAACGACATGCTCGTCAAGTCCCTGATAGTCGAGCAGTACCTTGACCACCTCAGTCAAGCATTCATTGTCCTAAGGAAGTATAACATGAAGCTGAATCTAGACAAATGCTCGTTTAGTGTCTCATCAGGTAAATTCTTGGGATACATGGTAACTCACTAAGGGATAGAAGCCAACCCCGACCAGATCATAGCATTCCTCAATATACCATCTCCAACTTGCATCAAATACATCCAGCGTCTCGCAGGATGAGTAATCACCTTGAGCCACTTCATCTCTAGATCCGCTGACAAGTACCACCTTTTCTTCCACACACTCAAGAAATCCAAGAAGTTCGAGGCCTTGCAACAATTGAAGAGATACCTGACATCCCCTTCGCTTCTTTCCAAGCCTATGGATAGGGAGAAGCTTTACACCTATCTGGCGGTCTCAAAGACAGCAATCTCAGTAGTGTTAGTTCAGGAAGATGATATGAAGCAGCTATCGGTTTACTATGTAAGCAAGTCACTCCTTGATGTAGAAACATGATACAGTTAGCTAGAAAAACTGGCTCTCGCCCTTATCCATGCATCCAGGAAGCTCAGGCCATACTTTCAATGCCACTCCATAGTCATACTCACCTCTTTTCCACTCAAGAAGATGCTACATAAGCCAGAGCTATCAGGCCAACTCACTTAATGGACAGTAGAGCTTAGTGTGTTCGACATATCTTTCTAGCCATTTACGGCCGTCAAGTCCCAAGCACTAGTAGACTTCATCGCTGATTTCACCCTAAGCACCACCATCCAAGCAGAAAGAGAGTTACTATGTATGACAGTGGGTTGCCTTTTAAGTGGACTCTCACAGTGGATGGCTCAAGCAATGTGAATGGAAGAAGGCTCGGGTTAGTCCTAACGACACCAAAGGGAGACGTCATCCAGCGGGCCATACGATGTGGTTTCAAGTGCATGAACAACGAAGCAAAATATGAGGCCCTCATTGCTGGACTCTTCTTAGCCAAAGAAATCAAAACAAGGAGGCTGGAGGTGAAGTTCGACTCCTAGTTCGTGGTCAACCAACTGCAAGGCACTTACCAAGCATGCGACTCGAAGATGACAGCCTCCTTGAACCTTATCAAAGAATTGCAAACCCAATTCGAGGAATTCTCCATCGCCCCAAGTCCCTAGAGCGGAGAACTCTCATGCTGAAACCCTTGCTAACCTCGGCTCAGTCCTTCAATGTTCTTCCCGATCATCCATCCTTCTGTTATTCCTACAATGGCCAGCCAACTAGAAGGAGCAACCAATAAACAAGCCGCCCGAGGAAGCAATGGACATCGAACTAGCTGACTGTTAGATGACCCCGATAGTGAAGTACTTGGAACATAATGAACTCCCGGTTGACAAAAATGAAACGTGCCGCCTAAGAGCAAAAGCTGCCAGGTTCACCATATATAAGGGCCAACTCCTTAGGAAATCATTCTCCAGTCCCTACCTCAAGTACATAGGCCCAGAAGAGGCCAGACATGTTCTCGCCAAACTCCATGAAGGCGAATGTGGAAACCATGTAGGGGGACGCAGCCTTTCACAACAGGTGATCACTGCTAGATACTATTGGCCAACCATATGCACTGATTCGGCTGCTTATGTTAAGAAGTGTGACAGTTGTCAGAGGTTCGCCCATGTCTCACACCTTTCACCCGAGCGACTCCACTCCATTCTCACACCTTGGCCGTTCATGAAATGGGGAATGGATATAATTGGAAAGTTACTGACCGCACCCGGGCAAAGAGTCTTCTTGTTGGCTTTGACTGATTACTTCACTAAGTGGATCGAAGCCAAAGCTTTCGCACAAGTTAGAGACCGAGAAGTAAAAGCTTTTATCTGGAAATCTGTCATCTGCAGGGTTTGGGATACCAAGGAAATCATCACCGATAATGGATCTCAATTTATCAGCCCAAGCTTTAGGGATTTCTGCGACATGTGGGGGATCAAGCTAAGCTTCTCTACCCCTTGCAACTCCAACAACAACAGCCGAGTCATCGAATAAAACCATCATGCAGACCTTAAAAAAGCGACTGTAAAAGCGAAGAGTGCATGGGCAGATGAGCTACTTGAAGTCCTTTGGTCCTACCGAACTATAGCTCGCTCATCCACGAGCGAGACTCCTTTCTCCCTCACATACGGATTTGAAGCAGTCATCCTAGCTGAAGTATCGGTTCCTTCCACCAGACTCCAATGGGCGAACGAGGAAACCAACAACTAGAACCTTTGCCAGAACCTGGACACCGTCGATGAGCTTCGAGCAAGCGAGCATTCACAACGCAGTCTACCAGCAATAGGCCGCCCTGCACTACAACCGCAATGTCTAGATCAAAACTTTCAAAATAGGCGATTGGGTCCTCCGTAAGCTTTTTCAAAACACTAAGGAGATCAACTCTAGAAAACTCGACCCCACTTGGGAAGGTCATTACAAGATCACCAAAGAAGCGAGGAAGGGTACCTACCGACTCTAGACTCTCGAAGGCAAAGATATCAGCAACAGTTGGAATGCAGTCAACCCCAAACACTACTACTTTTAGGTGAACTCAATCATCTACATGTTTGATGTTCTTTTTGATTTTATTTAAAAGGGATGAGTGGGCCTATCCACCTCCCTCATAAAACATGCTACCATCCCTTTCAATTTAATGAAGTATTATTCAGAAATTTACATCTTAGGTCACCTTGCGCCATCAAATGAGTTTTACATCTTCAGAGCAGCCCTGCCTGATTCACGATTTTATACCTTCGGATCGGCCCTGCCCGATCGATGGATTTACACGTTTGAATCGGCCCTGCCCGATCGATGGATTTACACGTTTGAATCGGCCCTGCCCGCTCGACGAATTTACATGTTTGAATCGGCCCTACCCGATCCATAGATTTACACCTTTGGATCGCCCACCCTGGTTGCTCACATCCTTAATAATCGATGGCCCGAGTTGGCTAGCAAAGTCAAGCACCTGCTCATCAATCTGTTCCTCCATATGTCCACTGACCTCCTCCATCATCTCCTGCATCAGCCGGATGTCCTTATCCGGGTTCTAGTGAGAGGTATTCCCAGCCTTGTACTCAAGAATGAGCTCTCCTCGGGCCCTAATAATGGCATCGTCAGCAATGCTCAAGCACTGCTCCTTGAGGGACTCAACCTTCATAGTCTTCTCGGCAACTCTCTCCCCAGCCTCTCCAACTCACCTGGCTTCCTTCGGTTGGCGCCGCTGGGCTCTCCCCGCTTGGCCTCCTGCGCGCCTCTCTTTGGTGCAAACTAGTATTTGCCTTGAACACATCCTGTATCCTTTTCTCCTACGCCACGATGGATTTCCTCGTGTAGACTGCTCGTGAATGCCTGCACAACAAAACAAATATATCAGTATACAACCCCAATAAACACAGTAAAACAAAAACTTCTGCCTTACTTGGAAAGCACAAGATACCCCTTAGTCAGTGGTCACGACTGTGCCCATCTAGTTCAAACGAGTCTCATCCGCCAGGAACAGGAATGAGTTGGCAAACTGGCTCATGGAAGTCGGGTCAGAATAGGTCGAAGTGGAAGCCAAAATCTTGAAGGTAATCATCTCAGTCTCTTCATCCAAGACCGCGGTCTGGGATGACCTAGCTCGATGGTCGGCGATCGACTCTTCGGGTCGCCACCACATCTTCCTCTCTTCTCTCCTCTCTAGCCAAGGATTCCTTCTTCCTCTTTTCCCAATGCCTCGCGATAGACTCGCTCGCACTAGGGACAGTAAGCTTCTTCATTAATCTTTCTCAGCGTGAAACTCTAATGGTTAGTTGAGTTCAATTTCCGACTTACCATAAGTAGTTTATGATTGTAAAGATGCAAAAAGGTTAAGAACACATTCCAGGTATGTTTCAACGAAGGGAAGGGGATACCTCATTGAATCGCTCCTACCCCAGCCCAGAGATGGCTCGTCCTAAGGTTAGCTTCCTCCAATACTACTCGCTAGTCCCTCTGCACTTTGGGAATAGCTAGAACCTTCTAGGTCTGCAAGTCCAAGCTGTCCCCACTCTGCCCGGCCCGATTGAACTCAAGCTCTGCAAAGAAGAAACACAATAAGATTTAATCAAAATATAAAACAAAGACAAGGTTTCTCACTAGTGGCTTGCCAAGTGCTCAGAATATCGCCCTCTCCTCTCTCCCTGAAGACCGCCTTACCCCTCACAAAGAGGTACTAATCCTTCCAACTCGCGCTTGACCGGTTGGTCGGTCGCTAAGCTGAGACCGATCATGCCTGAGGTTGATCAGTTATCGACCCTTCTCCTTGTTGTTTTCCTTCATGAAATACGAATACAGCAGCTCGTGTAGCCCAAACATCACCTGGTTCCGCACACAAAGGTCCTCCAGTGCCATCAATAACCTCCAACCATTTGGCATGATCCGAGACGAGGCAATCATGAAATGGTTCAGCACCTCCCAAACGAGGTGAGGGATGGAAAACCTCAGCACGTCATGAAACCATTTCTTATAGACACTCACCCAGCCTTTTGCCTCCCAGTTGACCCGTTTGTACGACCGCGACGCCCTGATTTGGATCGAATTTAGAATGTGATACATCATCCGGATTTGTCACACGTCATTATCTTTGAGCACAGGCGGATAATCCCTACTTAGAATCCCACTGCCTTGTAGACTTGGCTCATCCTCAGAGTCATTTTCGGATGAGGGTGGACTATCAACTCCTTCGGAGTCTTCCTCACTCCCCTCTTGCCTATTCGGATCACTTAGAATAGTAGCACTCATCCCTTGGGTAGCTGCATTCACACTAGTTGGTATGCCTACTAGAACGCCCCCTTCGGGTATCATCACCATGGTCGGGGCACTCTCGTAGTCATTCCCAACATCTGCCCTAGGCCCTACTTGAACAACTCGACTCCGAACCAGACATTCAGCCTATCCACTCCTCCCGACTGACGGATTCAATTCTGAAATCTTCCCCAAATCCTAGGTATCGGATTACCACTCACCCCGCATCGCCGACCAGCTTATTCGAGCCTGTTAGTAAACGGTCCCGTATACGCAGCGGAAACGAAAAATATAATATAACAGATCGTTTACATGAGCCAAGATCAAGGGTATGATTTTAACAATTTATATTAAATAAAATCGCATAAATATTCAACATGAGTTAAGAGAAACAAACGCACGTTGCAAGGCTCCTCCAAATTTGTCCGGACCCTTAACGCTTTGCTACCATCCGATCCAAGTGTAGGATCGAACCTACGTAGTCCACATGAAGACAATCTTAAAAGAACCAAAGAGGGATTTGCTAGATCCTCTTTGGCTTCAAGATTAAGAAGAAAAAGAAGAATCAATGAAATTGATTTCAAGGCCAAATCAATCACCGGTGGAGGTGTATTCATAAGGGTCATTGCTTGTGTGTATTTTTCTTTTGGAAGAAATCAATTCATCTATTTAATTAACACACACACTTTTCTTTTTTATAGTTAATCAATTTGCCCTAATCCCATATGGAATAGGCTTGGGGCTCCAACCCCAAACGCCCCATGTTGCCAAACACTCCCAATTTGATTTATTTTAATTTCCCATCATTATCTCAATTAAAATCAATTAATATATATATTTAAATATATATATATATATATTAACATTTAACAATAATGATAATATATTTAAATATGTGCAAACACATATTTAAACGTAATTTCACTTATTTAATTTTTTCTAACAAATTAAATAAAGGTACTTTGACCTCAAGAAATTTAATTGCCACCGTGAAATTACCAAAATACCCTTTTGCCTTAAAAGACGAAAAATGCCCTTCTTTCTTCTTGCATCTTAAATTGTCTTCTATGTGTGTGACCCTTAGGCTTCATCATATCGGCATTGTATAGTATTGCGATTAACACCAAGCTTAATCGTCTCACTAATACACGTACTCCAAGATTCGGCCCCTCCCAGCAGGCATCATGGCCACCCGATAGGAAATCGGATTCAAGAAAGTAGCACGCAACGATATGGTTACCGCAGAATTTGATCCTTTCTATCATACGTTATCTCGACGAGACGAAGGCATAGAAATAAAGTCAACCTTCTTGGGCCTTACTTCTATATTATTTATTCAGGCCCCTTTCGGACCAATAACCCGAATGATTATAAACCTGGATAGAGCAACAACTCAATCCCACGTGGCCCAAGCCCAGCCTTTAGTGTCACTTGCCTATATACTTAATTGCGCGTGAGATAACTTTCTCCTGCACCTAGGGAGTGATGAATCCTCGTCAATCCACCATAGTCTTGATACACTTTCCGATGCACCTAATCCACCACCGTATTGACACTAAAAAGAAAAAAATCGCAAGGTTAGGCTAGTGTCAAACTACACCAATCGGGTGCACAAGGCACTTCGGTGATCTCAAGTCTAAGGGATCACATGCACCACCATTCGTTAGAGGATTTGTTCTATAGACACTAGGGTTACCATCCATATGGAATCCTCTCCGGTGTCACCCAGTTGAACTTGCTATGGTGTAATCCGGGCCACACAAACACCCATGTGTTGCACCAGTTGTCACCAAACAACCTTGACAAGTGAGATCGCACCTTTCTTTCGGGATGTGGGGTCATTCAACACTATGATAGCCTTACCGTATTATCTGCGTGCCCTTAGTTCTGAACAATATCAAAAGGGGCACGGGGACGCCCTCAGAATGGCCACCATATGTGCTTTCATGTGGGGTTCTCACTATCAAGATTTGAAACACTTAATACCCTCTCCACGCTTTCTACCATTCTAAGGACATATATCAATACATATTGCAATAATAATGATTTACGCGATATAGAATAAAAATGCCTTTTTATTGACTAATGAACATTATTACAAAAGAAGTCAATTCTTACAATAATTGATTGGCTCAATTGGGCATCTACTCAACAATCTCCTACTTGCACTATAGCCAATCATTCATGCCCTCAACACCTAATGACCCTTAAGTGCCCTCGACTATAGCCACATTCATGCACTCAACATTGAATGACCCAAGTGCCCATCATGCTTCTTCGCCACAAGCAAACTTTAATAGTGGGTTGGTAGGCATTCCTTCGCAAATCAGCACTTTCCTTTCATATCGATCCTTCAGATCGATTGAATCAACTAAGTAAGTGTTTAGATTACCGGTGAGACCGTGATTCCTCAACCCACAACAATGGCTCCATTGTTATCCACAAGACAACTATACTTTGGATTAGCAATGCTTGAAATCACATCAAGTTCCAGAATGAACTTCGATCCAAACCGCCTACACTTCCGCATTAAAAATACTGGTACACTTAGCATCAATTGTAGAATCCCAAACCGCAGACACCAATTTGAGCTCTTCACACCGCAAAGCTTATATTGAGACAAAATGTGTAATCCCCAAATTGCGAACTATAATCATCCTTTTTCCTGCCCTTTTGAAATAGCATCACCAAGTATTCTCTTACAGCCTGAGCTCAAATCTTTCTTCCATAATCCAAGAATATATATTCTTAAGCCCTTTTCAAGCACTTAAGAATGTCCATTGACACTCACCCAGTATTCCACTTGGATTTAGTTGATATATTCTACTAGTGCTGAATGCACATAAGACATCAATCTAAGTACATAACATATTGCCCTCACTGAGCTGATTATCCACTAAAACAAATGCAATGCACATTAGATATCAATCAACATATAAGATGGATCCACTTGCTAAAGCATGTGGGATCCTTCTTCATTCTATCTCTCTCATTAGTGTGGTTAAAGACACATATCTTTACAGAGATAGACACCTATATGCCATCAAAAAGAAATCCCTTCTTGGATTTTTCTATACGAATGTGTTCGCGATCCTTGTCTATGTACTTTGACTTAGTTTGAGTAACCTACACGATCTATTAGGATAGATCTTTATTCCAAGGATGTAGGTCGCTTCCCTAAGTCCTTCATGGAGAAGCACTTGGATAACAAGTTCTTACCCGACCGCAAGTTCGGTATATCATTCCCGATCGAAGTATGTCATCACATACAACACTAGGAATGCTACTTTGCGCTTTCCCCACTCACTTTCTTGTAAACACAGGGTGGGCTCATCTTCGTTCTTAATAAAATCGAATTCTTTTACGGTTTACCAAAACGAATGTTCACTCCTGAAAGCTTGCTTGAGTCCATAAACAGATCTCTCGCACTGCATACCTTATTAGCTTGACTATCAAGGGAATGAAACCATCAGGGTTGTGTCATATACACATCCTCCCTCCGGGTTTCCATTCAGAAAGTGCTTTGACATCCATTGCCAAATCCCTCATAGTCATGATATGCAGAATTGAAAAAGCATAATCCGGATGGATTTAATCATGGCCCATCCCGATTTAAAAAGGTTTCTTCATAGTCAATGCCATGAATTTGTTTGAAACCTTGGCAACCAGCCTCCGTAGTTTTATAAGTACTGCACGCGTTGACCATCCATGTCGTCTTCTTCTTGAAGACCCATTTACACCTATGGGTTTTTACCCCCTTCAGTGGTTCCACCCAGAAGACCACACTTGGTTCTCGTACATGGAGTCCATCTCGGATTTCATGGGCTTCAAGCCATTTAACGGAATCTGATCCCGATATAAGCGTCTTCATAGGTTACCCTGGGTTCATCGTCTTGGTAGACCAAGATCGTTCCACCATGTTGAGTCACCCGAGATAACCCGTATCTCTGGGCTCATGGCGTACTCTCCCGCATCTACGTAGTTCGTGCTACTTGGGAGGTAGTTCACTTTGATTCCACCAGTTGTGGAGTAACCTCTCATAATGCTCAACCACTTCTGTGGCACATCATCCCCGTCCTTAGGGTCTAGTATATCCTGTGGTCCTAGAACTTCATCAAGTTCTACTTTTCTCCCCACTAGTACTTCTTAGAAAATATTCATTTTCTAGGGAAGACACCCGTGATCGAGCAATAAAAATTTTGCGCTCTTACGGGTGGTAGAAATAGTATCCTTAGGGTCTCCTTTGGATACCCCACAAATATACATTTACAGATTTTGGGGCCCCGCTTGTTCGAAGTCAATTTCTTAACATAGCTTCGTAACCCCAAATCCTTAAAAGGGGATAAGACAAGTTGGGCTTTGCCCCTCATAGCTAATATGAAGTCTTATCTATGACTTTACAGGCACATGGTTCAAAACGTGAGTTGGTCTCTAGGGGGCATAACCTAGACGATGTAGATAAATCACTAAAACCCATCATGAACCTAACCATATCAAAGTTAAGGTCTTCGTTCCTCCTTTCCGACACTCCTTTGTGTCGGGGTGTATTTTTAAGGAAGGGGAGTGAGTTGTGATACTATCCCACATTCCTTCGGTGGGTATGTTTAAAGCTTCAAACTTGCCAAAGTTGGCATAGTAGTCATTTTGAGATTATCCTTGTTGTTTTTCTTAAGAACATATTATTATGAAACAAGATTCCATAAAGAATATTATTTATACTTAAGGACAATAATCCATTAGTAAACTAATATTCTCATTTGTCTATGGACCATAGAAATATAATTTCTAGCTTGAAGAAAAACCATAATAATCCACAAGTTCCAAGAAACAAGTCCATCAAACTAAATCAACGATAAGATCATATAGCAAATGTAGCAGACGTGCTTCATTTCCAACGGTAGGTCCACCTCTCTTGCGAGCAATCTTACTCTACCGTAGTTCCTACACATCAATCAAATGTGAGTACCACATCTTGTGTCAACTAGATGTTTACTGGAGAAGTTAATCTCAATAACGCACTGACAGAAGAAGTAACATTCTTCTTCCCTTTTGCTAGAAGGCCTTGCAATGTTTCCTCCAAGGATCGGGATTCCCACAAAGTGAGGACAACGCCTTCCCTTTCCCGCTACGGCTTCTTTCATCGACTTCGAGCCTTTCCTTCCTTTTCACTTGAGTTGGCTTCAACCACGCAATGTTTTCGACATTTTCATGCCCGACTCGAGTCTTCAACAAATCCGTAAGCTCGGAAAGGGTATTCTTCTTATCTTCCTCAATAAAGTCATAGAACAAATTGAGAATAAGAATCGGCAAGATCGTAATATAAGGTTTATCATTAAACCTTCTTAATTAAGTCCACATCCCAAAATCTCAAGCTTATTCATATACTCGGTCCACTTGGAGGTATATGATCGCAACCCCCTGTACCCTCTTCCATCCTACATCTAATAACGACCGAGACACCATTATGCTTCTCATTTCTTCAAAGAAAATGAAGGAATAAAAGGAAGCTAATCATTTTCCGCAATCATGGCTGCGCAAGATCTGGTGCCATTGATGCAAGCACAATGTATCTAGTCATTTATGCTTTTGCATTATGTGTATGCTTCACATATACATACCCTAAACTCATGGATAGAACTATCAACAAAGTGGCTCGGTGATAGAGCTGCTCCAATGGTGTATAATTCTATCCCGCCTGATTCAAGTATATTATTTATACTTCTATACACAACGAAATTTTCCCTTTTCACCATTCCATTTCTCTCCCGATTCGATGATTTGTTGCGTGATGTTGGGATCATTTTGCTCAAATTTAAGTGAATCTACAAGTGCGTAAAAAGTAACCGTTATTACCATGTTCATTATTATTGTTTTTAATATGGTTCTTTTATTAAACGGAAGCTCCCACTATTTTACTCAAGCCAATAGCCCTCACCATTAACTCGGGAAAGCCCGTTGACTTTCCTATGGACCGAGATCCCATCCTCCCGCCCATTTTAAACCTTCGCTTTGGCGAACAAGCCAAAATAAGTTGATTAGTAGGCAACAAACTCAATTCATACCCAGCTTGATAGCTCCCCACTATCAACCTCAAATGTGAAAGAAAGCTAACAAGCCAATCACACAATCAATTGACCAAGACATGCCATCGTCCTCAAGTGTGATTCCCCTCACACGTGAGGAAGTGGACACTACATGTCACCACGTACACATAATATGTGTACGCTCTACTATGCCTATGACGCATGTTTATCAACCTTCGCTTTGGCGAACAAGCAAAAACCGTCATTTTAAGTCGACCCTCCCATCACCATTAAGGGAAAACTCCCATGCATTTTAACCTCCCCAAACCCGGTAGAAGTGTACCCTTCGCTTTGGCAACAAGGTTTCAATTTAACAAAGGGTTTGATTGAAACCATGGTGATGGAAGGCTTTCGTGACTTAATATACTTTAATTGAGGGTTTTTGTTATTTAATGTCTCACCAAATTATTATCTTTGTTAGAATGACATTGTTTGGCATGTTATCAAACATTCAACCTTAGCATGCATTCTAAACAAAATTAAACGTGCCGTACATGGCCCTCTACCAAAACCGATTTCCCTGAGCCTAGAGGAATCGTGGGTCACCTAAGGGGTGGGGGTCGTAATAAACATCTTGAGTCTTCAAGTATGGTTGTTTCGCCCTTTGCTTCGCTTCAAGTACATTACAAAAACTATCGTCTAAATTTACAATAAATAAATATACAAATTCTTTACATCAATAAATTAGAAACCTCGATTTACATTCGAGGGGAATTAGATGAGAAGAGAATATACATCGAGAAGAGGAGAAAGGCGTGGGACACGCAGCCCTATTTAATAAATAATACAACCATACATACCCAAATATTTTAAAACATTCACCCTTAGGTCTAAGGCTCAATGTACCGGGCACCATGCAATATACAAACATGTACAAAGCATACATTTAAAAAACAATCAATTTCTGAAATTTGTGGGTTAATTAATTTACCCCACGACAATTTGCTGATTTCGTTTGGTCCAAAAGTTTTGAAACTTTGCATTTTACCCCCTGCAAACTTGGAAGTCGCTCGCTGCAGCGATGAGTTAGATCACCCGCGGCATGCATTGGTTTTGGTACAGCGCATGTCCGGGAAGGGACGATCACCGCGGAATGGGTTATATGCCACGGGCGAGCGCTGCCCCTATACATGGCCAAGCCCAGCCCAAGAACGATCGCGGCGATGAGTTATATCGCTGTGGCGATGCATACGCTGCGGCGATGGATTATATCGCCACGGCAGGCTGACATACGATCGTAGCCCGGATCGTTCATACAACAACCAAAAACACTCTAACCGGATTTTGCAATCAATCAAACACATTGATCTCAACAAAAATCCATCATGCATTAAACCAAACCACAGATCATCAACAAATTAAATTAATCGATTAATCAGGTTTCCCTTAAAAACATATTTCAAGACAGATTTACATGATTCAATATGGCAACATATTATCATCAAATACATGTTATCAACCTACACATAAAAATTGTAAAATTCCAGGCACCCTAGGCTCGATACCCAACGTTAGTAAACGGTCCCGTATATGCACTGAAACGAAAAATATAATATAACAGGATCGGCTTTACATGAGCCAAGATCAAGGGTATGATTTTAACAATTTATATTAAATAAAAATCTGCACAAATATTCAACATGAGTTAAGAGAAACAAACGCACGTTGAAGGTTCCTCCAAATTTGTCGACGAACGCTTTGCTACCGATCCAAGTGTAGGATCGAACCTACGTAGTCCACACGAAGACAATCTTAAAAGAACCAAAGAGGGATTTGCTAGATCCTCTTTGGCTTCAAGATTAAGAAGAAAAAGAAGAATCAATGAAATTGATTTCAAGGCCAAATCAATCTGCCGTGGGAGTGTATTCATAAGGGGGCTGCTGTGTGTATTTTTCTTTTGGAAGAAATCAATTCATCTATTTAATTAACACACACGCTTTTCTTTTTATAGTTAATCAATTTGCCCTAATCCCATATGGAATAGGCTTGGGCTCCAACCCAAATGCCCCATGTTGCCAAACACTCCCAATTTGATTTATTTTTAATTTCCATCATTATCTCAATTAAAATCAATTAATATATATATATATATATATATATATATATATATATATATATATATATATATATATATATATATATATATATATATATATATATATATATATATATATATATATATATATATATTAACATTTAACAATAATGATAATATATTTAAATATGTGCAAACACATATTTAAACGTAATTTCACTTATTTAATTTTTCTAACAAATTAAATAAAGGCTACGACCTCAGCAAATTTAATTGCAACCTTTGTGAAATTACCAAAATACTCTTTTGCCTTAAAAGACGAAAAATGCCCTTCTTTCTTCTTGCATCTTAAATTGTCTTCTATGTGTGTGACCTATGTTTCTTCATCATATCGGGCAATGGTGTATAGTATTGCGATTAACACCAATTAATCGTCCTCACTAATACACGTACCAAGATTGGCCCCTAGCAAGGCATCATGGCCACCCGATAGATCGGATTCAAGCAAAGTAGCTACCACACAACGATATGGTTACCGTGCAATTCGATCCTTCATCATAGCTTATCTCGACGAGACGAAGGCATAGAAATAGTGTCAACCTTCCGGTTACTCTTGATATTATTTATTCAGGTTCTGGACCAATGACCCGTATTATAACCTGGATAGAGCAACAACTCAATCCCCACCTGGCCCACGTTTTAGTGTCATTGCCATATACTTAATTGCGTTAGTGAGATAACTTTCTCCTATACCCGGGGAGTGACGAATCCTCAGTCAATCCACCATAGTCTTGATACACTTCCTTGATGCAGCCAATCACCACCGTATTGACTTCTCAAAAGAAAAAACCTACGTTAGGCTAGTGTCAAACTACACATCCGGTGCACAAGGCACTCCGGTGATCTCAAGTCTAAGGATCACATGCCACCACCATTCGTTCGAGGATTTGTTCCATAGACACCTTTGGGGTTACCATCCATATGGAATCCTCTGGTGGGTCACTCCAATGAACTTGCTGTGGTGTAATCGCCTACAACAAACACCCATGTGTTACACTAGGTTGTCACCAAACAACCTTGACAAGTGAGATCAGTCACTGCCTTTCAACAAAAGGGGGTCGCTTCAACACTATGATGAAAATTCCAACCGTATTATCGTTGCCCTTAGTTCGACAACAATACTCGGGGCTACTGACGCTTTCTAGAATGGGCCACCATATGTGCTCATAGGGTTCTCACTATCAAGATTTGAAACACTTGATACCCTCGTCACGGCTCTACCATTCTAAGGACATATATCAATACATATTGCAATAATAATGATTTACGCGATATAGAATAAAATGCCTTTTTATTGACTAATGAACATTATTACAAAGAGTCAATTCTACAATAATTGATTGGCTCTAGGGCATCTACTCTAACAGAGCCCACAACCTTGACTTCTCAAAACCCGAAATCACTATTTGACCTTCACCACCCATCGAGCTACACTTCTAGAATTTTTCTTCATGATTGCTTGCCCTTCAATACCGATCGACCTCTCCCAGTTCACCTATTTTGTCCTATTCTGTTCTTCTAAACTTCTCCTCACAATCCTAAGTCAGATCACTGATCGACCCTCACCACTGGCCGACCTGGCCTCCAGAATCAGCAATTATTTTGTCATGTTCGCCCCAAGTGACTGACCTAAGTTCAAAGCCCAAACTCCTTTTTATAGCCTCACTCGCCCTAGGTCACCGACCGACTACTCCAAACCAGGGGGATGGGAGTCAGAACCTCCTCCCCGCTTTCTGCCAGATGATCGAACTCTTGTTCAACTTAACTTTCCACACGATCCCCTTATCACTTAGTCAAGATGACCGGATGACCTACCTACCCCACCTAAAGTAGTTTCCTGTCAACCCAGATTAGACACGTTCGCTATTCGGTCAGGCAGACCGAGACGAGGCCGAATCAAAGTACTATGCAACTCGGTTTCATCTTCTATTTTCTGTCCAAAACCCAAAAAGGTAAAAACTAACCAATATTCACACCTATTCTAAAAGCCAAAACTAACCAGCCCCAAAATTCAGGCAAAACTTCTCAAAACACAAACCAAATCCTTCCCAAACACCTCTTAGACTTTTCAAAAAGAACAAATCAAAATAAAGAACAGTGCAAGAAGACAATGTTTACCGTGAACGAAGTCGGAATCCGTAAAAGAGAATCACTGTTGTTGAAGAAAACTGGAAAGAAAGAAATAGAAGAGAAAGGAGAAAAATTCAAAGAAGAGGCGTGAAATGAAGACGAACAGTCCGCTCCCTCGATTTATGGAAGAAGTCTGACAGAGCGAGACACGTGGTAGCCTGTAATTGGCAAAGAGACAAAGTGGCTCTTCATTTTCCCACCCAAAACGAAGACCAGATCACCATCGTACACTTGGAAGCAATCCATGCCATCTAGGAAACCGTAATACCGTACGAAAGCCACGCTGAATCACTCTTCCTACCTTACCAAGCCAGTACATTGCAACACGCTGGCTCCCGCAATGAATCTGAGACTCTTCCATGCTTCACTTGTACAGGAGATTCTCCCAGCCAGGGTGACTAGCGTGGGATAGTGTACCCCACCCATTGCCTCGAAACGAGCGAGGGAAAAAAGGGCCCAGCTATTCGGTCTTCCCTAATAGACGAGTGGGTACCTAAGCATGTGTTAGCATTTGCGCAACCCTTGGCTTGGATCAGACTGCTCAGCCTAAGCCTCCACAGGAACGTTGGGCCCAGTATAACCCATTCAGCCCAATGGCACCTAAGAAGGACATCTTCGAGAGATCACTTGAGTACCCTCCAAGCGGTCAAGCAAGCCGGACGGCTTGATTTCATCTACTTATTCAGCCTAATACATCGAGCGAATGCACATTCAGTTGATGACTTGTTTACTCACTCACTCGACCTAGCATACCGATTGAAGACACCTGTAATAGGTAGCCTGTTCATTTCTGCACTCGGCCGGACACACGGAGGGGATACATGTACACCAGATGGTTCGCCCTTACCTAGTTCGCTTGGCCTCGAACACTGATTGACTACATTCTCTTGAGCTGGTTGCACAATCTGACTCGACGAAGGACATCGACTGACTCTTGACCACAAGTCATCCCCATCCGACCGATCAGTTCGCCAGAGACGTCACTAACTTTTAGAGCAATCGTGCCAACAATTGGTCGACCGCGAAGGATAATCGGAGACACCTCGAGCGATTCCTACTCTCTAAGTTAAGCACAACTTAACTCAGAGAGTGGGGGCAAAATGTTAGGCCAAAAAATGTCTTCGACCCAATTAGGATAACGCGTCTGACAATGAGGAAAAGCCTAGGCCCAATCCCAATGCGGCCTAAGCCAGAATCCCCAAGATGAGGCCCTTTCAATATGAAGTACAGTGGGTCCATACCATCTAGACCTAGGGCTCCCGATCCCAGTAAACCTCCTGGGCCTATGGTCAAATTTAGAGCCCACGGTCACCTACGGATCACACTCCTACTCAAACACTGATAAGGTAGTCCACTACTATCCTAATTCCTCCAAGGTCCGTGTCAGAGTCATACTCGGACTCCCTTTCCCGCCAGGATAAGGGGGGCCAAAGGATACACCCTTGAGGAAACGGATTACTATGAGAACTCCCAATCCCACCAGGATTGGGAGACCAGACAGTCACTATTTAAACAGAGCCCAGCCCTCTCATAAGCAAGATTACGTTACACCTTTAGACCCCGGATTTTCCACTTAAGAACTTCACATTATAGCCGTAGTCACAGTCCCCGACAGAACTTCTGGTAACCACTCTACTCCCTAGCCCTCACTAAATCAGCCTCTTTCAACCTTGCTGACTTGAGCGTCGGAGTGCCTACGGCAAACACCACCCAAGTGTTTTCCATCCCTTCACATTTGTTTCTCTACGTGTGTAGGTACAGCAGATCGCTAGTGGCCTCAACCTCACTGTAACGCCCCACTTGAGGTACGTAGTTGTTGTTTCTTCTTTCACTCTTATTTGAGTTGGTTTTGGTAATATTGTTTGATTGAGTGTTGTGTTGAATATTTGCCCCTGAAATTGGTTGAAAATAGAAGAAGTTCGGTATGCCATGTTGGCCGGGCGAAGAAGAATCTTCCGCCGCGAAGAGGTGGTGAAGCCACTTTGGGGAAGGCTGGCCTGACCAGGGGCCGCCGCGCGACGTTGCGTTGCGTGGCGGCAGCCGATTAAATTGTTTGTTAAGTTTTAGATATTTTCCCTTCCCTAAGGGCAAATTGACCATTTTACCCTAATTAGCGGGAGAAAAGTGGGGAGTTATTTGTAAGGATTTTCATGGAGAATATGTTGATATGGGGGTGAGTTTGTAATGAATCAAAGGATATAGATGGAATTCCCAAAGAAGAGTAAGGGCAAAATGGGAATGCTTGGGTATAAATTTCATTAAAAAAAAATTAAGAGCAAGCAAACCCCTCATTCTTCTTCTTCAACGTCACTTTCTTCTCTTGTTTCCTCTCAACTTCTCTTTTCTTTTGATCAAGGTGTTCCAAGGGATTTTTGAAGTGATTTGGGGTAGAAAAGCAACCTAAGACTTTCTAAGGTAAAGATTTCTTCTTAAGTTGTGTGGTTTGTGAGTTTTAAGTTATTTTGAAATTTGAGGGTTTTTGTTATTTTGGTTAGAGTAGAGAAAAAGTCAAGCAAAACAAAGGAAAAGAAGAGTTGGTGAAGTCTCTCCATAACAAGGTAAGTAAACCCCAACCCAAGTTGAGATTTAAGAATTCTCTTGATTAGGGTTTTGATAGAAATGATGTATGTATGTGATATACATGTGATATGCCATGTATGGAGGTTTAAATAGAGATTTCTATGCTTTGTGAATGTTTAGACCTTGCAAATATGAGAAATGAGTTGTTGGGTTGGAAAGGTAGTTTGAGATGGAATTGAAGGGGTATTGTGGATCCCTTTTTGGAAGTGCTTTCTTTGACAGGTTTTATGATTATGTGAAGGGGTTTCTCCCCATTTTGGATGGTTAGAAAAAGATTTAGACTCATTGCTATAGTAGAGTCTTATAATGCACTTGAGTTGTTTGATGAAATGCCTAGTAGAGGTTTGAGTATGAGTAATGAACCTTAATTCTTGCAACATTGCATGTTGGCATTTCATAAGTGCATTAGTGGAGATGAACCATCCATAGGCACTAATTGTGCATTGGAAAGTGACCTAAGAAAGTGTAGGAAACTTGTGTGTGCAAGTACCCTATGAGTAGAGAGCTTGGTGGATGCAACTACTCTAAGAGTAGAGAGAATGAAAAATGCTAGAATAGAGTGAATATGGGTTGATGCTTTGTGATCATCACCCGATAGTTATGGGAATCGGGTTGATGCTTTGTGATCACCACCCGAATAGCCCTTAGAGATGGGTCGATGCTTTGTGATCGTCACCCGATGAGTAGTAGAAAGGGGTGGATGCCTTGTGACCACTACTCGGTTAGTTGTTAGATAAGTGGATTGATGCTTTGTGATCATCATCCAACTTTTAGTAGAAGTGGGTTGATGCTTTGTGATCATCACCCGACAGTGACTAGAGACAGGTTAATGCTTGGTGATCGTTACCCAAAAGTCATGAGAAACGGGTAGGTGCTAAGTGGTCTCCACCCGATAGTTAGGGAAAACCGAGTAGGTGCTTTGTGATCCTCACTCGGTAGTCACTAAGAACGGGTTGGTACTGTGTGAATTCCACCCCGATAGTCGAGGGAGAGTGGGAGATGGTGTGTGAACGCCATCCCGGCCGCACCTCCCGGTAAGATGAGGCCATGGTATTTAGTAGAAACGAGAAATAGTATAAGGAAAGAATTAAGAGTTATACATACGGGGGACAGATGGATAGAGGGTTTTACTTATGAGGTATTATTTTTGTGCTCACCCCGTTATTTTTCCTTTGTGGATGCAGGATCTAGGTGTTGATGCAGTCGGAGGGGCGTCGGCAAGCGAGGAGCAATAGCTACACTGTTTCCCCTGTTTTGTCTTTTAACATGAATTTTTTTGTAAAGCAAGACTCTTTGTGTATAAAAGACATATGAATTGAAATGAAAAGAAAACTTTGGGCCCAATTTTCTATTGTTATTATGCATGCATTGTACTAGTTTTCAGCAGTTGTTACACTCATGGGATCAGTCCCTCCTTCTGGACATGTAGATTTTTACGTCTACACACATGTTCTAAGAAAAATAAACATGCAGTAACTTCTCAAATATTTCTTGTTTATTTTCCTAAACATAAGCTGACTAAATATTGAAGAGAGAGTAATTAGTGCATTGGTTCTACAAATGTGCAAATAAAAATTGTACAAGAAGTATAAATAATCACAAAAATGGTTACTATGATGTTCCCGGTAAATAATGAAAATTGAGGATCACCACCAATTCTCTTGAACTTTTAAGAGAACTTCAACAAGATCTTTCTTCCTTGCACTCTTGTTAGACATCTTAATTATGTCGGTTGATGATGTCTTCTAAGTATTCTGTCAGATTCTTAAAATAGCTTCTCCATTTTCGACTTGATCCCACTTACTGATTGGAGTAATTTGATGGAAGGAAATAGATGTGCTATTTTATAACCTATCAACAACTTAGAACTTTCCTTCGTAACCGATATAAACAATTCTTTGCCTTCATAGTTTCTATTGGTGAATGGCTAATAGAAACTTTCCTTCTAAACCAATATGAATAAATCTTCGTAACCAGACCGATTGGATTCATCATTATTGGAATAATTAAATTTATATTTTATAAATAAATCTAATGACATTTAAGTATAATGCTGACATATTTAGTATGATGACTTTCACATAATAACTTATGCAGCAATTATTACTTAATATCAACCATAAGTTGATAATTGGGTTGAGAGTTGACAAAATAAATAATAAGCAGAATATATAAATCCACAGTTCAGAAATATAAAAGGTTGAAGATGCTTTCATGAAAACACTTCGAACTTTATTCAAAATTTTCTTTTCTGGAACTTGAACTTATAACTTTGTTTTTTTTTTTTTTTTTTTTTTTTTTTTTTTAACTACTAGAATTTCTTCTCTATTTTGAGTAGTTGTGAAGTTAAAGCTCCTCTAGAACTTAATTATACCAATGGAAGGAAAATTGGTCAAATGTTTACTATATAGATCAGTTTGTTTTTTTTTTTTTTTTTTTTTTTAATGTTCCAACTATAAATTATAGATAGAAGGGAAATAGTTATAAAGAATACAATTGTAATCCCTAATCCTTACCTTGAAGTGACTCTGTTGGTGAAAGGCTGAAAAGTGCAAATGATCAAAGTTAGAGGAGCTGATTGTAATTTCTCATATGTCACTTACAAGCAACGGTGTCGTCTTGTAATTGTTAAGAGCTATTGTCTTGTTCATTTCATAAGCTCTCTACTTTACTCTTTCACACTACTTTACTTTCTCTCTTTCAAGCTCTGTGTATATAAATCCCTAACATTGTAATCTCATTTACTCAAGTTCAATAATATTGAATTCCTTCTTTCTTCATTTTTCAATTTCTTTCAGTTTCTTCTCATGGTATCAGAGCCAAAGACTAACGTCAATGGCAAAGATTTCTGGAAACAATAGCTCTAACGAGAACTCAATGAAGATGTTTGGCAGCTCAACTTCCGTTTTCTCGTCTAGTCTTCAAGTAGTCAGTCCGAAGCTAACAAGAGATAATTATCGCTTCAGGAGATCGCAAATCCTATCATCTGTCGGAGCTCATGATCTTGAAAAACACTTAACAGGTCAAGCTCAATGTCCTGAACCTCTTATTACTTTAGACAGTAGTCTTGAAAATGAGCTAGGTGAAAAAGGAATTAAAGAAACCCTAGCAAAAGAAAAGAATTAATCCAAACATGTAGCCTGGAAAAAAACTGATAAGTTTATTGTCACGTGGCTTCTTGCATCAATTTCTGAATGTATGTTCAGTATTGTGTCGAAATGTGGATTTGCTACTGACATCTGGTTCGCACTTGAGACTAAATTTTTAAGTGATTCTAAGGCTAGAGCCCTACATTTAAAAAATCTTTTACAAAATACTCAAAAAGGTAACATAAGTGTAAATGAGTATGTTAAAAAGATGAAGGGAATTGCTGAGAGTCTATCAGCCAAGTAGTCAAATCATTTTAGATGAAGATTTGCTCCAGCATGTGTTAGATGGACTAGGACCAGAATTTGATGCAGTAGTTGTCAATCTAACTTCCAGAATTGAATCAAAGTTTGATTCAATTTCTTTATAGGAGGCACAGTTTTTATTACAAAAATACGAACTAAGGCTTGAGAAGTTTAACTCCATTGATTTTCTTCATAGCTCAGTCAATGTTGCTACTCTCAGTAATGTCAACAACAGACCTGTGTTCCCAAATACTACGTTGTTGCCATTCGCTCATACTGGTTCATCAAAGGAAGCTCCTGGACCTCTTAATTAGTTGACCTCTCTACAATATTCGTTACCAGCATCTATCACTCATCAGCTTCCTAGAATGCTCAGCATTATTCATCTGACTTTGGAAACCAAACTGGTGTCTTTAATGGTACATATTCTTCTTATCGACTGCTGGATTTGTTGGACATGGCAGAGGTCGAGGCTGAGCTAATGGCAGAGGGAAGCCAATTTGTCAATTGTGCAGCAAGATTGGACATACAACACCTCAATGTTACCATCGGTATAATGCCAACTATAACGGAGCACCACCTCAGTTTTCTGGACCTCCACCTCAGTTTTCTGGACCTCCACCTCAGTTTTCTAGAAACCAGTCTGTTGTTGGTATTGCTTCTAGCATGTTTAATTCTGGGAGCACATATTCTGATGAACAGAACCATTTCTTCTTGAATGTTGGTTATCCAAATGTTGGCACATCTAATGGGAGTCAACAGCAGATTTCTTCTCCTCTTATCCAGACTGGATCATATTCTCAATAGGAAGGGAATACTAGTATCCAGTAGTCAATTCCACAACCTCCTACTCAGCAACATCATTCAGTTTTTCTCAGCAGTAAGGTTTTCGAGTCCCTAGTCAGCAACAACTACACTCTCCTAACCAAGTGTACTTTGCCTCTCATTCAGCCATTGCAACACTCTCTCATTTTCAAGCCTCACACATTACTCCAACCACACCTCCCGATCCAGCTTGGTACATGGATTTAGGAGCCACTGATAATGTCACCCCTGATCCACATCAACTAGTAACCAGTAGGAGCTGTAATGGTAATGAATAATTACAAGTGGGCAATGGTGAGTCTCTTTCCATATCTCATATTGGCCTTACCTTGTTACCTAGTTGTTTACATTCTATATGTGTTCCTTTGAAAAATGTTCTTTGTGCGCCTAGTATTACGAAAAACTTACTTAGTATGTCCAAATTGACTAGAGATAATCAGGTTGTTGTTGAATTTGATTCTGATTCTTGCACTGTTAAGGACAAAGCTACCAGAATAGTGTTGCTCAAGGGAGGTCTTAAAGTCGGTTTATACGCTTGCATGTTCCTTCCACCACCATCCGGGTTCACCACTATGCCCAATTACTCTAGTTCATTGCAGCCCTTTGCTGCCACCTTAGATCACAAGACTTTAGAGTTGTCTGCTACTAATTCTAGTAAGTTCAATTGTATTAATAATCAAGTTGTTCCACCTGAGCATTTTAGTTCTTTAAGTCAACTTAGCTGTTCTAGCAAAAATGATCAGAATAATTGTTTCTCAGTTTCTTCTAATCTGAATGATTGTACTCTCTTTCAAAATAATAAAATTTCTTCATTGCTATCCTCTCACCATGATTCTAATACTCAGTTATCTAATGTTACCTACTGTGAATCAAATGTTGTCACTAACAAACCATGGTTGCATCATGATCATTCTATTAATAATTGTACAAACTATAATCATCATGGACGAGATCCATCATTTGCATTTCAGGTTAGCAATGCCAAAGAAAACAAGATGCCTCTTTGGCACAATAGGTTAGGCCATCCTAATACTGATGCACTTCAAAAAATTTTGACCTATCTGCATAAAGACACCACTTAAACAGTTTCCACAACACCTTTACCTCTCTGTGATGCTTGCAAACTAGGCAAACTTCACAATAATCACTTTCCTATGTCACAATCTAGAGCAACCAAACCATTAGAACTTATCCATAGTGACATTTGGGCACCAACTCCAACTGTTTCTCTAGAAGGGTACACTTAGATGTTTCCCTTATGAACCAAGGCAGATGTTCAGTCTGTGTTCATCAAGTTTCACCATCTTGTTGAACGATAATTCAGTTGTAAACTTCTATGTTTGCAATCTGACCAATGGGCAAAATATAAGGGGCTGATTTCTTATCTTACAACCGTAGGAATACAATTTAGGCACTCATTTGCATATGTTCATCAACAAAATGGGAGAAGTGAAAGAAAACACAGACACATTGTTGAAATAGGCCTTACACTATTAGCTCATGCATCCATGCCCTTGCATTTTTGGTGGCTAGCATTTGACACAACTATTTTTCTTATAAACAGAATGCCTACCTCTGCCCTGAACTTTATCTCACCTTACCTAGTCCTATTTCATAGAACACCTGTTTATTCTTCCCTTAAAGTCTTCGGTTACACCTGTTTTCCTTACTTGAGGGATTACAATAAACATAAGTTCAGTTTTCACTCTTCCAAATGTGTATTTGTAGGGTATAGTCTGATTCACAAATGCTATAAATGTTACAATTCTGAAGGGAAAATATTTATTACCTTTAATGTTCAGTTTAATGAGTTAGAATTTTCCTTCTCTAAAGAGTTGTGTTTTTCTCCTGATTCTGCAAGTCAGTCTTCAGTGTCTTTAAATGGTTTCATCTCTACAGATTCTACTCATTCAATGTCTAGTTTCCCTTGTAGTGTTGTGTCCTCAACAACTAATTCTACTAGCAAAGAACTCCCTTCGAGCAATTCTTGTCCTGCAGGTGGTAATTCTATGCAGCATCAGGCCTCATTCTATCAATAATAATCTGCACAATCTTGCTTCCCATTCAAATCCAGAAAACAATTTCTATAACAACTCTGATTTTTCTAATAAACTACCTACTGTATCCCAAACCAGCTCACAAACACAGTCCTTCCCACCTAGTACCAGTCAGACATCTTTTTCTCCTAAATAACCAGCACCAAATGCTAGTTCAACCCAATTACCATGTCCTCTGGAAATTGATCTTACTAGTTATCTTCCAGCTACCTCAACTAAACCTTCACTCCAGTCATCTGAATTATCATCTTACCCCATGAAAGATCTATTGCCTACTTGCTTACTTTCTGTTGATTTAACACCTTCACAATGTTGCACATCATCCAACCTTTGTTTGCCTTCCATTTCAGTCACTAACACAAATATTCGGCTTCATTCCACCACACCAACAGTCACAAATATTCACCCAATGACAACCAGGTCTAAAGCTGCTGCTCCTATCACCACTACTACTGCCTTAACTATTTTCAAACTTGTTCAGTCTGAACCTAATTCACTCATAGCAGCTCGAATCGACTGGACAAGTGTACTGCCAGATGAATTCACTGCCTTAACTATATCCAAACCTGTCTATCCTGAACCAAATTTAGTTTCTGAAGCATTTAATATTGCTGAATGGAAGAATGCAATGCAAGATGAGTTTAATGCTCTCATAAAGAATGGTACTTGGACTCTTGTTCCAAATGAAGCTGATATGAATGTAGTGGGCAACAAATGGGTCTTTAGAACAAAGTTTCATGCTGATGGAACTCTTCAAAAGTATAAGGCTAGGTTAGTTGCAAAGGGTTTCCAACAGACCCTGGGGTTAGGTTATTTTGAGACGTTTAGCCCTGTTATTAAACCCTATACAATCAGAATTGTTTTCACTCTTGCTATCACCTATGGCTGGTATATACAGCAAATAGATGTCAACAATGCCTTCTTGAATGGTACTTTAAGTGAAATAGTTTATATGAGGCAGCCTAAAGGGTTTGAAAGTGTTGAATATCCCTCTCATGTCATAAACTCCATAAGGCACTTTATGGACTCAAGCAAGCACCACGTGCTTGGTTTGATAAACTCAAACAAGCGTTGCTTGATAAAGGATTCTGCAGTTCAGTTTCATATTCAAATTTGTTTATTCTCAAAGATTCTGGTCAAGTACTATATGTACTCATCTACGTAGATGATATACTACTCTCTGGTTCCAATAAATCTACTATACTTTAGCTGGTTCAAGACCTGAACAACCAGTTTGCCTTGAAAACTTTGGGTTCTGTCACCTATTTCCTTGGTTTAGAAGCCACTCAAACTGATGAAGGCATACATTTAAAGCAGACAAAGTATGTCTCAGATTTACTTGATAAAACCAAGATACAGGATGCACATTCGTGTCCTACTCCAATGACTGTTGGTGTTAAACTCTTCTCTGTTGATAGTGAGTTATTTCAGAACTCTAGTCTATATAGAAGCACCATTGGGGCTCTTTAATACTTAACATTGACCAGGCCAGATATTAGCTTCACCGTGAACAAATTGAGTCAGTTTCTTCAGGCTCCAACTGAGCTTCGCGTGGAAGCTTGTGTGAGTGTTAAGATACATCAAAGGGACGCAATTTCATGGTCTTCTCTTCAAACCGGTAGCTTCTCTATGTATTGAAAGCTATGCTAATACAGATTGGGGTAGTATTCTAGATGATAGGAGATCCACAAGTGGCTATTGCATCTATCTAGGTCCCAACTTGATCCAATGGAGTTCTAGAAAATAAAGGGTGGTTGCTCTCTCATCCATAGAGGCTGAATATAGAGCATTAGCTCAAACAGCCACTGAGTTGGCTTGCCTTGATAGTTTATTTTCTGAATTAGGTATGCAGTTGAACTCTTCCCCTATCATTTGGTGTGATAATATTAGTACTGGTGCACTAGCTGCTAATCCAGTTTTTCATGCGCGTACCAAGCACATTGAGATTGATACTCACTACATACTAGGATCAAGTGTTAGTCAAAAAGCTTACTGTACAATATGTCCCTTCTCAGTTACAAATTGCGGATATTCTAACTAAGGCTCTCTCTATTTCCCAGTTTCAAGAACTTAAACAGAAACTCACTGTTACTGAAGCAAAGGTTTCTTGAGAACTATTGATCTTTCAAGCCAACTGATTATTTCGCGTTTTCGTTGACAATTCGTTAGCTTGAATTTCGTGGCTTTAAATTGTAATTGCATTGGTTGTTTTTTTTTTTTTGGGTACTAGAGTGATGCAGCTGGTTCTGATGATTTTTCAAGCTTTAACTGGTTACTGTAGTTTTCTGGTTGATAGTTGCAGTTGAATTTGAGTGTTTCATCCCACTCAAACCTAGTTGATATTTTCTTTTTGGTATTGGAGTGATACATTTTTGAGATTTGAAGAAGGTATCATGTTGATACAGTTTATTGAGTAGTTGATTTTTTCAAGCTTTTAACCGATCGTAGCTTTTCTCGGTTGATAGTTGCAGTTGAATTTCAGGTTTTAGCTGGTCACTACAGCTGGTTGATATTTTCTTTTTGGTACTGGAGTGATACAGGTTTGAGATTTGAAGAAGGTATCATGTTGATATTGTTTATTGAGTAGTTGAATTTCATACTTCAGCTAGTTACTGCAACTGGTTGATATTTCCTTTTTTTTTTTTTTTGTACTGGAGTGATGCAGGTTTGAGATTTGAAGAAAGTACCATGTTGATACAGTTTATTGAGTACTGTTGACTTACAATTTTTTGAGTTGTTTCTTTCATCTGCATTTTTTTTTTATTATGCAAAGCAGATGGTTGAAAGTAAATCGAAAGTTGAGTTGTTTCATCTGTTTTTTTGTTGTTTTATTTTTTAAAGCAAGTTGTGCAGTAGAGCGTTTATTGTTAAGTTCTGGTGTTATGCAGATTTGGGTTGTTTCAGTTGTAATTTTTTTTTTTGGAAGAGTTGTGCAGATGTAGGTTTGAGTATTGTAGTTTTTTTTTTGAAGTTCTGCTGTTATGCAACTTTATGTTTTGAAGAAATGTTCCTGAGCAGTGTTTTACAAGGTAGTTTTGTGAAGAGTAGTGAAGTGCACTAATCAGAGGCAAAGTGTAGATTTAATTTTTTTTTTTTGGTTCCTTCAGTTCAAGCAAATTACCTGAGGGTAGTTTAGTCTACAGGGGCATGTTGACCACAGAGTTCAAAGACGGGTTTTTTAACAACTGCAGTGTTGTTACTCAGGTGCATCACTTCAGGCAAAGTTACCTAAGGGTAGTTTCGTCTACAGGGGCATGTTGATCACATAGTTCAAAGTAGTGCAGTTGAGTTTGAGGGGGAATGTTGGTGAAAGGCTGAAAAGTGCAAATGATCAAAGTTAGAGGAGCTGATTGTAATTTCTCATATGTCACTTACAAGCAACGGTGTCATTTTGTAATTGTTAAGAGTTGTTGTCTTGTTCATTTCATAAGCTCTCTACTTTACTCTTTCACACTACTTTACTTTCTCTCTTTCGAGCTCTGTGTATATAAATCCCTAACATTGTAATCTCATTTACTCAAGTTCAATAATATTGAATTCCTTCTTTCTTCATTTTTTGATTTCTTTCAGTTTCTTCTCAGACAACATAAATAAGTTGATTGAAAAAAAATTATCGCTTAGGTTAATCACTGATCCTACGTTTGAATCAATCCAATTAATGAGTCCATTTGCTGAGTTCTCTACTTGTTTCTCAACATACAACAAGAAGCTCAAAAAAAAAAAAAAAAAGAACTATTAATGTTGGAGTCTCACACCGACTAGTCATGCTCTAGCCTACTGGTTTATAAGAGTGGGTAATCATTCTATTCAACAAGGCCTTATTGGGTGAGGAGCTAGAGCCAACATCTACCTCCATCAACAAGCATGACCCAACATATGAGCTTAATCGTAAGCCTACTAATTTATAAGAGAAGGTAATCCTCCCATTCAACAAGGCCTTATTGGGTAAGAAGTCAGAGCCATCTCAAATTCTATCAATTAGTTTATAAGACCCTTATTGGGTAAGGAGTAAGACCTTTTTTGGGTAAGGAGTCAGACCCATCTCATATTCAACAAAGGTGAGGAGTCAGGCCCACCACTATAGTTAAATTGGCAAGGCTTCCAGTTATAATCTTTTAACTATTTTTTCTCTGTTTACATTTTATCGTTGAAAGATTAAAAGTGATCTATCAGTAAATGCCTGATCAATATCCTTTGAACTTGCATAATTAAGTTCAATCGGCAATTTATCTTCAAAACTAATCAAAATAGGAAAACTTTGGATACTAAAACAAGATTCTAAGTTCAAATTCTAGAAAAGATATTAAATTGTTTTTTGAACTGTGACTATAAATTCTACACTATTAATTATTTATTTTGTCAACTTTTAACCCAATTAGCCACTTGTAGATATTAAGTGATAAACATTGCATGGTTCTTGTTCATTGTTCAACTTCATTTGTAGACAATATCATATATATATATATATATATATATAATGGAGAAATAATGAGAACTATAGTGCAAGTCTATAAAATTAGTTTAATTTGACAGTTATTGAGTGAGACGTCAGATTAGTTGAGCTAAGTATTAACTATAGCTAGCCAACTGTATAATGATAGTTACTATGGTTAATTAGCTACTGCAGTTAGTAAACAATTGAATTGTTATTTTGATTAAAAGGTCTTTGACCTTTGTATAAAACTTAAGATTGATAATGAAGCGATACACGAGCTATGCTTTCTTCCCAAAATACTCTCTGCTCTTTATCTGCTAAAATGGTATCAGAGCATGACTCAAAATTTCCGCTTCTTGACCTTCTTCTTTGATCAATTAGAGCCTTACACTTCTCATCAAACAAATTAAGATAATTTTCCCTAAAAGTTTCTTCTCAATTCAGCTGAAAATCATCAATCTAGAGTAGATAGTTAACAATGGCGAATATTGGCATAGAACCAGTTGCAATTGCAATTGATTCTAATTTACCACTCTATATTCATCCATCTGATACACCTGGTTCTGTATTAGTCTCAGAACAACTTATTGGTACTGAAAACTATGGCATTTGGAGTCGAGCAATAACAGTTTCTTTGCAAGCGAAGAACAAGTTGGGGTTCGTCGGTGAAACTTGTGGCAAAACTACTTTTGATTCTAGTTTGAGTATGCAGTGGGAGAGGTGTAATTCTTTAGTGTTGGTTTGGATTTTCAATACAGTGTTGAAAGAAATTTTAATGTGATCGTGTATTGAACAAGTGCTCATCAAGTATGGCAAGATTTGCAAGAATAGTACTGTAAGGTAAATGGAACAAGAGTGTATAGTATTCATAGAGAAATAGCTAATCTTACTCAAGGAACATCTAAAGTTGCGATCTATTACAATAAGCTTAAATCGCTTTGGGATGAATTGAATTCGTTGATTAGTTTACCTCCTCCAAATAGTGCTATTGCAAGGGCTTATCTAGATCATCTCAACCAACAAAAACTGCTGCAATTCTTGATGGGACTAAATGATTCTTACTCTATGTTGCGTAGTCAAATCCTGCTCATGTCTCCATTACCTTCTATAAAACAAGCTTATTCAGTGGTGAATCAGGATGAGAGTAAAAAAGTGTTGTCTGGAATTAATATCAATAATGAAGTTACCACTGCTTTTTATGCGCACAATAACCAAAAGACTTAGAATCAAAATCCAAAATATAAGGGGAAGAAGCCATACATTGAATGCGATTATTGTCTTCTGTCTGGACATAAAAGAGACACTTGCTACAAGCTTCATGGTTACCCTACTGATTTTCAGTTCATGAAAGGGAAGAACAATACAAAAGCTAAGGTCTCGGCTAACCAAGTGCATTCTCAACCGACAAATTTGAATTCAGAAAGTCCAAATTCTGGTACATCTCTCGGGAGAGTCTTACCTGTAGAGCAATATAATCAGCTTTTACAACTATTGGGAAAGGAGAATGTTAGTATTCCATCAGCTAATTTGGCAGGTAACTTTACATCCCTATTCCTATGCCATGATGTTGATAATTGGATCATAGATTCAGGTGCAACTGACCATATGACCTATAATTTTTCTGGTTTGGAATCTCTTGTTGCTGTTGGATCACCAATAAATTCACTAGTAGGACTCCCTAATGGTACAAAGACCTACATTAAACATACTGGTTCTGTTAATTTGGATAGTGGTGTTAATCTTCAGAATGTACTTTCTTTACCAGATTTCAAATATAATTTGTAATGCCCCACTTGAGGTACGTAGTTAATGCTTCTTCTTTTGCTCTTTTTGAGTTGATTCATTATTGTTTGGTTGGCCTTTGAGTGATATGTTGAACACTTGCCTTGATATTGGTTGAAAATAGAAGAAGTTTAGTGTTTCAGGCTTGGCCGGGGCGAAGAATAATCTTCGCTGCGGCGAAGAGGTGTTGTAGCCATGGGAAAGCTGCTGGATAGTTTCGCCACGGCGACAGAAGATTCCTCGCCGCGGCGACGTGCCAACCAAAATGTTTGCTAAGTTTTAGATATTTTCTTCCCTAAGGGTAATTTGACCATTCTACCCCTAATTAGTAGGAAAAGTGGGGAGTAAATTGAAAGGATTTTTCATAGAGAATATGTTATTGTGGGGGTGTTTTTGTAATGAATCAAAGGATATAGATGGAGTTCCTAAGGAAGAGTAAGGGCAAAATGGGAAGGTTTGTGCATAAAGAGTGTTAAAAGGAATTAAGTCATTGCAAACCCTTCATTCTTCTTCTCCATCACCACTCTCCTTTCTTATTTCCTCTCAATTTCTCTTTCATTTGTTAAGGGACTTTTAAAGGGCTTTTGGAGTGATTTGGGGTAGAAAATCAGTCTAAAGCATCCTAAGGTAAGGATTCTTGCTTTGGATGTGAAGTTTTGTGAGATTTTGTGTATATTTGAATATTGAGGTCCTTTGGTTGAATTGTTTTAAGGGTAGAGAAAAGTCAAGCAAACCAAGAGAAAGGAAGTGCTAGTGAGATCTCTCAATCACAAGGTAAGTAAATCCCAACCCAAGTGGAGATTTGAGAATTTTCTTGATTAGGGTTTTAATAGCAATTATGTATGTATGTTGTATACATGTTATATGCTATGTTATTGAGTCTCAAATGGAGATTATTATTTCTTTGTGATTGTTCATACATTTACATTATGAGAAATGAGATGTGGGTTGGAAAGGTAGTTTGAGATGGAATTGAAGGATATTGAGAAATCCTTTTTGGAAGTGTTATTCTTTGGCAAGAATTATGGCTATGTGAGGGAGTTTTCTCCCATTTTGGATGGTTAGAGAAAGACATAGAATCATTGTTATAGTAGAGTTTTATTATGCACTTGAGTTGTTTGACGAAATGCCTAATAGAGGTTTGAGTATGAGTAGTGAACCTTAATTCTTGCAATATTGCATGTTGGCATTTCATAAGTGCATTAGTGGAGATGAACCATCCATATGCATTAATTGTGCATTGAGAAATGACTTAAGAAAGAGTAGAAAACTTTGTGTAGGCACTTGCTCTATGAGTAGAGAACTTTGTGAATGCAACTACTCTAAGGGTAGAGAGAATGAGAAGTGCTATGAGAAAGTCATGAGAAACGGGTAGATGCTTAGTGATCGTCACCCGATAGTTATTAGAAACGGGTTGATGCTTAGTGATCGTCACCCGGTAGTTATTAGAAATGTGTTGATGCTTTGTGATTGTCACCCGATAGTTATTAGAAACGGGTTGATGCTTTGTGATCATCACCCGAAAGTCATGAGAAACGGGTAGGTGCTTTGTGATCTCCACCCGATAGTTATGGAAACCGGATAGGTGCTTTGTGATCCCCACTCGGTAGTCATTAAGAGCGGGTTGGTCAGTGTGAACTCCACCCGGCAGGTCATGAAGAGTGATGGTGGCCGTGTGAACGCCATCCGGCCGTACCTCCGGTAAGATGAGGCCATGACGTTTAGTAGAAAACAATAGAAAGAAAGTGTGAGGAAAGAATTAAGAGAAATACTTACGGGGATAGATAGATGGAGGGTTTACTTACTGAGCATTATTTTGTGCTCACCCCGTCATTTTCCTTTGTTGATGCAGGATCTAGGTAATAATGCAGTCGGAGGGGCGTCAGCAAGCGAGGAGCAATAGCTACACTGTTTCCCCTGTTTTTGTCTTTTTAAAGTGGCATTTTGTAAATAATGCTCTTTGTGTATAAAAGACTTAGTACATATAATAAAAAGAAAGTTTTGGGCCCATTTTCTATTATTATTATGCATGCATTGTACTAGTTTACAGCAGTTGTTACATAATCTTCTTTTGATGTCAAAATTTACTTCTTCCAACAACTGTTCCATCACATTTTATCCTGATTTTTGCTTAATTCAGAATCTTTGGAGTGGCAAATTGAAGGGGATTGGTAGGAAAAGCCAAGGACTTTACTATTTTGTACCTCTTTCGAAAACAAATTCCAATGTATATGATTTAGATATGATAATCAAGTCAGTTTGTAAGAAAAATTGTTTCAAACAAACTGTAAATTCTATTTCAAAGTTGAATAAAGAATATGATTTCTTTTCTTCTTCTACATCTTGTTTATCCTTCAATTCTGAACTTTGGCATAAAAGATTGGGACATGTTCCTTATTCAGTTCTAAAACTTATGTTTAAAGAGTTGCACACTTCACATCCTCCTCATTGTTGTGTCTGTCCCTTAGCCAAACAAACCAGAGTTCCATTTCCTTTGAGTAATTCAACTACTAATCACATTTTTGATCTTTTACATATTGATGTTTGGGGACCATATAAGATACAAACTCAAGGGAATGCTAGGTTTTTTCTTATAATTGTGAATGACTATTCAAGAATTACTTGGCTGTTTCTTATGAGATTTTATTTTTTTATTTTTTTTGTATTGGGTAATAACTTGTTATGAATTTAAATTACAATAACATTTCACATACAAACTTTTTATACAATGAAGATGATGAAATAATAATAAATTAAATAAATTAGTACTAAGCATTGAATGAAAGTTGTGTTAGATTAAATCCAATACACACGTCAATATAAAACACAAAAAATGGATGATAAACTTTCATACCTCTCTTGAAACCATTTTCACTATGAATTTTATTGATATTTTATTTTTAGACCTCATGACACCCTAAATTATATTTTATTATCCTAAATTTATATAATAATAATTATGGATTAAAATTTTCTCATCTAAGAAGAAATGTCTTTCTTTTATTTATACAATATTGAAGATTTTAGAGAGAAAAACAAAATCTAACTTTAACTAATTTCCCTAACGTTGCTGATTAAAAGCCTAGTTAGTAAAAACGCGTATTATACGCGAATTATACGGACAGCCGTATAATTCGCATATAAAACGCGCGTATCCGAATTTTGTAAAATCTACCGTATAATTCGCGTATAATAAGGTGTACCGTATAATTCGCGAAGTTTTGAAAAAAAACATAATCTCACACCCCCAAAACGACGTCGTTTTGGGGGGTTTATACAAAAAATTAAAATAGATATGGTTCACTGGTTCAGTCGTTCTTCTTCAATTCTTCGGCAGTTCAGCAGCAATTCTTCTTCTTCCTCAGTTCTTCTTCAGCTTTTCTTCCTCACAAATTTCCACAAGCAATCAATCAACTCCCACAATCAACACACAACAATCAACTCCAGCAAATAATCAATTTCCACAACCTTCGTCTCTTTTGTATAGACATAAGTTTATACTTTATACAAGAGAGCCGAAGTTTAACTTTAAGAAGAAAGTGAAGGCGAAGAGAAGGTGGAACAAAGAAAGAGAAAGAAGAGAAGAAACTTACGAAAGAGAGAAGAAAGTTTTGCAAAGAACGAAAAATGAAAGAGAAGAGAAAGGAGAGAGAAAATTTAATAAAATATATACTTTTAAGTTTTAACTTTTACTTGATACATTTGTAATTTTTGTAAACCGACTGTAGGGTGTATTTGTAATTTTTATAAACAATTAGTTTTATTATGATTGTGTTTGAGTCTGGAGACTATAATTTGAATATGAGTTATATTTATATATTATGTATTTGTGTTATTGGTTAATTGAATACTTTGCATTTGAAATGTTATATTGATTTTAACTAGGTAGTCCATAAAAATGTTAAAACTAAGATTGATATTGCCGTATTTTTCAAAACGATTATTGACAATGCAAGTATTAAACCCAGTATATACCCGTACCGTATTTTTTTCCGTATCCGAATTTTATGGCCGAATTTTTATAAACGTATTTTTCACCGTTTGCCGTATTATACCCGTAAAATTCCCGTACCCTTTTTTTGCCGTACCCGTATTTACTAACTAGGATTAAAAGAGCCGTTACCGAACTTAACAGAATTTTAAACTATCAACATTTGTCAGCTTCTTCATCGCATCACTCGCTGCATTGCAAGTGTTGCTCATTCGCGCTTTGATCTTCAGAAAGCTTCTCTTCTGGTTCGTCATTACTTATAACAACATATATAAGATTATACTCACTCAGCATTTTGAAAAACTAACAATCACAAAGCAAGGTTTGTGTTATTCATTAGGATACAACTCATACAAGTTAAAAAGTAAATATATATCTTTTACGATATAGATAAATTTATTTGAAAAAACCACACAATCTAGTCCAAATATAAATACCTAAAATGTCTTAAATGACTTAAATTAAGTCATATTCAGACTTCAGGATATGACAAAACAACATGCCCTACTCTTATTTCGAATTGGTCGAATAGATGATCATAAACAACCAATTATTTATTATTTTTGTTCGAAGCCAAAGATGATAATGTTGGAGTTGTCGACTGCTTCAGTATTAATGGGTAACGGAGACGCACTCGAGGGTTCCGCTCGTAGGCGGTTTTGGGCTTTTCCATGTATAACCGTTGTAGGATTTCTTTTAAGTTACTAATTCCTTTTTGGGTTGGGCTTAGGAATAGGAATCCATGTAAAACTAGGTTTAGTCTCTTAAACCTAGTATATAATCATACTTTTCTCTTGTTATGGAAGTGAGAGCAATTCATTCATTGTAAACGAGAGAGGTGAGACATATTGCAATAATATTGACTCAACTGGACGTAGTCCACATTGGGTGAACCAGGGTAAATCACGCGTATTTTTTTCTTTGTTTACGGTTTGATTTGTTTTACTATTATATTTTTTCCTGTTTCTGTCTCTATTTCATTCAGATAAGGAATGGGAATTAAGCATAAATCATCTTTTCTTCGACCAGTCACACCAAGTGCCTCGGTCATGTCTAATTTTTCATGCTTTATTCCATTAGAAAGTTCCCAATCAAAGTGGTATAGCATCGTCACAAGAGCAATCTCGACGTTGGCTAGAGCATATGAAGATCCTGGGCACATCCTCCTTCCAGCTCCAAATGGGATGAATTTAAAATTAGTTCCCTTATAGTCAATAGCACAATCAAGGAACCTCTCTGATTTAAAGTTCTCGGGTTCAGACCAATATTTTGGATCCCTTCCAATTGCCCATGCGTTAACAATGACTTTAGTTTTGGCAGGTATGTTAAATCCATTAATTTCACATCTCTCTCCACATTCTCTTGGAGCTAACAAAGGAACGGGAGGATGTAATCTCAGAGTCTCTTTTATTACAAGCTTCAAGAATTTCATTTCATTAATACTTATTTCATCAATCTTTCCTTTTCTATTAAAGACTTCTCTCACCTCATCTTGCGCCTTTTTCATTAATCTTTGATTTTTTATCATCTCAGACATAGCCCAATCGATTGTTGTTGCAACCGTGTCACTGCCACCAACAAAAACGTCCTGAAAAGGAAGTTAAACCATGCATGATATATGGAGGGGGACTTAACAATATAACTCCACCTTATATAAGGAAAAGTGTATGCTGACTCCAAACACTATTGCATTAATTAGGACAGTTCAAGTATTATATGAACACCATAAAACTTTAAGGTGAAAAAACATAATTATGTGCATCATTATCCATTTGAGATACATCCTCAGGAGAGCATATAAATAGTTTTAGCACTATATAGTACAAAAATTGAAACCTTATGAAGTGAATTATAAAAGGTATCTTTTAATATAAATTATATATGATATATTAATTGTTTCACGAACCCTATAGTTGATCTTGATCCTTTCTACAAAAATTGATATGATACCAGTTTTTTTAATATACACTAAAACATTGTACAAGTGAAAATACTTACAAAAATAACGGCTTTGATGTTCTCGGTTGTTAAGGAAAATTGAAGGTCATCACGCCCTTGAAATCCTAAGAGAACATCAACCAGATCTTTATTTACTTCACTGTTGTCAGACATCTTATGTTCATTGATAACGTTTTCAAGTATTCTGTCAGATTCTTGATGCAGCACCTCCATTTTTTACTTGATTCCACTGATCGATTGGAGCAATTTGATTGAAGGAAACAGATCTGAGATATAAAAGCCTGCCATCAACTTCAAAGTTTCCTTGATAACAGATATGAATAAATCATGATCTTTGCTTTTTCCGCCAAGAGCTGTCTTTGAAGTGATAGCATAGGATGTTGACAAAAATTTCTCGGTGAGGTTAATCACTGATCCCGCTTTTGAAGCAACCCAATTGATGAGACTGGACATCTCTTCTTCTCTTACACATCGGAAAGATTGGATTTGTTTCGTGCTTAAAAGCTCCACCGTACAGATATTTCTTAGTTTTCTCCAATACTCACCATATGGCGAAAAGGCTATATCATTATAATCATAAGACATGATACGTGTTATTTCATTGGAAGGCCTTGATGCAAATATAGTGTCATGAGTTTTCATCACTTGTTCAGCGAACTCTGGTGAAGAAACAACAACAGTGGAAATTTCTCCAAGCTGTAAGTGCATAAAGGGGCCATATTTCTTGGCCAGGTCTCTTAGTGCACAATGAGGAAGAGACCCAGCAGAAGCGAGCTGGTGCAAGTTTCCAATAAGAGGTAATTTCCATGGCCCTGGAGGGAGCTTTGAATTTTCATGGTTGGTTTTGAATATTTTGCCTATTTTCAGGACCATGAAGAAAAAGAGAAGAAAGCTTAGTAGGATTGGAAAGGAAGGGAAGACTAGCTCCATGGGAAATGAAGATGAATAAATGATAGAACTGCAGATACTTTTTGTTGAACTAGTAATGCATATATATATTTGTTGAAAATTTTCTACCTAGCTCTTGCTCCCAAAAACATGAATTTCATAATTAAAATGGAAATGTTAAAAATAAATGCGAGTTGCACATATATTCTCCCTTCAACTGCCACCAATAAATACAAAACAAATATTTATCTTAGACTTTACCTTCTTAGAGAAACGCAGGTGGATAAGAAACACTAAAGAATAATTTTTTAATTTAAAGTTATGAATTAGATATCGAATTAATATATTCTTGAAAGTCTGGTTGAGCAACTAAAGACCAATCTAACACACTTCTTCTTTATTCCTAAAACATGTATATTGTTTAGAACATTTTAGATTCACTGCTAAATTGAATTAAAACTATTATAATTCAAATTATAATATATTTTAGATTGAGAGAATGGGCGAGGGCTGGGCTGGGTAGGGCGAGGTGGGCCGGTGCCATGCCCACATTCGTCCTCGATGTTGGGGAATTTCATTGGGCCCAAGCCCATCTCGACCCTCGACTGTTTCGGCTCACTACCTCATTCGGACCAGGGCGGGCCAAACGGCCATCCTTAATTTGGGTTGCCGTGGCACATTGCATTGTTACGGTGTGTGGATTTTTCCTTTCCTTGTACTTGCGATAATTTAAAATCTTTAAGAAGGGCATGTGGCCTGTAACACCCCACTTGAGGTACGTAAATAAATGTTTATTGTTTTGCTCTTATTTGAGTTTGATTGTTGTTAATATTGTTTGGTTGGCCCTTAGTTGAATGTGCATTTTGGTTTGGTTGAGTGGTTGCCCTAAAATTTGGTGAAGTCTTGTAGAATTTTGGAAGTGCAGACTTCGCCGTGGCGAAGAAGAAGTGTCGCCGCGGCGACGTAGCCCCTTGTATTTCTTCGCCGGGGCGAAGAAAGAAACTTCGCCGCGGCGAAGAGCCGGCTGAAAAGTTAGGTGAAGTTTCTAAAGAATTTTTCATAGGGGCAAAGTGACCATTCTCCCCCTAATTAGCAGGAAAAGTGGGGAGTGAAATGCAAGAAAATTTCATGGAGAATGTGTTAGAATTGGGGGTGTGAGTGCAATGAATTAAAGGACAAAGATGAAATTTTTAAGAAAGAGCAAGGGCAAAATGGGAAAGAGAGGTTATAATATGAGTTAAAAAGGGGTTAAGTTTAGCAAACCCATCATTCTTCTTCTTCCACCGCCATTCCCTTTCATCATTTTCTCTCAACTCTTCATTCAATTTTTCAAGGATTTTAGAGGGCTTTTTGAGTAATTTTGGTAGAGAGTTAATCTAAAGCATCCTAAGGTAATGATTCTTGCTTTAGATGTGAATTTTATTTATAGATATGTTGAAGTCTTATAGTGTTATTGTTTAAAGCTGTAGAGAAAAGACTATCTACCAAAGGAAAAGAGAAGTGCTAGTGGAGTCACTCCATCATAAGGTAAGTAAATCCAACCCAAGTTGAGATTTAAGAAATTTATTGAGTAGAATTTATGTATGTTATGTTATTGAGAAATTGAGATGAGATGTGTATTGAGTTTATGGTTGTTGGATATGTTTACATTATGAGAAGTGTTGATGTGTGAAGAGAGATTGAAATTGACTTGAAGTTGGAGGAGTTTTGCATGAATCTTTTTGGGAGTGTTTTCCTTGGCAGGAACCTAGAGTGTATGAGGCAGTTTTCTCCCATTTTGGATGATTAAAGAGAGGAGAAGAGTTATAGTTAAACTAGAGTTTTTGTATGCACATGAGTTGTTTGATGAAATGCTTAAGAGAGGCATGAGGAAGAGTAGAGAACCTTAATTATTGCTACATATCATACTTGCATTTCATGAGTGCATTAATGAGCATGAGTCATTCATAGGCATTAATTGTGCATTGGAGAAGTAGCTTGAGAAAGAGTAGAGAATTTTGAGAAGTAACTACTCTAAGAGTCAAGAGAAAGAGAGAATGAGCAGTAGAGAATAAAGAGAGAGTAGTGCTAAAGAAGAGAATAGAGTAAGTTGTGCGATGGGGAACCCATGAGTAATGGGTAGAGTATTCCCGCATGTACGCCGCAAAGAGAGAGCGGCCTGAGTATGAGAGAGAAAAGTGGTATGGCCCGTGAGAGTACATGCGGATGAGGGCTATACCCGAGAGTACCCGAGAGAGAGAATATACACTCACATGGCCAAGGGTTCCGAATCCATGCATAACTGAGTCCGATCGGCTGAGAATGAGTAAAAGTCACGGAGAGCGGAAGCGAGTCCCGGCCGTGCCTCCGGTAAGATGGGGCTGTGACATACAAGAGAGAGTTAGTAGAAAAGAGTTATAAGAGAGAGAAACAGAAGAGAAAATAGAGAGAATTGTAAAAGAGAGAGTAAATGAGAATAGAGCAATTGTAAGGAAAGAATTGAAGAGAGAGAGTTACGGGGATAGAGGAGTAGAGGGTTTACTTACTGAGCATTATTTGTGCTCACCCTGTTGTTTTTCCTATGTTTTTGTAGGATCTAGGTGAGGTCGTGGTCAGATAGACGTCAGCAAGCGAGGAGGAATAGCTACACTGTCCACCATGTTTTTGATGATTTTTATGTATACAATACTAACTTTGTATAAATAATGTATATATTTAATAAAAGAAAAATTTGGGCCCAACCATTTATGTTCTCATAATTGTATTTTTATTATGTATATTTTATGAGTACACGAGTAGAAAGCAGCTATTACATGGCCAAAAACATAAATTTCATAACTAAAACATAAATATTAAAATAAACGCAATCATAGTTTTTTGTTTTCCCTTCTGGAAATGGTAAATATGTATAAAAGAAAGAAAATATGTACAATATACGAGGGGCATACCCCAAGAGAAGGTCAAAACCGACCAAAATGGATGTGCTCATCTTTTTGGACATGCAAGACAAAAACATGGGCACAATCGCTCAAAAAAAGAGCACGCAAGCTTTATACAAAAAGAGAGAAGGAGCACAAGCGCTCTAAAACACAGGCTCTATACAAAAGAGAGGAGACACAAGCGCCCTAAGGAGCACGCATACTCTAAAAAACAAACAAAGCAAAATCAATCTGGTAGACGCTAGATGACTCTAAGCTAAGGAAGAATGTCATACTTAGAGGCTAAGTTGCATGCTCAATCTCAAACTAAGGTGAAATCCCATAAATGACAACATGTTATGGATTTTTGCAAGTGTACGAAATCGTGCAAGTAATAAAGTGTAAGAATATGGATGTCGAACCCAAGAGAATTACTACTATCAATTACCAAAATTTACTATCTATTGACTATTTGATTAATCACAATTTTTATCAAGAAAAATTTAAATTAAAGTAAACGATTGAATTTAAAAGAGAACAACTAAATAAAACTTTGGGTTTAATGCAAGATGACTAGACCTAGGGTATAGATTTCACACCAACTCTTATTCATATGTATTGATCACTTATGCTAATTTCATTAAGCTCTTCCTACAGGTCAAACTCTCTAAATTTCCAATAACTTTCTCTCGAACAATTATCAAATTAACCCCTAATTACTAACCCGAATTATCTCTAATCAGATCTAAGCAATTGGAGATCATTATGTTCTATGGAGTTTACCAAAACCTCACAAGTTGCGGTAACCTATCTCTAGCGTTCGCTCAACCTATGGTTTTACTATTGTAGACCAACTAAGTATCATCTCTCGATCTCAATCTAGTCCATTAGTTCATTCAATTCTTGGGCCCTTAAGAATCAAAAGCATTAGGCATAATAATAATACTTAGGAAGAAATCTTAATAAAAATCAACACATAATCAAGAGATTGGGCTACATCTTAGCCCTAGAGAATAAATTTAGTTCATAATCAACATGAAAGAAACAATCCTCTTTATCAAAATAAGAAACATGAGTTCAAGAAAGAAATAAGAAGACTTCTCTATATTGCAAATCAAAAGCTCCGGAAATTCTATCACTTTGATCTTCTCTTGCATTAGCTTCCTCTAATTCTCCCCAAAGAATCCCCCAAATAATTTTAAAAGACTTCTATTTATATCCCACAGGGGTTATGGTTTTATTTTCCTTAATTCTATTTAGTCTAGGACTCTTAAACCCTATTTCCTAATAAAAAACGGAAGAAATATTTCCAGCTGTCGTGACTGTGCCCCGACACTGTACTATGGTGCAGTTGATTTTGGACTAAGTGTGCTGCAGCATGGTGACAATTTCCTCTTCTTTAGTTCAAATCTCGCATCATTCTCCAGAACTTCAAAGATAGTGATTTTTTAGCATGATAACGATGGAATCTGGAGAAATGGTAAACATATGAAAAGTACCTATTTGAATAAGCTTTCCAACAGTTGAAGAATCATCTTAAACTGAGATCTACAGCTCGAGATAATGTCAAAAAAACCAAGGCATACTCAAACTAGAGCGTAATCTAGAGTCTCCTCTTTACTTCAAAGCTCCATAACTTCTTCAATTCAACTCCGATTCTCGATCCGTTTGTTTCTACTCGTCACTCATTTCATTGTCGATATGATTCTTCATCTAAGCATAACATTTAGCACTAATAACTTGAAAAACACTCAAACAAACCTGTGATCCCATAAAAGACAATTATTCTCACAAATAATCCCCATAAACCACTTAGTAAATGTGTATTTTCAAGCTCTTATAACAACACACCAATTGGGCCCAACGACAAGGGACTAAACTAAAAAGTTTATAACTTGTTAGGTTTGAACAAACAAGATTTAACTTCAAGGGGTAATTCTTAATTTACCAAAATGATCAGAATTAATTTTTGATTGATTTATGCATATTCTTGTGTTTGGATTTGCATGGTGTTTGGTGTATTTGCTTTTAGACCTAGTATTAGTTAATTTTGGGGTTTTGTAAATTCAATTTAAATAAGGCTTGCATGCCTTGCATTTCGTTATATTCTATTGTAATTCTTTCTCTCATCTTACTCCCTCGCATGTAAATCAAAGTTTCTTATTATTTATGTAAAGTTAAATTAGAATTCATTTTAATTTAATGTAATGATCGAGAAGAAGCGTTGGATTGAAGAAGGCGGATTTTTAAATTGATGATTCCTCTTTTATTTTCTATTACGTAGGTTGACATACAAATTCCTCTGGGCTTGAGGAATTTGGTTTAGCTAAAGCAATGCACCAACATATTTACCTTTATTGCTTAGTATGCATGCTAAGGGTGGATGTTATGACTATAACATGTTAACCAAGATAACAAAATGATGAGTCCAACTACAAAACCCTCGTTAAACACACAGAAATGTTTGTTACATTTCTTGGAGAAAGAGAGGTGGATAAGAAACGCTAAAGAATAATTGTTAATTAATTAATTTAATTATCAAGAACATATCTTGTTAATAATGATCTTAACATATTTTATTAAAAGAATTCTTTATGCATAAAACAAGCATTTTTTTAATATAAAAAGGACAAATTATTTGAGACAGACTCTTATATCATATATGAAAAACTAAAATTTAATTCTTAGGATTTTGATAAAATGGGAATCATAATCTTTCATTCATGTGTTGTGAATTATATACGTGACCCACTCAAAATAATATAAAAAATATAAAGCACGTACATTAGTAAGATGTGTATGTTAGAATGTAAAGTCAAAGGGTGTTGTTTGTCAACTATTTTAACGCCCCACTTGAGGTATGTAGTGAATTTACGTTGCATTGCTTGAATCTTTATTGTTTTGCTCTTAATTGAGTTGTTAATATTGTTTGGTTGGTCCTTGGTTGAATGGATATTGTGGTTGCCCTGAAATTTGTAAGATTTGGCGAATTTTTGTGTTACAGACTTCGCCAGGGCGAAGAAGAAGCTTCGCCGCGGCGATGAAGTCCTGCAACCTATGGTGTAGGTTCTGTAATTTTTCGTCGGGGCGAAGAAATATTCTTCGCCGCGGCGAAGGGCTTGACAAAAGGTGTATTGATTTTCTAGAGAATTCTTCCTTTGGGGCACAATGACCATTCTACCCCTAATTAGTAGGAAAAGTGGGGAGTGAAATGTAAGGAAATTTTAGGGAGAATATGTTAGAGTGGGGGTGTGATTGTAATGATTGAAAGGACAAAGATGAAATTTTGAAGAAAGAGCAAGGGTAATATGGGAATGAATGAATATATTTTGAGCTAAAAAGGAGATAAACTTCATAAACCCTTCATTCATTCTTCTCCACCGCCATACTCTTTCACCATTTCCTCTCAATTCTTCCTTTAAGCTTTCAAGGATTTTTGAGGGTTTTTTAGTTGGATCTTGGTAGAGAAGTGATCTAAGGCATCCTAAGGTGTAGAGAAAAGACATCTACCAAAGGTAAAGAGAAGTGTTAGTGGAATCACACCATCACAAGGTAAGTAAATCCCAATCCAAGTTGATATTTGAGAAATCCTTTGAGTAGAGATTTATTCATGCATGATATATGTTATGTTATTGAACTTGTGTTGAGATGAGTAGTTATTTTGTGGTTGTTAAATAAACTTCAAATGAGAAGTGTGATGTGTGATGAGAATGGAGTTTGTGATGAAATTGGAGGAGATTGAGAAATCTTTTTGGAAGTATTAAGTTATGGCAGGGATTATAGCTTGGTGAGGGAGTTTTCTCCCGTTTTGGATGGTTCAAGAGAGGAATGGATATGTAAATAAAGTGGGGTGTAGGTATGCACACTAATTGTTTGATGAAATGCCTAAGAGAAGTATGAGCATGAGTTGTGAACCTTAATTTTTGCAACATTGCATATTGGCATTTCCTAAGTGCATTAATGAACATGAACCATCCATATGCATTAATTATGCATTTGAGGAGTAGTTTGAGAAAGAGTAGAGAACTGTGTGAATGAACTACTCTAAGAGTAGAGAGAATGAGAAGTACAAAAACGGGTTGGTGCTTTGTGATCTCCACCTGATAGTGATAGGAAATGGGATGGTGCTTTGTGATCTCCACCCGATAGTGATGAGAAATGGGATGGTGCTTTTTGATCTCCACCCGAAAGTCACGAAGAGTGGGTTGGTGCTATGTGAACTCCACCCGGCCCTGCCTCCGGTAAGATGAGGCCGTGACATATATAGCAGAAATTAAGTGAGAGAACTATGTGAAAGAGATAATAAATGAGATGAAAAAGAGTGCAAGGAAAGAATTAAAAGAAAGGAGTTACGGGGACAGTCGTAGAGGATTTACTTACTGAGCATTATTTTGTGCTCACCCCGTTGTTTTCTTTGTGGATGCAGGATCTAGGTGAGAACGCAGTTGGACAAACGTCAACAAGCAAGGAGCAATAGCTACACTGTCCTCTGTTTTAATATCATTTTGTAAATGATAGTTTTATTTTGTATAAAGAATGCTTATATGTAATAAAAGAAATTTTTGGGCCCATTTACTTTTGCTACTAGTCATGTCTTTTACTTACTATTGTTCTATGAGTACCCTAGCATAAAGCAGTCATTACAACTATCAAACCTGTGAGGACTTGTGTAAAGTTGTATAGAAAATGGTGTAGTTTTTACTACAACCGTGTTTTAGCTGAGTGTAAAGTGTAACTGTCTCACTTTACTCTTTACATATAAAAGAGTAAAGTGAGCTGAACTACTGTACTGAAATTAGCAGCTTCTCTTAAACAAATTTCTCTCTAATTTGGTCTAATTTTTCTTCGATTATCACTCAATCTCACATGGTATTAGAGCCGTGACTAACCTCGATGGCCAAAAATCTTGATTTGAGCTCAAATCCTTTACTTAATAGCCTTGAGGAAATGCTGAAGGAAGTGTTCAATCGATCCTCATCTGCGATTGCTTCAAGCCTACTGGTGACTAATCTGAAACTCACTCGAGACGATTACAGATTTTGGAGTTCGCAAGTCCTCTTTGCTGTAGGTTTGCACGAACTCGAAGACCACTTGCTCGGTAAAATTTCATGTCCTTTACCTTTAATTTTGTCTGTCATAAATGTTGACAATGAGTTGAGTCAACTGAGTGGAGAACTTACGGTTAAGAATGATTCTGTCAAGGACAAAATTAATCCGAATTACATAATGTGGAAGAGAACAGATAAGTTTCTGGTTAGTTGGCTGTTAGCTTTAATATCGGAAATCATGCTTGGTACAATATCGAAGTGTAGGTTTTCAACTGATATTTGGAGAGTTTTAGAGCATGAATTTGTTACAGACTCAAAGGCTAGGGCATTACACCTTAAGAATCTGTTACAGACAACTCAAAAGAACAATTTGAGCATTTTGTAATATATTAAAAAGATGAAAGAAATTAGTGAGAGTTTATCAGCTAGTGGTATGATCATATTTGATGATGATTTGTTACAGTATGTTCTAGATGGATTAGGTCCTAAATATGATCCTATGGTGGTAAATCTTACATCTAGTCTTGAATCGAAAATAGACTCAATTACACTCCAAGAAGCACAATTTTTGCTCCAAAAATATGAAGTTAGGTTAGACAAGTTTAATTCAATTGACTTGTATAATAGCTCAGCCTATATTGCAACTACAAAAATTTGGGGAATTCTGGACTGAACAATTACAAAACTTATGGAGTTATTATTGGGAACTACAATTCTGTCCCATCTCTAAATTCTCTAGGAAATCCCCATGTCCAACAGCCATATTCACTGCCATTAAACCACTTCCTTACTGGTGCAACTACTCAACATTTTCCTTACAACAATACTCCCACATTTACTCCTAAAGGGACTTGGTTTTGTTCCATATGGAAGGGGCAAAGGTCATGGTTATAACAAAAATAGACCAATCTGCCAAGTCTGTAACAAAGCAGGTCACTTAGCTGCTCAATGTTACCATATATTCAATTTTGCCTACAATGGTAATCTGCACCAGAATCAGTTTTCTGGACACTCACAATTTCCTAATTCCCCTTCCTATCAACCACATAACACAAATAACAATCCAAACACTGCTTAGTACTCATCTGTTTCAGCCCCTACTCCAAAACAATTGTCTCCAACTGGTCAACCATAGTTTAGCCCTCATCCTTGATAGGCTGATTTTACTTCTAGTTATGGTGGTTTCTCATAAGAACAAGTTAATGTGTCACATGCTGTGCCTTCTCCAATGTCTGTTTTTAGGCTACCTAGCCAACAACCTACTAATTCTGGTCACAATCAAGCATTTATGGCTGCTGTTTCCACTGGTGCAAACCATTATTCCCAGCTTGTATATGCCACTCAGTTCACTCCTACTGATCCCACCTGGTACATGGATTCTGGAGCCATTGATCATGTAGCTTCAAACCTCAGTCAGCTGCAACTTAGCAAGGAATATGGTGGTGTGAGCCAACTTCAAGTGGGAAATGGTGAGCATCTGGATATCGCCCACTCTGGTAACACACTCTTACCTAGTATGTTTCATTCTAAATGCTTACACCTTAAAAATATCTTGTGTGTTCCAAAAATAACAAAAAACCTGCTTAGTATTTCTAGGTTCACTAAGGACAATAATGTAATTGTTGAGTTTAATGCTGACTGTTGTGTTGTCAAGGATCAGTTAACCAGAGCAAAATTACTGCAAAGAGATCTTAAAGGTGGCATGTATCAACTGCATATTCCCCATTCCATCTCCCATTCAAAACCTGTTTCCACCTCATCATCTGTTTTTCCACATACTGAATCAAATAGTTATAGTTTTCATTGTAAAAACACTGTCAATAATGACTTATAGTCAAGTTGTCAGGATAGTTTTAGTGTTCCAAAAGTTATCAACTCTAGTTCAAATGTTACTCCAACACTTTGTGATTCTACTTCAATTGTTGTTTCCTTGCAATATGATCATCCTGATAATATGTTTCCTGCACAATGTACTGCATTACCTATAAATAAAAGTGACTGCTTTGAAAGTGACTGTTTTGATTTCCCTAAAAAATGCTCTGTTTTGCCTATGATTCAAATTGATAATTCTGATGTGAGTGCTGATATGTCTACTTCTAAGTTAACAAACATTGCTAAAAATACTATGAATGTTCACTGATGATCATATTTTACACTATGATTTTGCATTGAATTTTGATAGGATTTAGGATACTTTTAATTCAAGTTGGGCCATAATTGCTACCTAATTCTATTAATTTGTCTTTGCAGGCCTAAACGATGATTTTGAGCATAAATAACAGTTTTGAGCGTAAATTGTGTAACTTGAGGTTGGAAACTCGGAATGACCTGAATTAAGAATGGTTAGAAAGCTAAGAAGAAGAGCTACAACTTTCATGTTTTGGGGTTTTCCTAATTATGACTGGAAAATGGTGAAAACTTGGCTTGAAGTCGTGAAACGTACGCTGGGAACTGAAGAAAAACGTCTTTGGACATGCTTCAGTATTTTTGCCATAACTTTAGCTGTAGACCTCTTATTGTGCTAATTATTAAACGACCGGAAAGATAATTGAAAGGGCTACAATTCATATGTTTAAAAAGTTTTCATATTCAGACTCTATCATGCTCATATTTGGCCTGAAATTCTTCACCGCGGCGAAGACAAAGCTTCACCGCAGCGACCTGCGTCAGATTTAAAAATAAAACGATGCGTTTTGGCTTGCTAGGGCTTGATCCTTAAGTGAGAGAGGTATAAATTAGAGCAAAAAGGAAGAGAAAAGGAGTCTTGGTTCGTCATTTGGGAGGCAGCTCATGGAAGGAGAAGATTATTGAAGATTTGGGCTTCAAATTAGAGAAGAATTCTCCATCTTTTGCTTGTTTTTCAATGATGAATCTTGATTCAATTGATTTTTGTTATTTTATTTCATTTTTGAGTATGAACTGAGTTGTTTAGCTAGGGTTTGATGTAACCTTGATACAATGATTCAAATTTATATGAATTGATTTACTTTGAGTTTTAATTTCATGATTGAGTGTTTATCTCTTTGCTTAATAACTTTTGGATGCTTGATCACCATTCAAATGTGTGTTGTTCATAATGAGACTGAGAAGTGATTTGTGAGTGTGCCTCTTGGGATAAATACCGTAGATTAGCAAATGGTAGAGATAGGTTTAGTGATCTATGAAATCTAGATAGAATTCCATAAAGCTTAAAAGACTTTGAACTATTAATCTTCATTTTGTTGAGTGCGGAAGCTTAATAGGAATAAGTAGGGAAATGTAGCCTAAGAAGGTATGTTTTACAACTTAGGGAATTTGATTTTCAATCAAGGAATTAGAACTTGGGTAATAGATTCTATGAATTGGGTTAGCGTATCTAGGTGAAATCAACACCCTAGCATTTTTTTAGCATTGTTTAATTAGTTAAGTTGTTGGGTTTTGCATTTGTTTTTACTTTGTTAATTTTCCATCAATCCAATTTATTGCTGCTTTAATTAGGACTTAAACTAGGAAAATCGGTACTTAGTAACACTATCCTCATGGGAACGATACTCTACTCATCATTATATTACTTGTGCGATTAGTATACTTGCTACATATTGCATGTTGTAGGAAACACGCATCAAGTTTGTGGTGCCGTTGCGGGGATAGTTGATTATTAATATTGATAGTATCTAGTGTAGTGCTAAATTGAAGCTTTTATTTCATTTTTGTAGTTAATTGTAAATTTTGTATAGTCTTAAGTATGAGAAATGACATTAACTCTTTCGTGCAAGGCAACGATGAATCACTATATGAAGCTTGGGAGAGGTACACGGAGTTGTTAAGGAATTGTCCACATAATGGTCTACCGTTTTGGAGACAAGTCCAAACATTTTATAATGGGTTGCTACCAAATATTCAAATGATGGTAGATGTGGTAGCAGGCGGAGTCTTAAGTAACAAGACCCCAGAAGAGGCTTATGAATTGCTTGAGATGATGGCCAACAATAACTACCAAAGACCTAATGAGAGAGCAATGCCGAAGAGAACAATGGGTCTACATGAAGTCGATGAATTCGCCACATTATCTGCACAAATTGCATCACTTCAAAGCCAATTGGGAGGTATGAATGTAAATTCTATTCACTCACCTTTTATAACTTGTGAATTTTGGGCAAGAAACCATAGGAGTGTGGAATGCCAAGATGGAAACCAGTTATTCTTCTCAACAACCGAGCAAGTGAATTACATTATTAGTTCACAAAGGCTGCAAAATGACCCCTTCGCCAATACCTATAATCTTGGTAGGGGGAATCACCCAAATTTGTCTTGGAGCAATCAAAGCAGTCAATCAAATCAAAGGACAGTGCCAAACCATCAACCAGTGGTGAACCATCAACCATGTGAGCAAAGAGTGTCAAAATTAGAAGATATATTCAAAGAGTTCATGCTAGAAACCACAAGTTTTATGAATGAGACACGCTTAAACTTCAGAAATCAAGAAGTGTCCATTCAAAATTTGGAGGTTCAATTGGGGCAATTGGTTGAAAAATTGACAGAGAGATCTCAAGGTTCTTTGCCGAGCACAATGGTCACAAATCCTGAAGCACAATTAAATGTCATAACATTGAGGAGATGTATAGTGTTGGAGCAACCTCACAATGAAGGAAAGTTAGAAGAACATGAAGACAAGACTAATGAAAAGGAAAATCTCAAAGCAGAAAGGTGTGCAAGATACTTAGGGGAATTTCAACCAAGCAACTCACCTCACAAGGAACAATTTGAGGAATTTGGTGTAAATGCACACAAGTCAAAATTGGTGTTGGAAGAGACTCCAAACATTGGACTCAACCAATCACCATCTCATCTCAAGTACGCATATACAAATTTGAAGTTCCGAAAAGATGCTTATGAGAATGTCCGAAATTCTAAAGGAAAGACCAAGAGGTGGCAATGGGAAGTGAAGCACCCCACAAGGATCTGGATTGACGAAGGACCATGGGAAAGTCGAGCTTCCGACTATAAACAAGCGCTTCTTGGGAGGCAACCCAAGTCTTTTCAATTGCTTTTCATTTCATTGCTGTTTGAATTTGTTTAGTTTTCTTATGATTTTGAATTAGTTTTAATTTATGTGTTTTTGGGTGTTTCAGGTGAAGTTTGAAGCTAAGGAAAAGGAAAATGCTCCAGACTTCGCCGGGGCGAAGAATATGACGAAGCACATCGGATGAAAATGAAGTTGAAAATACTCCAGACTTTGCCGCAGCGAAGATTGTTTTTCGCTGGGGCGAAGTACCCTAAAAAATGTTGCAGCTCCTGTAATTTTTGGCCGTGGCGACAACTGGGTTTGAATTTAGGTTTTTTTTTCATGAAGAACTTCCCCGCGGCGAAGTCTGTTTTCTTTTAATAGTCGCGTGACCTTTCATTTTTGCAAAAATTTTCCTAAAGCACTTTTCTTTTTAGTTTTTGTTTTTATTTCTTTATGTTTTGTAAGTAAGAATTGATGTTGATTTCATGGTTTTAGCTCTTTATTTTTTTTTGTTTAGATTTTAGGTTTAGTTCAATAAGGTTGAGATCAGGATGCAATTCTTTCATATTAATTGGTGAGGGTATCTAACACATTTGGCACCATAGACTTTCAATTGTTTGACAGATGATGATGATGAGGAAGCCAAGGAATGGATGCCAGGATTTAGCACAAGGATCGGCCTTTACGGATTAGTCAGGGGAGTATCTCTTAACCTTTACTTTTGTTTTTCTATTCCTTGGATGTGCATGATGTGACATTGGGGACAATGTCATTTTAAGTTTGGGGGTAGGAAATAGAAATAAAGCTTGGTTTAAGGGTATACCGGTTGGAAACCAGAACCCGCCTTAAAAACTGCCTAGTAGTACTTGGCAACCTCGGGTATAACAACGCCACGTACACCTTAAACGAAAAAAAAAAAAAAACTTTAGTTATTTTCTTTAGTTTGATTGTTTTTGCCAATGATGAATTGCATAAGTCTATGATGAAACTAGAATTGTTGGGATATTATTTTTGGAAAATGTTAAGCATTGCTTCAAGTTTATGTTTATTGACTGAGTTTTGATTGAGGTTTGTTGAGTGGTTCAGCCACCATTTTCATTTATTTCGGCATGCTTAGAGTCATTTTATGTGGTTGGGTGAAGTTTGATAATGTTGGTGGACTCTAGAACCTAGTAGAAAAGTGCTTGAGGCGAAATTCTAGGATTAGACATTGTTGAGGAAATGATTTAGGCATTTTTCAGAACGTTTGAGCCTTTCCAGCCGAACCATGAATGAATCTTTCCCTAGTCACCCATTTGAGCCTTATGAGATTATCATTGCCTTATTTTCCTTGCAAACCAAAAATTGTCCAATCCCTATACCCTAAACACTTTATCATACCCTTTAGGAGAATTATGGACCTAATGTATGACACAAAAGAGCTTTAAGATGTGTGTGAATAAGTGATAGACCAAAATTTTTAGTTTGGGGGTTGCAAAAAGGGTAGGAAGAAGGGGCGATAGACCTCAATGTTATTGTAAATATTTGTATTTAAAAATAAAAATAAAAAAAAAAAAACAGAAGAAGAAGAAGAAGAAGAAAAGAAAAGAAAAAAAAAAAGAATTTCTTTAGTTCAATTCAAAATAAAAAATAAGAAATGCATAAGTTTGAGGGTTGTAAAATGGTTAACACTTTGATTGGTGGTTGAGAAAGAAAGTGGAGATTGATGTAGCTCTTAGTGTTTGCATGAGGAAAACCGAGTTCTCTTACTTTGTTTATCCTATCCTTCTCCTTGGAGCCCACTACCCGAGCCTAACGTTACAAGCTTGTAAAGACTTTTTGACCCTTAGCGATGTCTAGTCCACATTAGTGGAGAGTAGTTCGATACTTAGACCTATGGAGTCTGCCACCATTTGATAAACTTTACATTTCTCCATAAAATAATCCAAGAAGTTGGAATGTGGATTGAAGTGGAAATCACCTACTTGGTGGACCGATTGAGGAAGATAGTCGATGTAGCTTATAACTTCTTGGAGTGTTGAACATTTTCTAGTAATAATTTTCCAACAACCTTAGAGACTTGCATAAATTCTACGCAATTCTTGTGTTGAGTTTGAGTCTAATTTTTGTTTGTTCATTTTCAGTTTTGTTGTTTTGTGTTTTTGGTTGTTTGTTACTTTTCTTTCTTTGAGTTTTTATTCCTTTTTACTCGAGGATGAGCAAATCTTAAGTTTGGGGGTATTTGATAATCATATTTTACACTATGATTTTGCATTGAATTTTGATAGGATTTAGGATACTTTTCATTCAAGTTGAGCCATAATTGCTACCTAATTCTATTAATTTGTCTTTGCAGGCCTAAACTATGATTTTGAGTATAAATGACAGTTTTGAGCTTAAATTGTGTAACTTGAGGTTGGAAACTCAGAATGACCTGAATTAAGAAGCGTTGGAAAGCTAAGAAGAAGAGCTACAACTTTCATGTTTTGGGGTTTTCCTAATTCTGACTGGAAAATGGTGAAAACTTGGCTTGAAGTCGTGAAACGTACGCTGGGAACTGAAGAAAAACGTCTTTGGATATGCTTCAGTATTTTTGCCATAACTTGAGCTGTAGACCTCGTATTGTGCTGATTCTTGAACGACCAGAAAGATAATTTGAAGGGATACAATTCATATGTTTAAAACTTTTTCATATTCAGACTCTATCATGCTCATATTTGGGCCGAAAGTCTTCCCCGCGGCGAAGACAAATATTTGCCGCGGCGACCTGCGTCAGATTTAAAAATAAAACGACGCGTTTTGGCTTGCTAGGGCTTGATCCTTAAGTGAGAGAGGTATAAATTAGAGCAAAAAGGAAAAGAAAAGGAGTCTTGGTTCGTCATTTGGGAGGCAGCTCATGGAAGGAGAAGATTATTGAAGATTTGGGCTTCAAATTAGAGAAGATTTCTCCATCTTTTGCTTGTTTTTCAATGATGAATCTTGATTCAGTTGGTTTTTGTTATTTTATTTCGTTTTTGAGTATGAACTGAGTTGTTTAGCTAGGGTTTGATGTAACCTTGATACAATGATTCAAATTTATATGAATTGATTTATTTTGAGTTTTAATTTCATGATTGAGTGTTTATCTCTTTGCTTAATGACTTTTGGATGCTTGATCACCATTCAAATGTGTGTTGTTCATAATGAGACTGAGAAGTGATTTGTGAGTGTGCCTCTTGGGATAAATACCGTAGATTAGCAAACGCTAGAGATAGGTTTAGCGATCTATGAAATCTAGATAGAATTCCATAAAGCTTAAAAGACTTTGAACTATTAATCTTCATTTTGTTGAGTGCGGAAGCTTAATAGGAATAAGTAGGGAAATGTAGCCTAAGAAGGTATATTTTACAACTTAGGGAATTTGATTTTCAATTAAGGAATTAGAACTTGGGTAATAGATTCTATGAATTGGGTTAGCGTATCTAGGTGAAATCAACACCCTAGCATTTTTTTAGCATTGTTTAACTAGTTAAGTTGTTGGGTTTTGCATTTGTTTTTAGTTTGTTAATTTTCCATGAATCCAATTTATTATTGCTTTAATTAGGACTTAAACTAGGAAAATCGGTACTTCGTAACACTATCCTCGTGGGAACGATACTCTACTCATCATTATATTACTTGTGCGATTAGTATACTTGCTACATATTGCATGTTGTAGAAAACATGCATCATTCACGCATCTTACTTTACTGAAAACACAAATGCCCAGCATCACTTAACATGGCACAGAAGTTTAGGACACCCTCACTTTAGTGTTATGCATAAAATTCCATCTTCACTACCCAACATTATAAGTTTGCAAAAGCCAAATCTGATCATGATAACAACTTCACTTCTTTTTTTGATGCATGTCAATTAGGAAAAATGCATAATGTTAGTTTTCCTACCTCACATACAAAGGCCTCAGCTCCCTTAGAACTTGGCGACAGTGATGTTTGGGGTCTTGCATAACATCATCTGAAGGTTTTAGGTATTATGTATAGTTTTTGGATGATTACAGTTGATATACTTGGTCATTTTCCTCTTAGAAATAAAGCTGAGGTTAAGTCCATTTTCATTAAGTTTCATCATTTGGCTGAAAGACAGTTTAATACTAAGTTGTTAAAATGTCTTCACTCTGATCAAGGTGGAGAGTTTATTGCACTTCATTCTTATCTTACAGATTTAGGAATTCAATTTAGGCATTCATGCTCTCATGTTCACCAGCAAAATGGGCGTTGTGAGAGAAAACATCAACATATAGTAGAAACAGGACTTACATTACTTGCACATGCATCTATGCCTCTTCAATTTTGGTGGTTATCTTTTGAAACTGCTGTATTCTTGATTAATAGACTGCCTACTCTAGTTTTAGATAATATATCTCCATATGAGAAATTGTTTAATAAACCTCCTGTATATGAAAGTCTAAAAGTTTTTGGGTGTTCCTGTTTTCCTTTTCTTAGGGTCTTTAATCATCACAAGTTCACTTTTCACTCCACTAAGTGTGTCTTTGTAGGATATAGTCTTGTCCATAAAGGTTACACATGTCTAAGACCTGATGGAAAAATTGTTGTCACTTCTAGTGTCAAATTTAATGAACAAGAGTTTCCATTTAGTTCTAATTTTACCTCAATCTCTCAACAAAAATCTGATGCTCCTACAACTTCCCTTGACACCTGTCCCACTTATATTTCATTTCCATACACTACTATTCCTAACAATTTAGATACAAAGTGCACACTAAAAGATCCTTCTACAGTAACTAGCTCTCTAAATTAGTCCAAAAATGGCACAACAGTGAACATTAATCCTCCAGTTCCACATTGTTCTATTCCTTCACAAACTATTCTTCTTACAAATAGTTTATCATCCTCCCAAACACCGCATTCATCATCTTTACCTTATTCTCAAACAGACCTCCCTAATGCTAAACCAAACAACATTTTTACCAAATCTGCTCCCTTTCCATATATATAAGTTTCCACTCTTCCTACTGTACCATCATCACTTTCCTTTCCCATGTGCTCACTTGAGGTTGATCTCACTTCATCCAAGGTTCCTGCGATGTTGCACACTGACAAGTCTGTTGCTACAAACACCTATCCAATGTTAACTCGATCCAAAATAGCAGCCACTAGTCACTATGCATCCTTACCAAACACTGCAATTACTGGTTCCAGTTCTGATAATTCTGAAGCCTTGATAACCACTACGGCCTCCCGATCCCTATCTCCCTTTACTAAAAACTACACCTACTGGTTCTAAGTCTGATCACTTTTGTAACTTTGCCAAACACTACAGTCTCTGATATCTAACCTGATCAGGGTGTATCAGTTGTCAACACAATAACTACTACACCACCTACATGTCATCCTCAAGGTATTAGTTCAGAAACCTGTGTAGTGATACCTGAATCTCACACTGTTATTGAAGCACTTAATAGCCCTGAGTGGAAACATGCAATGAAGAGTGAGCTTGATGCCTTGCTGAAAAATGAAACTTGGACTTTAGTTCCTGCTCCTTTAGATAAGAATATTGTAGGGAACAAATGGGTATTATGGTTCTTTGCAAAAAATACAAAGCTAGGCTTGTTGCCAAGGGTTTTCAACAAACTCCTGGACTTGACTATTTTGAAACCTTTAGTCTAGTAGTTAAAGCCTCCACCATTAGACTAATTCTCACCTTAGCCGTCACTAAAGGGTGGGACATTCAACAAGTGGATGTAAACAATGCATTTCTAAATGGAACTCTCAATGAAGAAGTCTACATGCAACAGCCTTTTGGTTTTGAGGATCCCATTAAGTCAGCCTATGTATGTAAATTGCATAAAGCTCTACATGGGCTTAAACAAGCTCCAAGAGCATGGTTTGACAAGCTGAAAACAGCTCTTCTTAGCAAAGGATTTCAAAATTCAGTTTCTGACAGCAGTTTATTTGTTTTCAAACAGAATTCTCATCTCACCTATGTGCTTGTGTATGTAGATGATATTCTTATAACAGGGTCAGATAACTTCTTCATTACTCAGCTTATGCAAGATCTAAATGCTGAATTTTCACTTAAAACACTTGGAACTTTGTCCTATTTTTTGGGGCTAGAAGCACTACGAACTATTGCTAGAATTCATCTGAAGCAGAGAAAATATGCCATTGATCTGCTGTCTAAAACAAAAATGTTGGATTGTCATGCTTGTATCGCTCCAATGGCAGTAGGAACCAATTTATATTCCACTAATAGTGAGTTATTTGCTGATCCAAGTTTGTATAGGAGCACAGTGGGTGCACTACAATATTTGACACTTACACGGCCTGATATTAGTTTTCCAGTTAATAAACTAAGTCAGTTTTTGCAAGCTCCCACAGATCTTCAATGGCAAGCTTGTAAGAGAATCCTAAGATACATTAAAGGTACCTTGAATTATGGACTGCATTTTAAGGCAGCAAGCATTTTAACTATATAATGCTATGTTGATGCAGATTGGGGTAGTAACATGGAAGATAGGAGGTATACTAGAGGATGTTGTGTATATATGGGACCCAATTTAATTCAGTGGAGCTCTAGAAAACAAAAGGTTATTGCTCTTTCATCAATCGAGGCTGAATATAGAGCTCTAGCTCAAACAGCCATAGAAATTGTATGGCTACAAAGTATGTTCGTAGAATTAGGATTATCCATTTCGGACACTGTCATTTGGTGTGATAATATAATCTTCTTTGAGCTTTGGTAGCCAATCCAGTGTTTCATGATAGAACTAAGCATATAGAGATAGATGCACATTATGTTAGAGAGTAGGTTATTGCAAAGAAGTTAACTATCCAATATGTGCCTTCTAAACTTCAGATTGCTGACTTATTGACAAAGACATTATTTGTTACTTAGTTCACTTAATTAAGAAGTAAACTGAATGTTATTAGTCAAGAGGAAATTGAATCAAGAAGACAATGACAATGATCAAGTTCACTTATTGACTACTCTAGATGACATTCTTTGAATGACATTCTTTATTTTTGGGTTTATTGAAATGGTTTTTGGAATGCTGATGGTTGTCTGTTCTATGTAAATTAGGAGTTGTAGTTGGTGGTTGCCTGTAGTTGATAGTTGCCTAGTGTAAATTGAAAACTCTAGGTTTACTGAAATGGTTTCTGAAATGTTGATGGTTGTCTGTTCTGTGTAAATTGGGAGTTACAGTTGGTGGCTGCCTATAGTTGGTGGTTGCCTAGTGTAAATTCAAAACTGCAGTTGCAGTTGGTTATTGCCTTGTGTACATTGAAAGTTGCAGATGGTTGTGTAAATTGAAAAGTTGTAGTTTGGTGTTTTATGTGAATTGGAAGTTGAGTTTGACAACTGATAGTTTCTTTGGTGATGTAATTCAAATGTTGCTTGGAGTTTGAACTGATAGTTTCTTTGATGCTGAGCAGTCAGTTTCTTTTGGTGATGTAATCAGCAAGAGTTAGAGTTGTAGTTTTCTTGGTGGTACATTCAAATGTTGCTTGGAGTTTGAACTGATAGTTTCTTTACAGTTAGTTTCTTTGGTGATGTAATCAGCAGGAGCTGGAGTTGTAGTTTTCTTGGTGGTACATTCAAATGATTGCTTGGAGTTTGTGTGTTCAAATGTTGTCTGCATTAATGTAAATCAATAGGAGTTGAAGATCAGAGAAAATGCAAGGTATAAATCATCAGAAGAAGATCAGAAAATGCAAGCTGATGTAAATCAGCAAGAGTTGAAGATCAGAATACTCAAAAAATTACCTCAGATTAGTTTAAGGGGGAATGTTAGAATGTAAAGTCAAAGGGTGTTGTTTGTCAACTATCAAACCTGTGAGGACTTGTGAAAGTTGTCAGAAAATGATGTAGTTTGACTACAATCGTGTTTTAGCTAAGTGTAAAGTGTAACTGTCTCACTTTACTCTTTACATATAAAAGAGTAAAGTGAGCTAAACTACTGTACTGAAATTAGCAGCTTCTCTTAAATAAATTTCTCTCTAATTTGGTCTAATTTTTCTTCGATTATCACTCAATCTCATAGTGTAATCAGATGCAGGGATATAGCCAGGAAATTTAGAGCATCTTCAAATGACTCTTTATATAACTCAAACCCTTTATTATAAAGAGTTTATATATAGAAACAAGAGTCCAACAAACTTTTTATTCTTTAAATATAAATTAAAGAGTGAGTTTGACTCTTCATATTTAGAGAGTCAAATTTCACTCTCTATCATAATTTTAGATAATAAATTGCAAGTTTTTATGCATTTTATTTATGATTTATCTCTCCTATTAAGTTTTTTTTCTTGAAAAAACATATTCTCTCTCCTAAAATTTAAAGAGTCTATTGGATTTGAATAAAAAATTTGTTCTTTATATTTAAAAATCAATGAAGATACTATTTATTTATATGAAAGATATTCTTTAAAATAAAGAGCACCATCGTAGATGCTATTAATGAGTAGGTTCAAAACATTTAAGTTGAAAAATTTACAGTAAAATTTTGTAGAGTCAATATAAATTAAGTATGGTCAAAATTGTAAATACAATAAAATATAAAGCATTTTTTATTTTTATTTTTTTAAAGTTTGAGTGGACTTAATATGAATTTAAACAGGGTTAAAATTATAAATACTATAAAATATAAAGTCTTTCTTATTTTTTCAAAGTTTGAGTGGGTTCACCACATCCTGAGATAACAAAAGAAGTACTAGAAAACTAATTAATGATTTCGTATAGTGGATAGGTTGAGTGTCAAAGTGAGAAAAAACTAATTAATAATTATGTGAAGATTCCGTTTGACATTTCCTATTAATAGAAGTGGTTGAAACTTGAAGAAGAATTTTATTACCTAATTTTCAATGTTCTATGAGTTTAAAACAGGTTTTGAATGTGTGGTGTCCTTAAAGGTAAGCAAATGTCCTATATAATAATTGGCCTCCACATTTGGGAAAAATCACAAGTACAAGTGAAGGAAAAGCTTCAAAAAAAGTACAAGCAAAGGAAACGATTCAAAAAACGTCCACAATTTCCTTACAATGGAGACGCTCAGGCACATTATCATCCCCACCCCAGAGATAGATGGTGAAAAAAACAATATGAAAGAAATTTCATGATTTCCCCATGATCGAGATTTCTTACGGGCCAAATATCGGAATCCTGAAAGGAATAGGGTGCCTTGTCAGTTTCCAAAAAATCTAGGCACAAATTCTCAAGAGACATAGGGACATTATCTTCCCACCTTAGTAGATGATGGATGATGAAGAAAATGCTTTGAAAGAAATCTATGATTTCCCCACAATCGAGGTTTCTTACGGATAAAAAATCAGAAAAATAAAAAAGAATAGGATGCTATGCTGGTTTATGAAATATCTAGGCACAATTTCTAGAGACGCTCAAACACGTGTCTTTCCCGCCTCAGCGATGGATAAATGGTGAAGAAAACACTTCAAAAAATTCCACAATTTCTCCACAATCATGAATTCTCATGGGCATAAAATTAGAAATGCAGTAGGGAATAGGATGCTATGTCAATTTCCAGAAAATATGGGCACAGATTCTCAGAATGTTGAGACACGTTATCTTCCCCACCGTAGTGTAGGATAAATGATGAAGAAAATGCTTTAGAAAAGAGTCTACGAATTCCCCACAATCGAGATTTCTCATGGACCAAAAATCAAAAAAACTGAAGGGAATAGAGCTATATCGGTTTTCAGAAAATCTTGGCACAAATTCTAAAGACACTCAAATGCATTACCTTCTCCACCTTAGCGAAGCATATATGGTGAAGAAAATGTTGAAAAAAAATCCACGATTGCCCCACAATTGAGATTCATTGCAAAACAAAAATCGGAAAATCAAAGGGAATAGGGTGCTATATCAGTTTTTGGAAAATATGAGCACACATTCTAAGGATGCTCAAACACGTTATCTTCCCCTGCTAAGCGAAGGATAGAAGGTGAAGAAAACACTTCGAAAAAAGTCACAATAACCCATAATCGGGATTTGTCTCGGGCTAAAGATCGAAAAAACCAAAGGGAAAACAATGCTTTGACAATTTTTGGAGAATTTGGGAATAGATTCTCAAGACGCTCGGATATGTTATCTTCCCCACCTTGATGGAGGATAGATGGTGACAAAAACGCTTCAGAAAAAGTCCACAATTTCCCTGATATCGAGATATTTTACTAGCCAGAAAATCTAAAATACCAAAGAGAATAGGGTCTTATGTCAGTTTCCGATAAATCTAGGCATAGATGCTCGAGACGTTTGGACATGTTATCTTCCCAACCTCAACGAAGGATAGATGATGAAGAAAATGGTTTGAAAAAAAGTCCACAATTTTCTCAATATCAAGATTTCTTATGAGCTGAAAACCGAAAAAAAAACCCGAAGGGAATAGGGTGTTATGTCGGTTTCTGGTAAATCGAGTCTTGCAATTTAATTCAATGAAAGTTTTATTTTGTTTAATAGTTTGAAAGTTTCTTTTGATTTTATGGTTGGTTTTATGGCATACCTTTATGGCCAACAACTATATTTTTGACTGTAAATATGAGGTGAATCCAATAATGTTTAGACCAAGATTTTACTCTTAACATTTTAGAAAATCATTTTTCACAAATATACCAGAAAGATTTGTTTATATGGTTGTTACAGGGTTCGTATATAAGATTGCACCCTTGTATAACCAATAAGTTATTGTATCTTGAAGGTTAGACCGCCATTATTTTTGAGTCTATTTTGCACCAGGACATTGTCCTAAAGGGGTGAAATCTATCCTTAACTTTGTTGGAAAATTTTCAGAAAATCATGAAGTCTTGAATTTGATTCCATCAAATCCCCGTAAAATAAGACGAGGCATGCTTCTACACTGATTGCTCGTTTTTGCTTTTGTTGCGGAGGAAACACTCATTTGAGCCCATTCTCAAGGCCTGGTCCAAGACTTAATTGTCCAAATTTTTTTGCTGCTGTGGACCTAGTTAGTAAATACGCGTTTTATACGCGAATTATACGGCCTAGGCGTATAATTCGCGTATAAAACGCGTATTTAACGTATGTTATAAAAATTGCCGAATTATACGCGTATAATATGAATATCCGTATAATACGCGAATTATTCGCGTATTATAGAAAGAAAAAAAACCCATTGCTCACCCAAAACGACGTCGTTTTAGTGGGTTTAATTCAAAATTACACAGTATCTCTTCTCTTCTCCAGTTCTTCTTCTTCCTCAGCTCTTCGAAAGATGACATTTTCAGTTTTTCTTCCTCAATTCTTTGACGTTTTCAGCTTTTCTACCAATACTTTCCCTTCCTCAGCTCGGACGGCGAACTGGTTGAGATTTTTAACGGGTTTGTGTTTGTGTTTGGGGGAAAAGAACAAATTTGAGGAAGGCGAACTGGTTGAGATTTTTAACGGGTTTTTGTTTGTGTTTGGGGGAGAAGAAAAAGTTTGAGGAAGGGAAAGTATTGGCAGAAAAATAGCCTGTAAAGCAGATGTCATTGTTGGAACTCTGAAAGAAGCAGTTGGCCTTGTGGGTGAGAGTGAGACACTGAGAGATGATTTGATTGAAGAAGAGAGAGGCAGGGGGGTTTTCAAGATGGGTCACGGGTGCTTTGTGTTTGTGGTGGATTTCAACACTCAACACTGCAGATTAGTGGATTACGTTTCTATAATTCTATTGCTGTATTGCATAAACAAAAAAATAAATAAATATCTTGCCACTGGTGGGTTAGAACAAGACATGGCCTGGGAATTTGTTAAGGCAAAGAAAAGATTAACGTTACCATACGCAAAAGCAAAAGCAAAAGATTTAATTGAAGCAAATAATGCAAAGATACATTAATAATTAGTCCATAAAAGTGTGAAAATTAGAATTGATATTGCCATATTTTTCAAAACGTATTATTGACGATGTACCGTATTAAACCCGTATATATCCATACCATATTTTTCCCGTATCCGAATTTTATGACCGAATTTTTATAAACGTATTTTTTACTGTTTGTCATATTATACCCGTAAAATTTCTGTACCGTTTTTTTACCGTACCCGTATTTACTAACTAGGGCTGTGGATTGTATATCTGCTCACGAATGGGGTTAGTGGAATGGGTCCACTTTGGAACGACATAACCCGGAATGATCCACTATCAATTATTAGTTTCAAAATTATATTATTATTATAATTCCAATACAGAGCTGGCAGATTGATATTTAATTGAATAAAAGTATAAAATGAAAAATAATTATTTTCTTAAGTTTAATAAGAAAATTCATTTTTAAAATTTTAATAACATGTCTATTAAGACATAACCCAGGCTGGTGAGTGGTGACCGCATTTAACAAAAACAAAATAAACTACTTGTCTTTAGAATCAACAGATTTCTGCCGTTGAAGTTTTATTATTGTTCAATTAACCAGGTAAAGTTATTCTCCTCCTATTGATTTTTGTCAAGTAAAATCAATCCTCTAAATTAAAAAAACTAGAAAAAAGACTTAAAACCTTAACTATTCTTTAGACAAATGTTAGCTGGTCACAATTGTCTTGTGTTAAAGATTAAAAACTACTTGAGAATTAAGGAGATTGACACCTGAGATTTTATATGTTACTTTTGTTTTCTTACATTTATATTGACTAATATTGTTTAAGTAGATTTTTTGTATAGATTGGTTGCAATTGAAGAAAAAAGTTATAGGTAATTTTTTTTTTTTTTTTTTTTTGGTGAACCACAAGGTGTCTTCACACCCAAAGGTATGAGACTAATCCTCATTTCCATATTCGAGTGAAGTCCGTCACTAGTAGTTCAGATACTAACTAAATCACACCCTCATGGTTAAGTTATAGGTAATTTAATAAGTTATTTTTAGTTTTTTACATTCACAAGTACTTTGTTTCTTAAAATATTATAATGTTTTCATATTATTTTAGAAAAATTTTCTTTATTGTTTTTTTTTTTTATTTAAATTCTTATCAATAATTCGATACTAGAAAAAATATTTAACATTTATTTAAATAAACAATCCATAACTTTATCATAAAAAATTATTTTGGCAAATTATATATTATAACTCTACGGACTACCATGTGTGTACGTGTCTGCTATTAAGACTTTAAAATCTATTCTTTCCAATGTTTTTGATATCGAACAGCGATATTAACAACTTAGAAATATCTGGAACTATGAGTTAATGAGTAAGAGATTTCAACTGAGGGAAATTTAGAACCGGTTTGTCATTATTTAAATTATCACTTTAAGTTCCTAAAAACATAATTAAAATGGAAATTTAAAAAATGAATGCAAGTTGCAAATATAGTCTCCCTTCAACTGCCACCAATAAAAACAAAACAAATATTCATCTTAGACTTTACCACATGCGGATAAGAAACAGTAAAGAATACTTTTTTTAATTTAAAGTTAGGAATAGGATAACGCACTTCTTCTTTATTCCTAAAACATGTATATTGTTTAGAATATTTTGGATTCGCCTTAATTGAATTAAAACTTTCATAATTCAAAGTATAATGACACAATATATTTTAGATGAAGAAAATTTATCGACACATTCTTTTTACTCAATGCATTAGTATAGTATATTATCATGTGTTGATGCATGATTTTTACACCAACGAAACGCACGTGTGAAATATTGAACTAACCCAGAAGACACACGTGAAAGTGATGGATAATGAGATAGTAAATGCAATGGGGACAATTTTTAAAGTGGTTCGCATGCTAAGGTAGCAGGTCCTACGTCCACTGATGCTTATACTGATGATAAAGGTCAGATCGCTTTTAGTTGACTGACTTTACAATAATATTACAAGGTATTGAATGTTAAGAATTCTAGGGAAAGAGAGAATAATTAATCAAGCGTAAAATATGCCAATCCCCTTTAATGAGAGAGGAGCTCCCAATTTATAGTGGGGTGCATTGAGGCAATGATCACTAAATCTGAAAGTTGGTGGGATTATTCGTGCAAATCCCTCTTTATGTCACATTGCCCACCTTCCAGAGTGATTTGCGCAATTTCGAGCAGGGATTTGACACGTGGGAGCACCATAGCTCCTCACTGGCCTGACGTGCACCCACTATTCTGACGGAAGCAGACGGTGGTTGTCCCAATAATCTGACCTTTGTGGGCTGAATGGACCTGACGTCAGCCCTTATATTTTTTAGGCATAACAGAAGTCCCCTAGTTTTTAAGGTTTGAGGATTGAACCTTGGAAACTATAAGTCATGCCACAGCGGGATGATTTCTGGAAATTCTGGCCTGTTTGAAAGTAGGTCAGGATGGCATTTTTATGAGCGCAACCTCGCATGTTCATTGTTTGCAGAGGACGAGCGACCTGATTTTGTCTGACATCACCTGTTGTGCTGATGATAGGGATGCATTTAATGAAGCAGTCCCTGCGCTGACAGGTGTGTCCTGTGCGTGATAAATGCCAGCCAATCACATTAAATGCGTTGTATGCTAAAATAGTGCACTTTATCAGAACATTAAATGCATTTTACGTTGGAACGATGCCCTTTATTAGAGCATTAAATGAGGATTTGAGACGCAATTAATGCTCTGAGAGAGGTATGGCCGTCGTTTGAGCTTTGCAACTGGAAGGATGAAAGTTTGACTTTATCCAGTCGTTTCATTCACCCTTCCCTGCTGATGAGTGACACATGGCCGAGATCAACGATAAGAAACCTTTGCCGCGCAAACGTCGTTTAGATTTCGGGAAATCCAAACGCTATAAAAACCTCAAATCGTTCTCAGGCAATGTCACTAGAGCCTTTTTCACAGAGAACAAAAGATTGTTGTAAACCTGGGACCTTTGTCTTCCAAACCTGCATTTTTCCGGCATTTGAAGCAGAGGTTGTTGTCATACTCTAAGAGGTAAGAACTTCTTTGCCATTGTTTCATTGTTTTCATGAGTTAATGGCGCCAGTCTTTCGATGATCCATCGGAGACGAGACGTTTGCGTCGAGTTCGAGCCATGAATGGTGGCTTGAATCGTGTTGTTAGGGTTTTCTTTGGGAATTAGGGAGTCTGTTTACTCCCACGTCATCGTACGAAATAGCGTACGGAGGCTAAATGATCATTCTGCTTGTCACTTTTGCAGACTGGCAAAATGGACCCTCAGCAACCAGATCCGAGTAGGGAACCAGCTCGTCCCCCCAGGGTGCTCCTAGCATCCCTCTCAAGGTCTTCTCGGTACTTACCAAGAAAGAGCTTGAGAGGGTAATAAGCCAATACGGTATCGAGGTAGACATTTTCCACGACCTGATGCATTCGTCGCGATATCCGTCAAACGGCCTGGCCACGATCTCTGAGGAGATTATCAAGGGTGGGGGACTGATCCCCCTACACCCTTTTATCAGGTCGTTCCTGGACCACTTCGGGGTCGCGCCAATGTAGCTGACTCTGAACACGTATGTCATTGCTGTTGCAATATACATCGCGTGCCAGGAAAATGGGCTGGGCGAGCTAACCGCTATGGAGCTCGGCCGCTTGTATTTTCTGAAAAAGAGCAAGGACAAGGATTCGTATTACTTGTCTAGGCAACCTACTATTGCCAACGGGATACACAGTTATCCCAGCAATGCGGAGGCCTACGAAACGAAGTTTTTCTTCTTTCGTTATGATGGCCATTACCACTTCCAGGAACTGAGTAGGCCTCTTCCTCTTTGTTTCCTTTTTGTTTTGTTTTAGCATACTCATTGCATTCGAAGCGTGTTCGCTCTAACGACCTGATTTCTTTTTGACAGTTAACAAGACGATCGACCTAGGGCTACTCTTCAATAGGAGAAGAATCGTGCACTTTGGCTCCCTACTCGAGGATCAGTGTGACGCGAAGAAACTCGTGACGATCATAAATTTGCGAAAATACGGGTTCTTTAACGCAAACGCGTCATTAGAGCCTCCACCGAGTAAGTCCTGCTAATTGATTTTTTTTCTGGTTGTGAAATAGAATGCCTTTACTAACGTTGTCTTGCATGCAACGACCATGCCTCCGAAGGAGCCAGAGCAGCCACGACGAAGGCCTCTCAGTTTTCCTTGGTCAAAGAAAGCTAAGGTGGCCGAAGCTGCTCAAACTATCCCCTCGACTGAGGGCGAGACCTCAGGCCAGCCCGGCGCGACCTTCCAAAACTTCTCAACCGTAGCCGACAGAAGACGTGCCAATGCGAACCACGAAGGTCTCCCAACCGTCGCCTGCTCGCTCGCGGATGAAGACCATGGCTCAGCGAAAGAAGATGAAGCGATTCGGGTCGGAGTCGAGGACCGAATACGAGGGCGGCGACTAAAGAGGTCAAAGAAGGACATTGGAAAGAGGTCGGGCAAGGAACTGATGGTCAACACGGCCGCTGCTGAAGGCGCGAAGAAGGATACCCCAGGGTGTTGGACTCGTTGGGGAACCTGCCGGAGTACCTATAGTCGATGGTTTATACCTTATTAGAATGCGGACTCTCGGAATCATTCGAGCAGTTCACAAATTTCAGCGACATCGACCTGATGTCCACATCAGTCCAACACTTAAGCAAGGTGAGCAAACTGTCTTCGGCGAAGATTACCCTTAGCTTCTTTTGATTGGCTAACTCTATCTTTCTTTGTTCGCAGACCCTTTTTTCCATGAGAATGTCTTTGGAGAAGGCTCAACTGGGAGCCACAAAGGGGGAGGTTGCACTGAAGGAAGAGAACGCAACGCTCAAGCGAAGCCTAGAAGTTGTCGAAATGGAGAGAAACCTATCTTCTGAATAGGTGAACCGGTACCAGAACGAAAGGGACGCGTCTCTTCGCACAGTTGACTTCCAGAAGACACAACTCAAGAGGCATGGAGAGGAGGTTAAAAAGCTGCAAAGGACCATAGCCAGGCTCTCGAAGGAAGCCGGGGAGAAGGACCAGGAACTTAAAGCGACCTCTCTGTAGGTCGCGCGAACAGAACAGGAGAAAGAGGCTTCCAAGAAGCTAAGGCAAGCTCTCGAAGTTGAACTTCAGGATAGTCAAGGAAACGTTGCTTCCTTGACAGAGGAGATGCAGAAACAGGCGGCGGAGATCGAGGAGAAGGCTGCCGAATGGGCGATTGAGTCTATCTATGCCCTACGACCGAGGAATCCGCGACTTGATATGTCCGACCTCCCGAATGACTAGCAAGAAACACTTATGTCAATGGCGGGGGAGGATGATGAAGCAGTGACCTCTGGAGCAGGTGGTTCAGGACATGCTTCGGATAAACCCTCAGCCGACCAGCCCTAGGACGTAGAGGTCGCTCTTTTAGGGGCCTGATTAGGGCTTTTAGCCATATCTTTTTTTCTGTACTCCTTACTGATGAAATTTACATTTTTGACTTATACAGTTTCTATTCGCTTCATTATACATGAGTACTATCTGATTGCTTACATTTATTGATTAAGTGTGATAACATAATTCATTTGCGAAAATTGTTACAAACGCCCAAGATAAAACTTTACAAAGAAATGACTTACAAAAATCAGAAATTAATTTACAAGGAAAGGCGGAGTTGAATTCTTGATAGTATGGCCGAAGGTGCTCAACATTCCAAGCTCGGGGTACTTTGGAACCGTTTAGCCTTTTGAGATGATAAGTCCCCGGTCTAATTACTTTATCAATGCGGTATGGCCCTTCCCAGTTCGGTCCCAAAACTCCCGCACTTGGTTCCCTGGTTTTAAGGAGAACTTCCTTTAACACAAGGTCGCGACCTGGAAGTCTCTTCGTCTGACCTTTGAATAGAAGAACTTCTTCGCAGCGTTCTTGATAGGCCACCCCTTTATCCTTAGGCGAAGTCTTGCTGCGGTGTTCTTGACAAGGTCTAGGCTTGCTCTCATAAGATCTTCGTTGTCGGCTTCTTGTACAAGTCCCTCCGAAGTGAACCGATTCCTACCTCCCCTACCCGGGATCATCGTTTCGCATTCGTATGCCAGCAAAAAAGGTGTTTCCGAGGTAGAGGTTCTTGAGTTGTTTTGTACGCCCATAGGACTTTGGGGAGGTCGTCGGCCCAATTTCCTTTGGCTACACCAAGTTTGGCCTTCAGAGTGTGCTTGATGGTTTTGTTGACAGCTTCAACTTGGCCATTTGCTTGTGGTCTTACGACAGAGGCGAATTTCTTATGGATGCCCAGCTCGTCACAAAACTGTTTGAATTCCTTGTTGTCGAATTGTTTTCCATTATCTGAAATGAGGGTGTGAGGAATTCCAAAGTGGCATACAATATTCTTGAAAACGAAGTCTTTCAGTTTTCTGGTCGTGATTGCGGCTAGTGGTTCGGCTTCTACCCACTTGATGAAGTAATCTACCGCCACCACGGTATATTTCACTCCCCCTTTTCTAATTGGCATGGGGTCGATGAGATCAATCCCCCACATGGAAAAAGGCCAGGGGCTAGTCATAGTTATCAGTTCGTGGGAGGGAGCTCGCGGTATGCTCGCGAACTGTTGACACTTATCACACCTCTTGACAAAGTTGTAGGAGTCATCTTGAATTCGGGGCCAATAGTACCCTTGGCGAACAACCTTTTTTGCGAGAGATCATGTGGCGGTGTGATTACCGCAGATCCCTTCATGAATTTCCCTCATGATGTAGTCTGCTTCTTCGCTGGTTACACATCGAATGAGAGGGGCACTAAATCTTCTCCTATACAGCTGGTCCTCGATAAGGGTGTAACAAGCAGATCTTGTTCGCAAAACCCTTGCCTCGACCTTGTCATCGGGAAAGATCCTACCTTGAGGTACTAGAAAATGGGAGTCATCCAAGAATCTGATCGCGTCCCACATTCACGGCTGTTCATCGGGCCCGATACCAAGTGGCCTCGGCAGACCAGCGGGAATGCTATCTGGTGCCTCTAAGTCCAACGACGAAGCTATTTTTGCCAGGGCATCCTCCAGAGTTCTTATCTCACGGGAATCTGAGTGATTTCAAAGTGTTTGACGGCTCGAGTGCGGCCGGCCAGCTTCCGCCCCGGATAACGGACCATGTTTTCTTCCTTGGCTTAGGTATTCTCCCAATCAGGTTAATGACCGGCATGGATGTGCGTGTACAACGATCACGGTTGCACCCATTTCTACGGCCAGCCCATACCCGGTGGACCCTGAGCTTCATACTCAGGCCTCATTGTTGGTTGCCTTAAATAAGAAGGCAAAGAAGAATGCCGTGAAGCGAGCCTTGAGGGGCTCGGGAAGAAAAGAGACCCTACAGGCCTCTTTCCGTTTGATGACCGTCGGCGTGAGGCTCTAGGTCAGCAGGTAGGTATTTTCTTGGATGGCTTGCTGAGGCATTGCTCGGGCTTGGAAGATAGGAAAACTGCGAGATGAAGTCCGCTTGGTTGCCCCTTGCCGTTTGATAGTCGATCTTGACTTGTACTTGATCGACCGACTCATTCCATGGCCCATTTAAGCAATTTACCCGATGCCTCTGGCTTCTGGAGGACTTGCCTGAGTGGGTAATTAGTCATCAAATGGATAGTATGGGCATGGAAGTAAGGTCGCAACTTTCTTAGGAAGCGTCAGGCGGGGCGGGATAGGCTATCGTTCCATCTCCAGGGATGCCAGTATCTTGACATCCGTCAGGTGCTTACTTTTCGCATAGTACATTGGCCATTGCACCTTTTCCTCTTCCCTTAGATCTGTGACCACAAGGCAGGGGAGATAGACGATACGGGAGGCAGGATCTCTTGTGAAAAAGGCTTGGACATGAGAGGTGGTTTCCCGAGGTGTTCTTTTATGCTTTGGAACGCCTGTTCACACTCGGGAGTCCATTCGAACTTCTTGTTGGCTTTTAGGACATTGAAGAACGGTAAGCAACGATCATTGTGGTTAATATGAGGCGACTTAGTCTTTGTATTCGCCTATTAAGACTCGTGACCTACTTTTTTGCTTTGGAAATCGGGCTTTCCATATTGAGCGAGCTTGAATTTTCTCGGGGTTTATTTCTATCCCTCAATCATTTGGTTAACCATGTACCCACAGGAATTTTCCTGATGATACCCCGAACGAACACTTTAGAGGTTCGATTTCATTCTATCGTGTCGGATGTCAAACATCTCAACGAGATGTGTAATGTGCTCTGAGGCGACCTGAGATTTGACCAGCATGTCATCCACATAGACCTCCATTGTTTTTCCCGATCAGGTGAGAGAACATTTGGTTAACCAATCGGTTGGTAGGTCGCGCGCATTGTTAAGGCCGAAGGAGGGGCATAACTTTTTGTAATAATAGACCCCGATCTGTAATGAAGGACGTATGCTCTTCATCTGGCCCATACATCAAAATTTGATTGTATCCCGAATACGCGTCCATAAAACTTAGCAGCTTGTGCCCCGAGGTGGCATCCACGAGCAGGTTAATTCTTGGTAGAGGGAAGCTGTCTTTAGGGCAAACCTTGTTGAGGTTCTTTGAATCGGCGAGTTCGCCCACTTGCTGTTTGGCTTCTTCAGACCGTTAGCACCGGAGTCCCGGTCGGGTAGAGTGCCTCTCGGATGGACCCATTTGGAAGAAGGGTTGTCCACCTCCTAATTTCAAAGGCGGCATACCGCTCGGATCCATTGCTTTTCTTTTCAAGGCGGCAGCTTTCTTTGTGTCGATCTTTAACGCATGGCAAATGATGTCCGGGCTGATCCTAACCATATTTGCGTGCGACCAGGCGAACACATTGATATTTTCTCTTAGGAAGCTTATCAGCTCGGATGCAAGCTAGGGGTTGAGACTACTCCCAATCCTTAACACTCGGCTCTGCTCTTTCGAGGTCAGCCCGTACTTCGGACAAATCCCCGGTGGTTGGGCGCTGGGAAAGGATTTCTGAATCGAGGATTCATATTATCCTCTCTTTGGGCAGTGGTAGGCTCGATCCGGTGATCGCCATAGCTGTTGAGGCATCCGGCAGCCGAAATGCCCTTTCCCGGCCCACATGCCATCTGTCACCGACTTTTATGTAGCGATCGCGAAGATACGCTGCGATCCGTTCACCTCCCCTATCCACGTTGGGGTGGGAAACTGCATCTTAAGATGGTATATGGAAGTAACTACCTTGAAGCTTCTCAGTAGAGGTCGCCCCAGGATTCCATTGAAGGCGGATGGGGCAATCCCGGGAGGGACCAAGAATTGAGTAACCTTAGTTACTTCATCATAGTCACCCGGAGGCGTGGCCGGAAGGTTGGAATCGTTCCCTCAGGATCGGTGGTCCACCCTTGTAAAAAGCCCCGTAAAGAGGGATCAAGGCAGGCTTTAGGTCGACCTCGTCTAAGTTCATTCTTTCAAAAGTGGGCTGGAATAGGATGTTCACAGCGCTTCCTTTGTCCCTAAACCCTATGAGGGGCATGATCACAAGGGCGTCGTCGTGAGGATGATGCAAACAAGCTGCCTCATTCTCGTAGAAGGTGATCGGTTCTTCCTTTCGAGCCTTTTTGTGGTCACTGCGATATGTTCATCACCCTGATTGGGTCGTGATGAGCTTCGCAAGCGTACCTTTCCTATGCACCTCGCGTGTTTCTCACGAGGTGCGGTCCTCCAAAGATTATGTTAATCTTGCTATACCCTACTGCCCGATCGCGCTTTTTCCCTTGCTCCCGTTGGCTCTTCTCTTTTACGGGTGCGGAGTCATCAATATACTCTTTGAAGTGTCCTTTCTTGATAAGCTCTTCGATTGCTTGTTTTAGAGCTCGGCACTCATCGATATGATGCCCATTGTTCTGATGGAAGCGACAATATTTTTTATTATTTCTGGCTGTCACAAGAGTTTTCATAGGTTCGGGCTCACCCGAAGTAGGTAAGGCCTCCCTCCGGATTTATCAAGAATGGTCAATACAGTTACATTCAGTGGAGTATATTGAATTCTGTCGCGATCGAGATAAGGAACAGGAGCATAGGACTTTTTGTGCTCATAGTGTGGTTTCTTCCCTTTTCGCTGATCGTCAGCATCACCTCTGTGATCAGCTCTTCTGCTTTCCCCCGAGGCCGACATGCGCTCCGGAAGGGCGTCGGGAGGGTCACGATGGCAGAATGCCGCCAATGAATTTTCTATTCGGAGGTACTTCTCCGCAAGGTATATAATCCTGTGAGGGAAACATCGTCCTCAGCCTGTAATTCTTTCCACGGAGTTCGGTTGTGGGCGAACCACGGCTATGATGAGTCCGGAGCAGGACTTTCGGGAGTATGAGCCACCTTGTTGAGTTTGCTGTGGAAACGGTCAATGTAGGACTAGAGGGATTCATCCCTTTCTTGCCTTATATTGCTGAGGTAGCTCAAAGGCATTGAAAAGTTTCGATTCGCTTGAAAATGTCTTAGGAACGTCGTGCTCATCTGAGGCCATGAACTGATCGATCTCGCTAGGAGTGACTTGAACCATTGTTTGGCATGAGAGGTCAACGTCACTGCCAAATAGCGGCATTTTGCCAAATGAGACAGGTGAAGCTCCAATCAGTCGTTAAATTCATATAGATGATCCCTGCGGATCGAATTTCCATCAAGCGCCCAGTATGTGGGTATCCCACGAATCCCTGGGTAGGAGTGAAGCGGCCAACACGTCGAGAGAGAAGGAGGACGCAGATGCGACCTGCCCCTACTCATTTTGCTGAGCTCTTAGTCATCGAGCTCGCCGGCTGCCTCCTCAATTTGTGACAATGGAGCTGCTGGGGGTTGCTTTCACCCATGCGAGTTTATTCTTGTGATTACGATTAAGGAATGTCCGGAGGTCGGGTTCCTCTTCGCCTCGATCGGCGATTCCAGCCACTCTCGACACACGCTGACTAGAGGCGTGTGATGGCGATGAAAGCTGTAGGGTATTTTCATGACCTTCGCGGTGGTAAGAACCGCCCTGCGAAGTGTGGGACCCTCTCACACGGTGACGATCAGGATTGCTTTGCTGGTGGTGATAAGAATCACCCCGTTTAGCACTTTGATGGGTATGCACCTACGACGTGGCATGGGATAGCTCGGGCTGCGTCTTTTCACCAAGTCTCAACGAGATTGGTATTCTGTTTGGGACGCGGTCGATGCTTGCTGGCCCTTTGGAGCCCGTGGGCTTGCTTTTTGTCACTTGCTTACCCTTTCGTCTACGTGCTATAGTGCTCGCGGCATGGGCTATTTCCCTTTCTTTGCCCGCACTCACTGACACGGCGTTTTTTGGCGGTTGCACCGCTGCAGCTGACTTAGATGGCGCGCCTTGGTCCAAACGGTCCAACCTTTGGTTGACCGTCTGGAGAGTGTTGTCAAACCTTTCCAGGTAGCTTCTTATGGCAAGGTCAAGCTGTGAACTTGACAGGATATCTCCCGCAGCATTTTGCGGGTGAAGGTTTTTTGGAAGAAGTATCCCCCTGAACTTGGGGGAGCCCTCGCCCGGTACTTTGGTTGGTTTGCTCATGTTCCGGTTGGCGGGCCATTTGTTGCTATAGCACCGGTAAGTTGGAGATTCTCCTGATGAAGGATGAACACTAAATCTGGGCCCTCCTTCTAGCGCCAAACTGTTGATGCGTGATTTTTACACCAACAAAACGCACGTGTGAAATGTTGAGCTAACCCAGAAGACACATATGAAAGTGATGGATAATGAGATAGTAAATGCAATAGGGACAATTTTTAAAGTGGTTCGGATGCTAAGGTAGCAAGTCCTACGATCGATGCTTATCGATGATAAAGGTCGGTCGCTTTTAGGCGGTGACTTTACAATAATATTACAAGGTATTGAATGCTAAAGGAATTAGGGAGAAAGAGAATAATTAATCAAGCGTAAAATATGCCAATCCCCTTTAATGAGAGAGAAGCTCCCAATTTATAGTGGGATGCATTGAGGCAATGATCACTAAATCTGAAAGTTGGTGGGATTATCTGTGCAAATCCCTCTTTATGTCACATTGCCCACCTTCCAGAGTGATTTGCGCGATTTAGAGCAGGGATTTGACACGTGGGAGCACCATAGCTCCTAAGCGGCGACGCACACACCCATATTCGATGGGGAAGCGGGGAGGCGGTGGTTGTCCCAATGATCTAACTTTTGTAGGCTGAATGGACCTGACATCAGCCCTTATATTTTTTAGGCATAACATCATGTTATTAATTTTCTAACAGAGATGCCTTTCATAGGTCTTCATAAGAATACTCATCGTTGAAGTGTGGTGAATTATATACAAAATACAAGCAAAATAATATGAAAAACATAAAAAGAGTGTACATAACACAATACTTGTAATCTTTGAGCTGGTTGATTCTTGTGAAGAATACTTTGAAAATATTCTAAGGGATTTTATGCCTTAATTAGATGGTCCTTCTGAGTGAATATTGACTTAAAAGATTACCTTCTTTCAAGATATGTCTCAATAAAAAAATCATTTTAATAATAAATAGATGGGATAATTACTTTAAACCCCCTACGGTTTGGCTTCAGATCCCCCCAAGTGATTGTGAATGAGTCCCATATATCCATCGTCAACGAAACCCAACCTGTGTGCACCCATAGTCATGAGCCCTAAGAACCCCTTTTATTTTGAATTTTGTTTGTTCTTTCCCTTTCATTTTGAAATTTGTTTTCTTCTTCCCTCTTCAAAGTTGGCCAATGATGTGTGTGTTGTGAATTGTGTGTTGAATATTGTAGATGGTAAAATCTGCTGAGAATGTCATGAGGATGATCCTTTGGAGAAGAGGCCACTGATAATCTCATAGACCTGCAGAGATAAAGAAGAGTGAACGCAAAGCTCTTAGGGGACATTCGTGTGGTCTCAGTCGTAGGCACTCCGACACTCAAGTCAACACAGTTGAAGACAATTTAGTGAGGGCTAAGAGTGAGAAAATGGTTTACCAAGAGTATTTGGCTAGGGCAAGACTATCGGCGTAAAGTGGCTAGTCAGCACGATTGAAGACAATTTAGTGAGGGCTAAGAGCGGGAAAGGGTTTATTGGGAGAGTTTGGCTAGGGCACGGCTTTACAACGACTGTAGAAAGTAAAGTTAGTTAGAACTAAGCTTTACGACAGGAAAGATGGTGGTTCTTGGGGGCAAGAACTTAGTGAACTAGTGAGGAGAGCTATGAGTGAATGAATAATGAGACGCTTGACCTCTATTTATATAGTGAGCCAATGAAGCTTGAGTTCTTGTAGAACTAGGCGTTCTCATAATAAGAGTTTGAGTAAATAGAATACTCGTATTACTTACCCAAGTAGGACTATAAGTACTAATTCATGTAAGATTTAGGAATCTTGGATGAATTAGGAAGTGTATGGGACTTAAAGTCTTATTTTGGGCTAATGGGATGGAGCTTGGTTTAACTTAACTTGTAAATGAGTTAATGAATTTTTCCTACCTAAAAATGGGCCATTGACACTTTTCCACCCTCAAACTTTTAAAATACCTTTTTACTATCAAATATTATGTTTTCCTCTAGTTTGGGCGGGAAATATAGTGATTTACGAAAAAAAAAACCCCCTCTTTTTTCTTTTCTTCTTAGCATCTTCCATTATCGGCAATTGCAGCCGGCGTAGAGGAGTGTCAGTGACCAGAAAATCAACAAAACTTGAGAATGTTGGGGCTTTTGGAGAGGAAGATCAAGGGAGTTGATTGGTGTTGGCAGGGACAATTTTCGACATCGAAAACGATTGAAAATTGGCTTGGAAGTTGAAAGGTTGCGCGGTGCACAGCCGGCGAATAGTGAGCAAGGGACGGTGATGGAGGTAAAGTTTTTATAATTGGTTGTAGGGAGTGTGATGGTAGTGTTTGGTGGAATTTCTGGCAAAGAAATCAACTGGAAATTTGGCTTGAAGAGTCGGTTGTGCAATTAGAGGTGGTGGTGGGAAATGGTGAATGATGACGGCAAATTGAGGCTTGGGCTTTCTAGAGGAGGTGATGGGGATTCTGTGGGTGGTCTCGGAAGTGATTTTGAACGCCGAGATATGCTAAAAAATGGAAAAAAAAAAAAAAACTACTGATTGTGACTCTGCTAACGTGCGCCATCCCTTTTCTTTTCTTTTTCTCTGGCGGTCAAATGTTTGTTGACCATTCTACCTTAACTAATAACAAACTTTTGACCATTTTACCCTTCCTCACAACGAAAATTACTAACAAAATTATGCTTTGGGTACTGAAAGGGTATTTAAAAAGTGGGTTGGCATGAATTTGTCAATGGGCCATTTTTTGGGTGGGAACATGCGTTAACTCCTTGTAAAGAGACCCAACTCATAGAGTAGCACAGTTCGTGGAGAGGGCTAGCTTGTGGTGTGGACAAGTTCGTAGAATGGGCCAACCCATAGAATGGATCTTCTTACAAAATGGGTCATTCCGCGGGATAGTCTTTCCGCAAGATGGATTTAAGCGTAAGCCCAACTAGAATTGGGCTTAGGCACTAGGTTGTATAAAGTGTTTGTTTGTTATTGGACCTAACAAAGTCCAATACGATTTTTGGCCCATACAAATATGTATCTATGGTTTATTGAATTGGATTTTGAAATGACTTATGGGAGAGTTGATAGTTTTTTGTTTGTGTAAGGCGAGTGAGCAACTTGCTGGGTAGCGGTTTTATTGAGGTGGTGTTTTGTGGGAGGGTTTGATATTATTGTGGAATGATGTTGTGGCGGAGAGAGATAGAGGGTGTTGCTTGGGTTGTGTGGGAAGGAGGGTTCTGGGCATACGAGGGAATTCATTGGGCGTGGCGAGGAAGAAGGGCATTAAACTCATTCACCTTCTATCCGTTAAAATTAAATAAGACTGACAAACTACAGGGGCTTCTTAGTTATTATCGCATAAACATATAGTAGTTCACTTTGTATTTAAGAGACAAAAACATTGGACAAGTTGAATGTGAGTAAAAACTAATTAATTATTCTGTACAGTTGCCGCTTGGCACTTAATACTTATAAAAGTGCTAGCTAGCTAGAAACTAATTGAAGAAGAATTTTCTAATTTATTCATTTTTCATAGTTATTAAATTTAAAACGGCTTTCGGATGTGCGGTGTGGCGGTGCATGAACTTAGCTTTCCTATATAAGAGTATCATCGCATTAGGAAAAACTCACATTTACAGATAAAAACTGCGATTAATTGAAAGGAAAATATGTCTTCTACTCAGGTTTTAGCAGCTGCAACTTCACCACCAAAACCCATTCGTCCCATTTCTTATTTCCATCCCACGATATGGGGAGACCAGTTCCTCAAAGATGATTCTGAATTCAAGGTAAAGAAACGCATCATATATAAGATTGGATTTCTACGTGTAATGAAATCTCACTCATGAAGAAATTTACAGTATTAATATAGAAAATTCTCAGGTGTGAGAGAAAAACAAAAACTAACTGCTAATATGATCCGCTATGATTTAATATACTAGTAAGTGTTATATAGTACCACCTAAAAACAATTAAATATGTATATCAGTATATATATACATTCTATAGAAATATATTTTATCTGTACGTGCATTCATAATTTTTTTTAAATGTATTTGTAAACCTTAATACAACGAATTCACATGAAACATAACATAACATGATACATGTAAACAAGAGCATGCATGCAATTACTAAGTGGATTGGAATATATATATATTTATTTATTTACTTGCATAGCCATACGGTGGCTGGTGTCACGAGCTGGGAGTTTCACACTCAAAAGTCTAACCTATTAGGTGGAGGGACTCCCCCCATTTATAAGCCCAAGACCTCCCCAATATGCTTCCGATGTGGGATTTGTCACATTCTCTCCCACCCAATCCTGTGACGCCCTCATCACAGGTGGGGCCCCCTGCCTACCCGTCCACCTCACTCTCGTGGATGCTTCTGCGTGAGCACTTGGCAAGACATCGAAAGACGGATTGGGTCTGCTCTGATACCACTTGTCACGGGCTGAGAGTTTCACACCCAAAATGCTAACCTATTAGGTGGAGGGACTCCCCCCATTTATAAGCCCAAGACCTCTCCAATACGCTTCCGATGTGGGATTTTTTACACTGGAAACATTAATTTATCATTTTTAGTTATTGCAACTTTAATGTTGATATAAGACTGTTACACTTTTAATGTATAATTATGATAATTATATATATATATAAATTTTAATTTTAATATTTTTGCAGAAAATTGATCCTACAACTCAAGAAGAATATGAGCAACTAAAAGAAGAGGTAAAGAGGATGATAATGAATACTACAGATGCACCAGTACAAAAATTGAACTTGATTGATACATTACAAAAGTTATGTGTGGCTTATAACTTTGAAGAAGAGATAGAAGATGCTTTGCAAAAAATTTATAATGATTGTGAGATTGATCATTATAATGATCTCCACACTGTTTTAGTGTATTTTCGACTTCTTCGATAACAAGGAATTAAGGTTTCCTGTGGTAAGTCAACTATGTCAAATAATATTCATAATACTCACTCATGAAATTAATGAAATATAAGCATATCTAATAGAAGGTCGTTGTTGTGAGCAGCTGTATTTGAAAAGTTTAAGGATGATGATAGGAAATTCAAGTCATCCTTGATTAATGATGTTCAAGGAATGCTAAATTTGCATGAGGCAGCACACTTCGCTATTCACGGCGAAGATATTCTGGATGAAGCCCTCGCTTTTACAGCCACCCAGCTTAAGTCAATGGCATCTCGTGTAAGCACTCACCTTGCAGAAGAAATAAATCATACTTTGAAATTTCCTATCCGTAAGAGCGTACCAAGGTATGAGACAAGATTTTTCATGTCCGCCTATGCAAGAGATAATTCTCACAATAAAACTTTGCTTAAATTTGCGAAGTTGGACTATAACATACTACAAGTGAGGCACCAGAAGCAACTCAGTGACATCTTAAAGTAAGTTCATATTTTTAATTACATCACAAAATTGATTTACAACTTTATTTTATTTTATTAATATATTTTCTCAAGGTTTTTTAGAATATTAGTGAAGTTATCAACAATCATAATCATATATATGGTGAAAAACGAGTTATATATTTTTCCCTGTTCATTAATTGCCTATACTAACTTGTAAAGAGGAAACTTTTTTTTTTTTTTTTTTCAGTTTTTATAATTATGGTAATACGATATTGGTTATGATATAAATGAAGCTGTATAATTTCAGGTGGCGGAAAAATCTAGAATTGATTACAAAGCTGCCATATATTAGAGACCGAATGGTGGAAGAATATTTTTGGATCTTGGGAATGATCTTTGAGCCACAATACGCTGATGGCATAAAGAAAATGACGAAAGTTTTTTGTCTTCAAATTGTCTTGGATGATACGTACGATTCCTATGGTACCCTTGAAGAACTTACACTTCTAACAGAAGCAATCAGAAGGTTAATTAATGACATATTGCATACAGTTTAAAGTGAACCGTCTGAATTTCATAATAGATTTAGAAATTTTATATTTATAATCATTTTAATTTTCAAATTCTGGCTTCAATTTTCATAAGGAATGTGAATGGTTAATTGATTTTCAGATGGGACATTGGCGCCATAGATATGCTTCCAGATTACATGAAATTTATTTATAAGTCACTCTTAGATTTTTTTTCGCTGAAATGGAGGAAGATATGAGTTAGGGAAGGAAGAGCTTACAGCGTAGATTGTCCAAAAAATGATGTTAGGTGATATATATTGCTTTGCCCTTCGTGTGGTTTTACGCATGACATGAATAAATTTTCTCAGATTTGAACTTTAAAATGTACAGTAACAGCTATAATAAACAACAAAAATTGTCTTGCTGTAAGAAAAATTATCTACCTCTATTCATGGAAAGGACATGATTAGAATGTCACTTTATATTCAAATTTTGTTTTTTACTTTCTTGGGTAAGGTTATTAATATCGAGTTTAATTATATTGTCCTTAGCTGCAAAGAGTGGTCAATAAAGGGTATTTTCCAAGTGCATTTGATGAATATATGACAGTTGCACTGGAAACTGGTAGCTGCCGATTGACGATAGCGATGATCTTCTTAGCCATGTGTGCAACTAAAGAGAATTTTGATTGGTTTTTGCTCTGAACATAAGATTATAAGAGCAGCAGATCGTATCGCCAGACTCTTGGATGACAAAGCGTCTCACAGGGTATGAATATGAATAATAAAAATGCTCAATAATTAATTGTTTACCAAATTAATTATCCAACAGTGTTCATTTATTATATATGAATTAGTTTGAGCAAAAGAGAGGACATGTTCCCTCAGCTGTTGAATGCTACATGAAGCAGCATGGTGTTTCTGAAGATGTGGCTGTTGAGTTTCTTCTTAAACAAGTTGCGGACGCTTGGAAAGATGTGAATGAGGCCATGCTCAAACCAACTGCTGTGCCACTGCCTCTACTTGAAGGGACCCAATACTTTGAAGTCTCTACTTCTGTTACTGTTAATGTGAATAAAGCTGGTAAACTTTAGTCCGGAATAAAATAAACTCTTCCCATCCCTTTTCGAATGGAGTAAGAGCATCTTAAGTTGTGCTGTATTAGATATTATTGAATATTATAATATGATATTATACGATATATTTTATTTCAAAAATATGTCTCTATAAATAAATGGATTTGGACAATATTATTTTTATGGGTATGTATATGTTTCCACATGAATATGTTAAGAATTCAGAAGTATAATATGAAATCGAACTATATACAGTATGTGTGTGATTTGAATTTAAAAGTTAAAATGTAAAATAAAACAAATTGTATATATGTGGATCCTCAGTTTATCTATTTTTTCATAATTTGTTTATCCAAAAACAAATAACAGTTCCATCATCTAACTGCTAATATTAATTTTTTTTTTTTTTTTTTTTACCATCAAAACATATTGTTTTTAATTTTTTATAGTATTTTAATTACAAGTAAAAATGTTGTTTTCGTGTATACAAACTTTACATGGATGACGGTTTTTTCTCTTCTTTTGGACACACCATTCCATACACTTATCTGAATTAAAGAAAAGAATTTGATAAATTATACTCCTATAAAAATCAAAATCAAAGAAACATAGTTGAACTAAAAAATATGTTCACAAATCTATACTCTAATAAAAATCAAAAGCCAAGAAGTATAGTGACCTTAAATCCATACAAAACAAAAAGTTCTATTTATTTTGGATTGATCTGAAAAAGTTGGCCTGAAATTAGAGCGTGTACAAACACTATTACACAAAACAGAGTTACAATTGCATTAGAACCAGAGAGTTTTTTTTTTAATCTTTTCTGATATATATGTTATAACAATGATAAATGAGTTTTACTTAAAAATAAATTCAACTAATGTTTAAGGAGAAATTATTTACAAAATAGTAATACAACATAATGAAGTTTAGGTTATTTTTTTTTTTTTTTTTTTAAATCTTTAATAGAAACTTCTATTGAATGTTGCATGATTACCATACAGTACTATCTAATCGAATTCCTTTTAATTTTCACGATCATAACAATATTTAATCAGGAATTCATGAAAAAAAAAAATTAATTAATTTTCGATCGTAGCAGTTTTAGAAATGCGTGTAAGGAAATTAATTAATTTAGAAGGAAATTTTGGACTTGGGAGTTGAGAAGACGTTTTACTTGTTCAAACTTTTGATTGAATAATATTTTGATCATTCAAAGTTACAATTGACATCAATAATGTTGACGTCTTGGCCATGGCCAGGTGCAATATTTCATTATTGTAGTCATCGGTCATGACATAGTGTTTATATTATTTTTCTCGCTATATTAATTTGGGATGCCTTGTCACGGATCCACATCGGAAGTGCATTGGAGAGGTCTTAGACTTATAAGAAGGGAGTCTCTCCACCTAATGGGTTAACCTTTTAGGTGTGAAACTTCTAGCCCATGACAGTGATATTAAAGCAGATCCTGTTAGAGTCATGAAATTGACTCTATTTTGGTGATAAAAATACCCCATGTATGATTAAATTGAAGTATATTGAGACAATTAAAGAATTTATGAATTTATTCACGAAAATCGCTTCCTAATATTTTTCTTATGAATTTAACGTGTTTTGAATGATTTTGGAAAGTATATGAGTTGATATTAGGTTGTAGTTTATGGATTAAGGTTGATTTTGTCTCATTTATGCTGTTTAGGGGGTAAAATGTCATGTTTTAAGGGGCTAATTTTGTCACTTTTCAATTATGTAGGGACCAAACTGATATTTTGCAATTTGTTCTATAAAAGAAAAACCAGTTTGCGTGAACCAGGGGGGCTGTTCATCATCTTCTCCAAAGTGACCCTTGCCCGTCATTTTTGGCCATTTTTGGCACCTTGGCGACTCTTCGCTTCCTCGTACGAGATCGTCGCGTCCCATTGGGTCCGTCTGGACCACCACCGCGAATCACGGAACGTAGCTGCGGCGTTTCATCTTCCACCACCGTGACTGTTCGTCTTCCAGGCCAGTTTTGGCCGTTTTCGGCAATGTCCCAGCTCCCCATGGGTCGATCTCCCTTCCCCACGGTCGGATCTGCACTTCCCTAGCTTCAACCACCGCGAAAACCGTCGGAATTCGCGATTTTGCCGTCGCGCCTCTTCATCTTCCAGGGCCGGATCTGCTCATTTCCGGCGACTTCTCACCTCCCGGGGACTCCCGATCGAACTCTCATCACGAGCTTTCTATCGATACCTTTGGATCCCATTTCCGCCGTTTACGGAAGACCCACCTGAGAAAACTAACGTTTTCGGCCAAGGGTGCGGTGTCCATTATTCGGGTTGTCCGTGGTCGTTTTTCACCCCTTCTTCGCTTCATATGCTTATCCGGTTACCTCCTCTCCGCCATGGTCAACCGTTTCCACCGTTTCGGCCTCCGTCATCACCACCATGAGCGGCTAAGTTCCCGGTTATGCATTACGGCATGGCGAGATCGGGATTGACTCCACGACTCTCCTCATCGCCTCTCGACTAGTTGGATGAGCCCGGATTATAGGACATTTGGTAGTATTGTGCTTCGGATTATATTTGTTTTCGTTTCATGTTTGATTTCGATACTTTAATATGATTTGAGCATAACTTGTGATTAATATTGCTGTCCATTATGATTTAATGTTTTCATAGAACTTGCTGAATGATAAACGTTGGTTTGGAATAATTAAATGATGAATATTGCGTTTTGTTACTTCACATCGATTGTAATTGAGTTGTGTTCGGATTTAATTTAATTTCTCCTGTTGTTGCGTTTATTGTGAAGTTGGTTGATTGGATATTACGTGTTGACAAATTGTATTTGTTAATTGCGTACTAACTAGTGGTATTGCCTTGTAGCGTTTATCGACGTTCAATGATAGTCTTTAACCAATCGAACTTGAGTGATTGGGTGAGACAGGATAGATTATACCTAGAGTGTCGGGAAGCCATTTCATTGATTTACCTTGCCTTGTAGGTTTAGGGGATCGTAGAGGTTAGAGGAGAATTGTGTGAGTCGGTCTCGTGTCGAACCAAAACCGTAACGGCAACATTTTTATTATAAAGTCTTTATTTGTTTTAATTTCACTATTTCATTATTTGCATTTAGTCTATTTAGTTTCATTAATCCATTGCCAATTTCATTTCCGCTACTTAAAATACATTAGGTTGTTAGTCTTGCTCCCTGTGGATTCGATCCTGCTTACCGCTAACTACGGTATTTAGGTTTAATTTTTAGACCGTGACGATCGGGTCTAATAAAGAATTTGGCGCCGGCTTGTGAGCAACGCGCTTTTGACTTTGTGTGTTTGGGTAGTTATTAGTTTTTATTCTAGGTTTATTTTAGTCTTTGTTGTTTTGTTGTTTTGTTTGTATTATTTTCTTTCTTGTGATTATTTGTTTGGGTGAATTGTTTAATATTTGTGTCCCGTTTAGTTTGTCTCTTTGCATTTTTAGTTAATTATTTTGTTTTTAGGTTGTTTGTGTAATTTCATTTTTACTTCAATTTGTTTTATTTTATTTTCATTAGAATAGTTTCATTTGTGTTTGTTTTTGTTTTGCAGGAAAATTGCAATTGGGGAAAGGGGGAAAACAACCCCTGAAATTGGTGTCGTGAGCATTGAAGACCCTGCACGTCCCGATTGTGAAATTCTCTTAACCTTTGATTTTTTTTTTTTTTTTATTATTCCTAGGATTTAATTTTTGTCCTTAGTATTAAATTCTTTTAGGTTGTATTGATAAATTTAGTTTTGATTAAACATTTTGTTGTGTGAAATTTCATTGGTTATAGTTTCGTTAGATTTTAGATTTGTTTTTGTTTTGTTTCGTGTGCTTAGTAAAATTTGTTTCTTAGGTTTTGCATTTAGTTAATTTTCTTTGACATTGTTGTTGCGTTGCTTGTTGAGCCTTTTGTGTGTTTGGTTGGTGAATGCAAACTAGAAGGTCTTGTAACGAAGAGTTATTACCTTTGAATCTTGAAATTGAACGCACTTGTAAAAAGAATAGAAAACAAGCACGTAGGATGACTAACCAGGATGAACCCGCACATGTGCCCCTTAGCCAACATTTCGCACCCACCACCTACACTTCAGCCTCATGTATCCATATCCCCAATGTCCAGACACAACACTATGAGATCAAAACTAGTGTCATCCAATTGTTGCCAAATTATTATGGGAATTTAAATGAGGAGCCATACAAACACTTAGATGAATTTTTAGAGGTTTGCTCCACAGTTAGACTTCAACATGTGAATAAAGATGTCGTGCGCTTAATTTTGTTCCCATTTTCACTTAAGGATCGAGCCAAACAGTGGCTCAATTCTTTGGCAGCAAGGTCCATTATCTTTTGGACCAAAATGCAAGAAGGATTCCTAAAAAAGTATTATCCCATTGGCAAAACCAACAGCATACGACGAGCCATTACTAGTTTCGCTCAACTTAATGGCGAGGAATTTTATGAGAGTTGGGAACGTTTGAAGGAAATGCTTAGGAAGTGTCCCCATCACGCAGTCCCTAGGTGGCAATTAGTTCGTAGTTTCTATGACGGACTGACCGAGAGGCATAGGAATATGCTAGACACCTCTTGTGGAGGAACATTTACGCACAAGGACGAGAATGAGTTATGGCAACTCTTCGAGACCTTAAGTGAAAATTCAATGCACCACATTTCTGTGTCTAGAATGCCTATCTCGGGTGCAAAATGCCATCCAAGAAGGGTGGCGTGTATGAGGTGTCACGGTTAGATGACATTAGTTCCAAGTTAGATGTGTTGGCCCACCGATTTGACCAGTTGTATCTATACAAGGGCAACCTCTACACAATCATCTCGGAAGGCGAATCCGTGGGATGTTTTTTGCCATGCACTCCACTCTTGACCATCCGGTTGAGGAACCCGCCCTTTGACTCTTTGAGGAGCAAGTGCAAGTTGCACAAGGCTTCAGAGACTAATGATCCGTGCTCAACATATATAACTTTGGGTGGCGTAACCACCCTAATTTTTCATGGAAGCCACAACCACCTCAGAATGTCCCTAATAATATGTCATACAGGAACAATCCTTCCAATCAGCAAGGCAATTATAGGGAGCAACCTTCAATCCAACCACCCATCCAACCTAGGTTTCCACCTCCCATTTAGTAGCCTACTCCAGTGTCTAGTTCACTAGAATCAATGATGGCTCAAATGCTCCAAACCATACAGGAATAAAAAGCCGACATGAATGCTAGGTTCTAGGATTTAGAGCAGAATACCCAACTTCTACATTCCCATTCCCAATCCATTAGTAAGCTAGAGACCCAGATTGGTCAAATAGCCGAAGCAGTCAATAGGAGGGAACAAATCCAATTGCCTAGTCAAGTCATAGGTAACCCTAGTGGTTCTTCTCAACAGAGAGGGTTTTCCGAACAAGCTAAGGCCGTGATGACTTTTCAGAGCGGCCAAGAGCTAATTAGGCCGGAGAGGGAAGTAAAAGTCCAGGGTAGAGAAGAGGAAAGTCTAGGTAGAGACCAAGCCAAAGAGAGTGAGTGAGCCTCTTGTAGAGGTTAAGTGTTCGAGAGACCGGGTAAGGAAAAAAGTTGGGGAGAATGAACCATCCCCTACATCGTACATAGGAGAGCACCCTTTCCTCGGGTGCTTAGAGGCCCCCAAATGTTCCCACTACTAGGAAAAGCGCTAGGATGGATGAAATGATTGAGTTGTTTAAGCAGGTGCAGATTAACATTCCACTCTTAGATGCCATTAAGCAAGTACCTACTTATGCCAAATTCCTCAAAGACTTGTGCACGCAAAAGAGGAAAATGAAATCTCACACACCTAAGACTGTACATTTACCAAAAATGTAAGGGTGCAAATTGTCTCAAAACCGCATTCCCCCGAAGTTAAAGTATCCTGGAGCTCCTATTATTTCTTGTGTGATAGGTAATGTCACGATTGATAGAGCACTCTTAGACTTAGGGGCGAGTGTGAACTTATTACCCACTTTTATGTATGAACAGTTTAACTTAGGTGAGCTCAAGTCGACTGAAGTCATACTGCAGTTAGTTGACCGATCGGTCAAAATGCCTAGGGGCCTAATTGAGGACATGTTAGTTAAGGTTGAGGAACTATATTTTCCGGTAGATTTTCTTGTCTTAGACATGAAGTATATGAGCAGTGGAAGTATGCCATCAATTATTTTAGGGAGACCTTTTCTAGCAACGGCAAATGCTTGCATTAACTGTAGATTTGGAGAGATGGAAGTGTCTTTTGGGAATAGGAACCTGAGACTTAATGTGTTTAATGCTGGGTTAGGACCAATGTGTGAGGACGATAACGAGTGTTTCATGGTTGATGCTATTGACAGTCTAGTGGAGGCTCACGCCCCACAGATGTTATGTGATGATGCAATTTACACTCTTATGAATCCATTTGTTAAGGAGATATCTAGCTTGAGTGTCGTGTCTGAGATTCAGGAGGTTAGTGTGTATATAGCTAGTCGCCACTCTAGAGCGTCGACCTTGGAACATCAAGTATGAAACCTTACCACCTTTGTCTATGACGACACAACCGAGGTCAATTGAGTCTCCACCAGTCTTAGAGTTGAAGGCCTTACCTGATACTCTAAAGTATGTTTTCCTAGGACCCAACAAGACCTTACCCGTGATCATTGCCGTCAATTTAGATAGTGAGCAAGAGGAGAGATTAGTGGCGGTCTTGACAGCACATAAGGAAGCAATCGGTTGGTTGGTAGCCGATTTGCGAGGGTTTAGCCCTTCTTTGTGCATGCATCGCATATTTTGTGAGGAGAATGCTAAACCGATGCATGAAGCTCAAAGAAGGTTAAACCCGAACATGAAGGAGGTGGTGAAGAAAGAGGTGATCAAATAGCTTGATACGGGTATCATTTACCCTATATCCGACAGCCAATGGGTGAGTCCAACCCATGTTGTACCTAAGAAGAGTGGCCTCACCATTGTTGAAAATGAAAAAGGTGAGCGAATTCCTACCTGTACTCCTACAGGATGGAGAGTTTGCATTGACTATAGGAAGCTCAACCTAGCCACTAGGAAAGATCATTTACCGCTCCCATTTATTGACTAAATCCTAGAAAAACTCAAGAGGGCAAGCTTTCTATTGTTTTCTGGATGGCTATTCCGGATATAACCAAGTACCAGTTGCCCCCGAAGACTAGGAAAAGACCAAGTTTACATGTCCTTTTGGTATATTTGCCTTTCGTCGTATGCCCTTTGGGTTGTGCAATGCACTAGCAACGTTTCAAAGGTGCATGTTATCGATATTTTCTGACATGGTGGGTCAATTCCTTGAAGTCTTCATGGATGATTTTTCTGTGTTTGGTGCATCTTTTGATGATTGTCTCGAAAAACTTGAGTTGGTGTTAAAACGTTGCAAAAAGACAAATCTTGTTCTTAGTTGGGAAAAGAGCCATTTCATTGTTCAAGAGGGAATTGTCTTAGGTCATGTAGTTTCCAAGGAGGGGATATCAGTGGATAAGGCAAAGGTAGAGTTGATTTCTCAACTACCACCGCCTTCATCGGTCAAACAAATTAGATCTTTCCTAGGCCATGCAGGATTTTATAGGCGTTTCATCCAGAATTTTAGCAAGATCTCCAAGCCTTTGTGTGATTTGCTTGCTAAAGATGTGCCATTTGTTTTTGATGACTCTTGTATGATTGCCTTTACCATTTTGAAGGAAGCGTTGACCACAGCATCCATCATGCAACCTCTTGATTGGAACCTACCTTTTGAAGTGATGTGTGACGCGACTATGCCATTAGTGCACTCCTTGGCTAATGGGGGAATAAAAAGCCCGTTGTGATCTACTATGCAAGCAAGACCCTCTCCGATGCTCAATGTAATTACACCACCACGAAGAAAGAGTTGCTTGCAGTAGTGTTTTCCCTTGATAAGTTCCAGTCTTATCTTCTTGGGTCTAGGATAGTTGTCTTTACAGACCACATTGCAGTTAGGTATTTGTTAGCCAAGAAAGACACTAAGCCTAGACTAATTCGATGGATTTTGTTGTTGCAAGAGTTTGATCTAGAAATCAAAGATAAAAAGGGTAGTGATAATGTGGTCGCCGACCACTTATCTAGACTCTTTACAGAGTATGTCCCTGGTCAATGTTTGAATGAATCTTTCCCCGATGAGCAACTGTTTGCGATATCCTAATCCAAAGCACCTTGGTATGCCTATATAGTCAATTACTTGGGCTGTAGGGACAATTACCATTAGGGTGGACCAAAACTCAGAAAGATCATTTCTTTGCAACCATCAACATTATTTTTGGGAAGACTCAGACTTTTTCAAGGTGTGTGCAGACCAGATAGTTAGGAGATGTGTTCTCGACCACGAGTTTAGTAGTGTACTTGCATTTTGTCATTCTTATACTTGTGGTGGTCATTATAGTGGCAAGAGGACCGCTTTAAAGGTCCTCCAAAGGTGGTTTCTATTGGCCCTCTCTTTTTCGTGATGCATTCTTTTTATTGTCGTGTTTGTACTTCATGTCAAAAAGTAGGGAATATTGGTAGACGAGATATGATGCCCCGAATCCTATTTTGATTGTGGAAGTGTTTGATGTGTGGGGTATTGATTTCATGGGTCCATTTCCCTCATCTTTTGGCTTTGAATATATCTTGCTTGTAGTTGATTATGTGTCTAAATGGGTAGAAGCCATTGCCACTAGGACCAATGATCATAAGGTGGTCGTCAACTTTGTTCAATCGCACATCTTTAGCCATTTCGGTCATCCGCGTGCCATCATCAGTGATGGTGGCTCACATTTCACCAATAGCCACTTTGGCTCACTATTGAAAAAGTACTCAATCACCCATCGAGTTGCCACACCTTATCACCCTCAAACTAGTGGACAAGTGAAACGTGCTAATAGGGAAATTAAGACTATCTTAGAGAAAATGGTACGACAATCGTGAGGGATTGGGTCAATGCGTCAATTATGCACTTTGGGCCTATCGAACCGCATATCATACCCCTATTGGCATGTCCCTTTATCGGTTAGTTTTTGGGAAAGCATGCCATTTACCTATAGAACTTGAACATAAAGCATGTTGGGCCACAAGGAAATTCAATTTTGATATGACCACGGCCGGTGACCATAGGAAACTCCAACTTTCGGAGTTAGATGAGCTAAGACACGAAGCTCATGAGAACTCTCGTATCTCTAAAGAGAAAACTAAAGCTTTTCACGATAAACACATTGTTAGGAAGTCATTCTCTCCTAATCAAAAAGTGTGGCTCTTTAACTCTAAGCTTCGCCTCTTTCCGGGGAAGCTTCGGTCACGATGGGATGACTCTTTTATTGTTTCAATGTTTTCCCTCACGGAGCTGTTGAAATCCGAAACCCAAAAACGGGACAAGTTTTTGAGGTGAATGGCCAAAGACTTAAACCTTATGTCGATGGCATTAATGATGGAGAGGTGATTGAGGAGTGTTCTTTATTAGAACCACATTAGCCATGTCAGTGCACTGAGTCTGGCTGAAGACTTTAAACTTAGCGCTTGTGGAGGCAACCCACCTTTGTAAATATGTTTTTATTGCTTTTATGTTTTTGTTGTTTTTGTCTTCGCAGGATTATCATGTTTGGAAACTCATTAACTAGTCCAAGGCTACGCTTATGCATGCTCCACAAACTCTGTTGATGACAGCCCCACCATTGTTCCTCAGGTTGTATCTCTCCACCTTACATGCTATTATTGCTAGATTTCTTGTTTCTCAAATATGTTGGAGGATTTTAATGTTATTGATCATATTGCCATTTGAGATCATTTGATGCTAAGTTGGGGAGGATATTTGTAGTTGTGGGTCATTGAGGACAATGACATTTTAAGTCGGGGAGTGTTGATTTGATTTTATATTTTTGTGAAATGTTGTTGATGATGCTTTTATGGAGATTGTGATAGCTTTGTGAAGTGTTGTTGATAAGACTTTTGTGGAGATTGTGCTCAAAGTTTTGTGGCATGACGATGTTTTTGTTGAAAATATGTTGAATCTTATTCTTGTAAGTCCAAAAGTGGTTAAAGTGAGTTATTTTTAAAATTTTTTTATGAATTCATGCATAATTACCATTTTAGAAGCAATTAAAGTGCTAGTTGAAAGGTTTTGTGAGGTTTTTGAAAATTTTTTGTGCAACATGGTTTTAAACATTGAACTATTGGTTCTATTTTGTGCTAGGTTTGTCCATAATTATGGTTAGACACTGTTTTGTGTAAATGTCATGTGTTTTAGTGTCTATGCAAGTCTCCCACATACTTTACATGCCCATGGAGCAAAGTTTCATTTATTATCTTGCGTGTGTTAAAAGTGCTTAAATGTTGCTTGATGATTTGGTTTTGATTTGTAGCCTAGTTGACTCGAGTGAGTACGCTCGAGGGGTGTTCTACACCTAATCCCTTAAAGCTATCTAGCTTGGGAGCGGTTGGCCTAAAGCTCATTACATGGGTCCTTTAGAAAGCTTAAGAAATCATTACATAGATCATGAGCTTTATAAAAAAAAAAAAAAAGGAAATAAAGAAATAAAGTCTTGACTTGTAGCCTAGTTGGTTCGAGTGAATAAGTTCGAGGAGTGTTCTACACTTAGTGCCCTATAGCCATCTGGTTTGGGGAGTCATTGACCTAAAGCCCGTTACACAGACCTTCCAGAAAGCTTAAGAAGTTAAGATTAAATAAATAAATAAATAAATAAATAAAAATACAAGTGATGAATGAAAAGAAATTATATGTCAAAATCTTGTGTGGAAAATGAGCATTATGTTGCATGTACATAAGTTGGGGAGCTTTGCATGACATTTTAACTTTGTGATATGAATATGAAATGTGTGTTTGAGAAGCTTGAATGGAGATAGGCAAATCTTGACAGAAACTTTAGTTCATTATTTAGGATTGTGTTGTTTGCTTGTTATGTTCAAATTCTTCATTTTACCTTTTGATGAATATCTTGGTTGTTGATGAATATGGTTGTGTATGATTTTGCGAGAATGTTGAAAGAGTTCTTTTAACTTTACTCGAAGATGAGCAAAGAGTAAGTTGGGGAGTGTGTTAGAGTAATGAAAGTGACTCTATTTTGGTGATAAAAATACCCCATGTGTGATTAAATTGAAGTATATTGAGACAATTAAAGAATTCATGAATTTATTCACGAAAATCGCTTCCTAATATTTTTCTTATGAATTTAATGTGTTTTGAATGATTTTGGAAAGTATATGAGTTGATATTAGGTTGTGGTTTATGGATTAAGGGTGATTTTGTCTCATTTATGCTGTTTAGGGGGTAAAATGTCATGTTTTAAGGGGCTGATTTTGTCACTTTTCAATTATGTAGGGACCAAATTGATATTTTACAATTTGTTCTATAAAAGAAAAACTAGTTCGCGTGAACCAGGGGGGTTGTTCATCATCTTTTCCGGCGACCCTTCGTCTTCCATTTTCGGCGACCTCCGACGACTCTTCGGCTTCCTCGTGCACAGATCGTTGTCATCCCATCGTCCCGGACCACCACCACGAATCCACTTTAACGCATGCCGGCGTTTCATCTTCCACCACCGCTGACCCCGCTTCATCTTCCAGGCCAGTTTTGGCCGTTTTTTGACGACGTCTCAACTCTCCAAGGGTCGATCTCCCTTCCCCACGGCCGGATTTGCACTTCCACAGGCAAGCCACGAAAACCATTAAGGAGAAATTCGTGATTTTGCCTGAAGGGCCTCTTCATCTTCCGGGGAGGCTAGATCCTGCTCATTTCCGCTTGACTTCTCACCTCCCCGGGACCTGATCTGAACTCCCCCATCACCGAGCTTTCCATCGGTACCTTTGGATCCCATTTCCGCCACCGTTTTTCGAAAGACCAATCGAAAAATTAACGTTTTCCAATGAAGTGCAGCTGTTCGTATTTCGGACTGTCCGTTGGTGCGTTTCACCCCTTCGCATCATATCTCATGTCCGGTTACCTCCTCTCCGCCATGGTCTGCTTAACGTTTCCCACCTGCGATCTCCGTCATCACCACCATGAGCGGCTAAGTTCCCGGTTGTCTGTTACGGCATAGGCGAGATCGGGATTGACTTCACGACTCTCCTCATCAGCTCTTGACTAGTTGGATGAGCCCGATTATAGGACATTTGGTAGTATTGTGCTTCGGATTATATTTGTTTTCGTTTCATGTTTGATTTCGATACTTTAATATGATTTGAGCATAACTTGTGATGAATATTGCTGTCCATTATGATTTAATGTTTTCATAGAACTTGCTGAATGATAAACATTGGTTTGGAATAATTAAATGATAAATATTGCTTTTTATTACTTCGCATCGATTGTAATTGAGTTGTGTTCTGATTTAATTTAATTTCTACTGTTGTTGCGTTTATTGTGAAGTTGGTTGATTGGATATTACGTGTTGACAAATTGTATTTGTTAATCGCGTACCAACTAGTGGTATTGCCTTGTAGCGTTAATCGACGTTCAATGATAGTCTTTAACCAATCGAACTTGAGTGATCGGGTGAGACAGGATAGATTATACCTAGAGTGTCGGGAAGCCATTTCATTGATTTACCTTGCCTTGTAAGTTTAGGGGATCGTAGAGGTTGGAGGAGAATTATGTGAGTCGGTCTCGTGTCGAACCAAAACCATAACGGCATCATTTTTATTATAAAGTCTTTATTTGTTTTAATTTCACTATTTCATTATTTGCATTTAGTCTATTTAGTTTCATTAATCCATAGCCAATTTCATTTCCGTTACTTAAAATACATTAGGTTGTTAGTCTTGCTCCCTGTGGATTCGATCCTACTTACCGCTAACTACGGTATTTAGGTTTAATTTTTAGACCGTGACGATTGGTCTAACAGATCCGATCTGTCTTTAGGTGTCTTGTCAAGTATCCACACAGAGGGACCTCATGTGATAGTGGGTTCACTCGAAGGTGAGATAACGAGTAGACAAGGAGAATGAGCGGTGTCCTTAAAGGTAAGTAAATCTGCAAATGTCCTCCACATTTGGGAAAACTCACAAGTACAAGTGAAGGAAATGATTCAAAAGACGTCCACAATTTCCCCAAAAGTGAGACACTTAGGAATGTTACCATCCCCACCTTAGAGGTAGATGGTGAAAAAAACGCTGAGAAAAAATTTCACAATTTCCCCACAATCGTGATTTCTTACAGGCCAAATATCGGAATACCGAAAGGAATAGGGAGCCTTGTCGGTTTCCAAAAAATCTAGGCACAGATTCTCTAGAGACATAGCGACATTATCTTCCCACCTTAGCAAATGATTAATGATGAAGAAAATGCTTCGAATGAAATCCAAGATTTCCGCACAACTGAGGTTTCTTACGGATAAAAAATTGGAAAATTCAAAAGGAATAGGATGCTATGCCGATTTATGAAATATTTGAGCACAATTTCGAGGGACACTCAGACACGTTGTCTTTCCTATAAAGAAAAGCAAAGCAATTGAGAAAAGAGAAATGTCGTGTGACAGAGGATTTAGTGATTAGCTGAAAATTGAGTCTATTCTTCTTATTAATTGAAGAGAAAACTAAAACAGATTACATATATATGAAGCAGCTTTACTCTTTTGTTCTCCTGCTAAAACTACACTTAGTAAGAAGAAAACAAAAATGACAGCATATTGGACTTAAGTGTAAACAGCCAAACGGCGGCGTATTCTAAAGAAGCTGCATTTTCCTTTTGACTCTCACTGGTCAACATTCCCCCTCAAACCAGACCACATGGGAATCAAGGAAGGTTTTCTATGTCATTTTAGCCCTACTTCTACAACACTTTCACCACAGCTGCTATTTCTGCTTCTCCAACATTTCTTAAGCAAATTGACAGCAATTCTCATAGTACCTTCAAAAGACTTAAAAAAACAAGAAACAGTCCATCTACATAATACTCTGCAAATTTCTACATCATTTTACATAACACTCTGCAAACTTTCACAATTTCTTCTGCAAACTTTCACAATTTCTTCAAGAAACTGATGACCAATTTCTGAACTGCAAACAACTTTACTATCAACATTTCTGAGACAACTTCACTGTAACAATTCTTATTTGTTTATTCAATCTAACTGTCAACACATTAATCTTTAAGAACTTTTGCCAGCAAACAACTTTACTATCAACATTTTTTAGACAACTTCACTCTAAATAATTCTGAATTCAATCTAACTGTCAACACAGTAATCTTTAAGAACTTTTGCTTTCAGTCCAACTATCAACACAGTAGCCTCTCCATTCAATCCAACTGCCAACACAGTAACCTTTGCATTTAGACCAACTACCAATCATAACATCTTCTACATTCAGACTAACTGCAAACATAACATCTTTTGCATTCTTCCACAACAGATCACAATGCATATGAAAGGATAGTTTATACACTAGTTCATAAACGATGAATTTTCAACCCAAATTAACTACAAACACAGTAGCTCCTACATGATTTCACAACTCAGCAACACACACAACAAAGCAGTTCTGCATCATTTCATAATTCAGCAACACACACAACAAAACAGTAATGCACCACAACTCAGCAATACACACAACAGAGCAGTTCATCTCAGTAATCATCAAATGTAGTTTTCAAAATAATTATGCACCACATCTCAGCAACACACACACAACAGAGCAATTTTGCACGATTTCATAATTCAGCAACACACACAACAAACCAGTTCAGCACCACTGATGGGAATGTAAAATGTTATATTTACCCCCCTTAATGTTTAGTCTTTTATACGTATTTTTTGCCTAAATGTACTCATTATTATTCTATTTTGATTTAGGATGCAAATGGAGGTGTTAATTGCAAAACAGAACTAATTAAGTGAATTCGGACAGTTTCGATGTTGTTTCATAATCTGGGCATAACTCTCTCATCCGAGCTCCGATTGAGATGATTCAAAATGCTGTGGAACGCTAAGAAATATATATACAACTTTCATGTTTTGAGTTTGGAGAGATACTCACTGAATCAAGGTTGTAATCGAGCTTGAAGTTGATGCATCTGCACTGGACGTCCTGGAGCATTCTGCCTTGTCATGCAAATCAATTAGGCAGTTTATTATTGGAAGATTTGAGGACATGTGGCACACAAGTTACAGCTCAGAATCACCACTTTTCTATTTTATTTTAGGATTTTATCTTATTTTAAATTAATTAGAATCAAATTAGGATTAATGTTATTTTAGTATATTAGAATATTTCTTTTTAGGAGATTGAGTGGGATTCAAATACTTGAACTGGATTTTTGCTAAGGGGATGAGTTTAGGTTTTGGAAAAAGGGGACCACGCCTCTCTCTTCTCTTCCCTGCAATTTTTCTTTCTTTTTGAGTTTTTGTTTATGGCCATGAGCGGCTAAACTTTTGTAACTTGGTCGAAGGAAACAGAGACCTCTAATCAACCAACTGTGAGGTCTAATCTATTTTATTTTAGTGTTCAATTTTCGTGTTTGAGTATTGAATGTTATTCTGTGCATATCTTCATGATTGATGCATTTAATTACTAGGAGGCCTGCTAGTGGATTATTTGTTGCAATCTCCTGCTAAATTTGATATCAAATCCGTAATTGTTTGATCCCTCTAACTTGTGAAGCAATTAGGGTTAATAATTTGCTACGTCAGGAATTAGTAATCTTAAGAGGAACATTCAACTAAATTAAATACAACCGCTTGTGTTTGTGTTGTTTAGCTTCATCGATTTCTCTAATTCTTAAACGCCATTAGATTAAATCTTCACGCTTGTCTAGGGTTGTTTAATGGTAAGATTAATTAAGATCGCTTGTTTCCTAATTAATTACAATTAAGGAGAGATAGGAAAATAGTTCCAACGGTGAATATTTAAACAAGAATTGATTTATTTTTGCATCAATGATCAGTTGTAAGATTCCGATGGTGGATGTTGATAGAGACCAAGTTTCGTTATATTAATTGATTTTGATTTAAATTGTTTTTGTTTTGATTTTTTGCCAAGACTGCCGTTTCGCTTTTACTCAAAACCCCCGCCTTTGTTCACATCATCGAAAAATTCGGCTAGACACTCACTCTTCATGGGATCGACCCTTACTTATCCTATTTACAGTTTAGTAGTTAGGTTAGAAAGGTTATTAATCTTGGTTGCCTACGACAGCACACCACCACAACTCTGCAATACACACAACAGAGCAGTTCATCTTAGTAATCATCAAATGCAGTTTTCACCTTAGAATGAGTTACATCTGCTTTGCTCTTAGTTCAAGAAATGAGCAAATTGATAATGCTTTAGTAAGAACATCAGCTATTTGTAACTTGGATGGGACATACTGAATTGCTAACTTTTTTGCTAATACTTGCTCTCTAATATAGTGAGCATCAATCTCAATGTGTTTGGTTCTGGCATGAAACACAGGATTGGATGCAAGCACTCTAGCACTAACATTGTCACACCAAATGACTGAAGCAGTGTGAAAATTCAGTCCTAGTTCATGAAACATACTTTCCAACAAGGCTACTTCTGTGTATGAACTAAAGCCCTATATTCAGCTTTGGTGGAAGAGAGTGCAACAACCTTTTGTTTCCTAGAGCTCTATTGTATCAAGTTTGGTCCTAGGTAAACGCAATATCCACTTGTGGACCTTCTATCTTTAAGATTTCCACCCCAATCAGCATCTACGTAACACTCTATATGTAGTGCATTTGTTGGTTTGAACAATAGTCCAAAGTCTATAATTCCTTTGATGTACCTTAAAACCCTTTTGCAAGCTTGCCATTGAAGTTCAGTGGGAGCCTGTAAAAACTTACTTAACTTATTCACAGTAAAGCTAATGTTAGGTCTAGTAAGCGTTAAATATTGGAGTACTCCTATATTGCTTCTGTATAGATTAGGGTTTTGGAATAGTTCACTGTCATTAGAACTCAATTTAACTCCAACAGTCATGGGTGGAGGACAAGAATGTGCTTCCATCATTTTGGTTTTGATGAGAAGATCTGAAACATACTTAGACTGTTTGATATGAAGACTAGCCTGTGTTCTTGTTGCTTTCAGCCCGAGAAAATACTTAAGTGACCTAAGGGTTTTTAGAGCAAAATCATCATTAAGATTTCTCATCAGGTTGCTAATAAACTCTCCATCTGAACCAGTAATCAATATATCATCGACATACACCAGAATACAAGTAAAACTTGAATTCTGTTGGAGGCTAAATAAGCTTGAATCAGAAACTGAATTTTTGAATCCTTTAAGCTAAAGAGCTATTTTCAACTTATCAAACTAGGCTCTTGGGGCTTGCTTAAGGCCATAAAGTGCCTTATTAAGTTTGCAAACAGCATGTGGAAAGGACTGGTCCTCAAATCTAAGAGGTTGCTTCATATACACAATTTCAGTTAACACCCCATTCAAAACTCATTGTTGACATCAATTTGCTGCACATCCCCCCTTTTGTGACTGCAAGTGTCAAGATAATTCTAATGGTGGAGGGTTTAATTACTGGACTGAAAGTTTCAAAATAATCCAGTCCAGGGGTTTGTTAGAATCCCTTAGCAGCCAATCTTGCCTTATACTTCTACAGAGAGCCATCAGCATTATATTTGACTCAAAAAAACCATTTATTTCCAACTATATTCATATCTGGTGATGGTGGAATAAGGGTCCAGGTTTTGTTAAGAACAAGGGCATCATATTCACATTTCATTGCTGCCTTCCAATTGTTACTACAAAGTGCTTGACACTGAAATTGGTTCTGATTCAGCAGTTTCAGACCATCAATTAGGTATGCTATGTGCATACTATCTTGATCAGGAGGGACAGATTGTAACTAAGCAGATGACTTAGCTCATGTGACCATAGGATGAGTGTTAACTGGTGCTAAAACAGTGTGAGGAACATGAGGAACACATGTTCTGACAAGACTAGAATCAACTGAACTACCAGGATACTGAGAAGAGGTAAGATCAGCAACAAGTGGATAGGTGATTGGAGCTACAACAGGTAGTGAGACAGTAGGTGATTGAGAAGAGTTTGATGTGTCATTTGGTGACTAATTGATTAGTGATGGAGATGTGTATGGCATAGCTGGTGTAATGTGTGTGGAGAAGAAGATTTAAATGTATTGTTTGAAGTGTTTTGATAATTGGAATTAGTAGAGTAATTATCACCGTAATCAGTATGAGAATTAACAAAATTATAAGGATTCTTACCAACTATTGCATTGTCAGAACTGGAGTTGTCTAGGGAGCAAGATACTGTAGAGGAATTAGGGGCAACAAAGAATTTAATGATAGTAGGTTGAGCTGAAGTTTTAGTGGTAGTTGATTGAACTAAAGGTTTAGTAGCAGCTGATTGAGTGGAAGTTTTAGGTTGAGCTGAAGGTTTAGTAGCAGTAGGTTGAGTAAACACAAAGGGAAATGACAAAACAGAAGCATGGCAAGGAGTGTCAAGGACACACGACTGAGGTGAAGCAGAAGAAGACTGGGCTTTTGAAGAAAAGGCTGAACCACTCGTGGCAAAAGGAAATTCAGACTCATTAAACTGAACATTAGGCGTGATTACAAGTTGTCCATCAAGTTTTAAGCACTTGTACCCTTTATGTATTAAGCTAAATCCTACAAAAGTACACTTTGTTGAATGGAAATCAAATTTATGTTTGTTAAAACTCCTAAGATAAGGAAAACAAGAACAACCAAATACTCTTAAGCTTTCATAAATAGGAACCTGATGAAATAAAGTTTGATATGGAGAGATATTCTGGAGTACAGTAGTAGGCATTCTATTAATTAGATAAACAGTTGTTTCAAAAGCAAGCCACCAATACGACAAAGGCATAGAAGCATGAGTAAGCAAGGTAAGTCCTGATTCTACAATATGCCTATGTTTTCTCTCACTCCTACCATTTTGTTGATGTACATAAGAACAAGAATACCTAACCTGAATTCCTTGCTCAACTAAGTATGGGAGAAGGGCTTTGTATTCACCACCTTGATCAGATTGCAAGTACTTAATCTTGCATCCAAATTGCCTTTCAGCAAGGTAATGAAACTTAATAAATATATACCGTACTTCAGCCTTGGTTTTGAGTGGAAACAACCATGTAAAACGACTATAATCATCTACGAACTGAACATAGTATTTAAATCATTCAGTGGAAGGACAAGAGGCAAGACCCCAAACATCACTGTGTATTAATTCCAAGGGAGAAGTGGCATGTGAGTGAGAAATTGGAAAATTGTTTTGATGTAGCTTGCCTAATTGGTAGGCATCATAGAATGCGAAGTTGGAGTTCAGAGAAGTGTTTAGTTTTAAAGGAAATTTAGGTTGCAAAGTGGTTAAAATTTGATGTTGCACTTTGGAGTGTGGATGCCCCAAACGTTTGTGCCAAACCATAATATCAATGGTATGCAATTTTGTAGTTAAACAATGCAAATCAGAATCAGAAAAGACAGTTTTAGTACAAGTATTAATGTTACTCAAATTAGAAACAGAATTTTCAGTACAAATATTAGTGTTACTCAAATCAGAAATAGAATCAGTTTTACTATCAATGCAAGAAGCAATACATTTTGAGATGTTATCACATATTGTGTTATTGTCAGGACTTTTATTATCAACAAGTGAAGTGTAGTTACTGATACTAGAACTAACAAAAGCATCCGAACTAACAGTAACATTAGGACTAACATTAGACATAGTAGGGTTGTCATCAGATAGACTACTGCTAGAACAACCTGTTTTATTACAAGAACTGAGCCTAATTTTCCCATCGGATAGACAAGATTCAGAATGATTAACAGAGTTGACACGCATGTTGAAAGGGAAATTTGTGGTACTATGTTAGGGGTCGCTTGAGGACATGTGAGGTATGAAGGAAGGCAGGATGGAGAAGGCATTTAGTTGGTATAGGCCACCCTTAAGGTCTCCTTGCAGTAGTATTGCTCCGGTGGATTTGTCCTTGACAACACAACAGTGAGCATTAAATTCCACTATAACATTGTTATCTTTAGTGAATTTAGAAATGGTAAGTAAATTCTTTGTGATTTTGGGAACACACAAGATGTTTTTAAGATGCAAACATTTAGTATGTAAATTGCTAGGTGGAAAGGTATGACCAGTATGGGATATTTTTAGATACTCACCATTGCCAACCTGAAGTTGATCACTTCCACTGTAGTTCTTACTAGTATTCAGATGATGCAGGTCTGCAGTGACATGATCCGTAGCTCCAGAGGCCATATACCACACTAGTTCAGTTGGGGGTTAATGATGTAGCAAGTGTAGGTTGTGGATTTGATGGTAAAGAGTGATGTATAGAGGTGTTGTAGTGATGATTAGGAGCAGGTACAACAGGAGTTGTCCCAATAAAACCTTGAGAATCAACAGCTGCAAAGTGGGCTTGATTCTGACTATAAAACTTTTGACTAGGAACTCCAAAGGCAGCATTACTCATAGTGCCAGAACCTTGCATACCAAATTGTGAGGTTTGTGAAGAACCATCCAGTTGATGATGAACAGTTCCTATAGAACCAAATTGTGAACTAGGAGCACCAATCTATGAACCAAAGCCAAGCTGTGGAAAATTTGAACCAGCAGTGCCAAATTGGGAACCAACAATGTTAAAGGAAGAACCATAAGAGTGTGCATTATGTAGTTGACCACTATAAGAGTGTGCACTATGTGGTTGATAAGATAGTTCCTCATCGTAAGAGATAGGTTGCTGTGATACATTTCCAACTGGAGATTGCAGCATGCTTGTATAAGCAGAATTGTATCTGTGATAGCATTGGCCTACTGAGTGTCCTGCTTTATTACATAGTTGGCAGATGAGTCTTCCTCTTCCAGTACCTCTACCCCTTCCTCGGCCATAAAATGTTCCTCCACTTTTAGAAGGCTGATTGTTATACACATGAGGACTGTAGGTTTGAGGGTGAGATGTAGGTATAATAGGAAGCTGGGGATAATTGGGATTACCTAGAGATATTAGAGAGGGTATACCACTGTAAATAGAAACTTTATCAGGTTGGTGACTTGTAGTATCAGATTTTGAAGGGATACTAATGTTGTTGTTAGGATTACCGGCTGAGGCAAGGTGAGTTGAACAGTTATACAAATCAACTGAATTGAATTTCTCTAGTCGAATTTCATACTTTTGAAGTAAAAATTGGGCTTCCCGAAGTGTAACCGAGTCAAATTTTGACTCAATCCTGGAAGTGAGGTTTACTACTACTGCATCAAATTCAAGACCAAGTCCATCCAGGACATATTGTAAAATATCCTCATCAGCTATTATTAAACCACTGGCAGATAAACTTTATGCTATCTCCTTTATCTTCTTGATATAGTCACCTACACTTAGATTGCCTTTTTGTGTTGTCCGAAGTAGGTTTTTGAGGTGCAAACCTCTAGCTTTAAAATAAGTAATGCATTCATTTTCTAAGGCAAACCATATCTCAGCAGAGGTTCTACATTTCGACACAAATCCAAACATACTTTCTGAGATTGACGCTAAGAGCCAACTCACTAGGACCTTATTAGTTCTTTTCCATAATATGTAGGTAAGATTCAATTTTTCATCTATCGAAACACTACTCGCTCTTACTGTATTACCAACTTGACCTAACTCTTGTTCAATAGTAGAATAAAAAATTAACAAAGGAGAAGGATATGAAACTCTACCGAGAAGATGTTCTTCGAGTTCGTGTAAACCAATGGTAGACAGAACTTGGGAGCTCCAGAAACGATAATTGTTCTGAGTAAGCTTTGGATTTATGACTTGTAAGCTAATAGTTAAAGCCGAAGCAGTGCGATTAGAAGATTGCTTCAACATTTTGTCAGAATTGTTGAAGGAGTTGGAGGAATTCGTCATTGACGCAAGTTAGTAGCTCTGATACCATATAAAGAAAAGCAAAGCAGTTGAGAAAAGAGAAATGTCGTGTGACAGAGGATTTAGTGAGCTGAAAATTGAGTCTATTCTTCTCATTAATTGAAGAGAAAACTGAAACATATTACATATATACGAAGCAGCTTTACTCTTTTGTTCTGCTGCTAAAACTTCACTTAGTAAGAAGAAAACAGAAACAATAGCATATTGGACATAATTGTAAATAGCCAAGCGGCAACGTATTCTAAAGAAGCTGCATTTTCCTTTGACTCTCACTGGTTAACATTTCCCACCTCAACGGTAGATAAATGGTGAAGAAAACGCTTCGAAAAAAAAGTCCACGTCTTCCCCACCTGTAGGATAAATGGTGAAGAAAACGCTTAGAAAAATGTCTATGATTTCCCCACAATCGAGATTTCTCATAGACAAAAATAAAAAAAACCAAAGGGAATAGAACTATATCAGTTTTCAGAAAATCTTGGCACAAATTCTAAAGACATTCAAATGCATTATCCTCTCCACCTTAGCAAAGGATCTATGGTGAAGAAAATGCTGAAAAAAAAATCCACAATTGCCTCACAATCAAGATCCATTACAGAATGAAAATCGGAAAATCAAAGGGAATAGGGTGCTATATTAGTTTTTGGAAAATCTGAGCACACATTCTGAGGATGCTTAGACATGTTATCTTCCCCTGCTAAGTGAAGGATAGATGGTGAAGAAAACACTTTGAAAAAAGTCCACAATTTCCCCACAATGGGGATTTGTTTCGAGCTAAAAATCGGAAAAACCAAAGGGAATACAATGCTCTCACGATTTCTAGAGAATTTAGGCATAAATTCTTGAGACGCTTAGATACATTATCTTCCCCACCTCAATGGAGGATAGATGGTGAAGACAACACTTCGAAAAAAGTCCACAATTTCCCTAATATCGAGATTTATTATTGGCCAAAAAATCTAAAATACCAAAGAGAATTGGGTGCTATGTTAGTTTCCGATAAATCTAGGCATAGATTCTAAAGACATTTTGACATGTTATCTTCCCAACCTCAATGAAGGATAGATGATGAAGAAAGCGCTTCAAAAAAAAAGTCTATAATTTTCTCAATATCGAGATTTCTTATGAGCCGAAAAATTGAAAAAACCTAAAGGGAATCTGGTGCTATGTCGGTTTCTGGTAAATTAAGTCTTGTAATTTAATTCAATAAAAGTTTTATTTTATTTAATAGTTTGAAAGTTTCTTTTGATTTTATGGTTGGTTCTATGGCGTATTTTTATGGCCAACAACTATGTTTTTGACAGTAAATATGAGGTGAATCCTATAATGTTTAGACCAAGATTTTACTCTTAACATTTTAGAAAATTATTTTTCACAAATATACTAGAAAGATTTTGTTTTATGGTTGTTATAGGGGTTCATATATAAGAGTGCACGCTTGTAGAACCAATAAGTTATTGTATCTTGAAGGTTAGACCGCCATTATTTTTGAGTCTATTTTGCACCAGGACATTGTCCTAAAGGGGTGAAATCTATCCCCGTAAAACAAGACAAGGCTTGCTTCTACACTGCTCGTTTTTGCGGAGGAAAAACTCATTTTAGCCCATCCTCAAGGCCTGGTCCAAGACTTGATTGTCCAAATTTGTTGCTGCTGTGGATTGTATATCTGCACACAAATAGGCCTAGTAGGATGGGTCCTCTTTTGAAAAAGATTACCCAGAATGATCCACTATCAAAGTCCACGAATAAGGTTTTCAGGCTTTTTGAATTATATTCTTACCATAATATTATTATTATAATTCCAATATAGAGCTGGCAGATTGATATTTAATTGAATAAAATTATAAAATGGTAAATAATGATTTTTTTTTCAAGTTTAATAAAAAAATTAATTTTTAAAATTTTAATGACATGTTTATTAAGAAAATTGGATGCAAAAAGAAAAGGCTGGTGAGGTGACCCCATTTAACAAAAACCAAAATAAATTATCATCTTCCTCCTATTGAATTTTGTCGAGTAATTTCAAACCTCTAAATTAAATAAAGACTTAAAAACTTAAGTATTCGTTAGAAATATGTTAGTTGACACAATTATCTTGTGCTAAAGATTAAAAAAATACTTGAGAATTCAGTGAAATTAATGTAGAAATCCTTGTGAGGACCAGTCCTAAGGCTGATTTTTTGGGACTGGTCCCAAATGCCTAAGTCTAATGTACACTTGTACAAAATACCAGGCCGGCCCAAGGGGTAGGCAGGTGAGGCACCTGCCTAGGGCCCCCCAAAAAAAAGCCCCAAAAATTGGCTCAAAATTATTTTAAGATTTTTTTAAATAGATTTACAGAAATACCATTAGGCCCAAAAAAATTTATAATTTTTTATCCAAACTGGTCCAAAGGGCCGCAAAAAAGCCGAAAAGGCCCAAATTCATTATAATTTTTTTACATAAATTTACAAAAAAAACCATGTTTCATATTTTCCATTCACACCCCTATATTAACTAAACTAGTTATTTAAATGTCTAAAATTTCAAAAGACCCATTCAATCCCTAAAATGATGAAAACATTGCATTTCCACCCCTCTACAGTGCCCTAGTGTCGTTGTCGACGTTAAAGTGATGATTCCGGTCAATTTTCTCACCAAAATTGACTGGATTCATCACTTAATCATTTTTGAAATGTTTTCCCAACCTTGACAACCCCCAATTTGGTCGATTTTTGCTGATTTTCGCAATCCATTTTCATTCTTCATGAAGGCGTGAAGGTACATGTACCCATTTCCGGCATGTATCCACTGTCGTTGACCTTCCTTGACACCACCATCTTCATTCCCTTAGCCCCCTCAGCCCCATCCCCAAAACCCCTCACTTACCTGACCCCGGTAGCCCGCTGTCCACCTCTCGCCCTCACAAAAAAGATTAGGTAATTTGGCTATATTATCAATTGAAAAAGATTTGATTTCTAAACTTGAATATAAAAATTTAATTAGTGATTTTGCATCTCAAAAGGCAAGAAAAATTAATTTGAAATAATTTTTTAATATATGCTTATATTATTAAAAGGGCCACAAAATAACTCTTGTCTAAGGTCACAAATATTCTTGAGATGGCCCTACAAAATACACAATTAAATAGAAAACCATTCTTCTCCATTCTTTCTCTCCGTTAGGCAATTTCTACTTAGTCTTCTCTTGCTTCTCTTGCCTTATTCTAACTGCTTAGTCCTCTCTTACTTTTTTTTGCCTTATTCTGATAGATTTCTAAATTTAACCGGTTTGTCATTACTAAAATTATCACTTTAAGTTGAAATTATTAATTTCTATAATTGAAAATTTTTCTACCTAAATCTTGTTCCCAAAAACATGAAATTCATAATTAAAATGGAAATTTTAAAAATAAGTGCAAGTTGCATATGTAGTCTCCCTTCAGCTGCCAACAATAAATATAAAACAAATATTCATCTTAGACTTTACCTTCTTCTTGTAGAAACACTGACGGAAAAGAAACACTAAAGAATAATTTTTAATTTAAAGTTATGAAAAAGATATTGAGTTAAGATATTCTTAGTTAAGATATTCTTGATAGTCTGGTTGAGCAACTAAAGACCAATCAAACGCACTTCTTCTTTATTCCTAAAGGCTAAAACATGTATATTGTTTAGAATATTTTGGATTCACCTCAATTAATTGAACTGAAACTTTTATAATTCAAAGTATAATGACACAAAGTACTTTAGATTGAGAGAATTTATCGATACATTTTTCTTACTTAGTGCACTAGTATATTATTATCATATTATTAATTTTCTAAGAGAGATGCCTTTCATACGGCTTCATAAGAATACCTAGCCTACCTATATAAACTAAAAAATGAATTTCCAGGAATATTGGTAAAATGGGAAATACTCTTTCGTTGAAGTGTGGTGAATTATATACATGCAAAATAATATGAAAAATATGAAAAGCGTGTACATAATAGAATACTTGTATTCTTTGAGCTGGCTGATTCTTGTGAAGAATACTTCTTCAAAAACTTTTTAAGGGATTTTATGCCTTAATTATGTGGTCCTCTTGAGTGAATATTGACGTAAGAGATTACCTTCTTTCACATATATGTCTCAATAAAAAAATCATTTTAATAATAAACATATGGGATAAATTTTTAAACCCCCTGAGGTTTGGCTAATAACCAAGAACCCCATTTTCTTCTCGGTTGTTGTCAGTTTTAATGGCTGTAATGCCACGGAGAGAGAGAGAGGATGTTGCTTGGGTTATGCGGGAAGGAGGGTTCTGGGCAGGGACGTAGGTAGAAATGAAACTTAGAGAGGCCAAAGTTTGAAGGAAAATTCAATTTTAAATTAAAATAATCACAAGCACAAGTTTTGTATTTATAATAAATTTTCATTACCTAATACAGTTATAATTTATAAAGTAATAGAAATTGAATTGAAATAGATCTTAATGTATTTTTTTTTTTTTAAATAGATATTACATTATATACATTGGCTAAAATTGAATTGATATATGTAAAATATCTATTCAAATAACCAAACATTTGTACAATTAAATCCATTTTTTTATAATAAATATAAAAATAGGTAAAACAATGTAGTCCTAAGAACCCATATTCCCCAATAAAAAAAAAAAAAAACAACAACAATAATACAAAATGGACCAATACATGTTAGTGGTCTCAAGGCCAACTCCAAAATAACTACAAAAAATATCTTTTTATTTCCTCCAGCTTCAATATATATATCATCACAAATAAAACAAATAAAATAAATGGGTACAATTTGTGGTCCCAATAACAATTTCATCCTCCTAAATCCTGATACATAATTTAATCTTAAACTTTCAAAATAAAAGAACACAAATATAAAATGTATTAGTATTATCTAACAAAGTGAAGAAAAAAGGGGTTTATCGGCTTGATACCCTGGTTCTGGGCATGGAAGGGAGCTTGCTGGGTGTGGCGAGGAAGAAGGGTGTTAAGGTCATTCACCTTCTATCCACTAAAACTAATGAAAAATGACAAACTACAGGGTGTTCTTAGTTATTATCCCATAAAAATATAGTAGCTCACTTTGAATTTAAGAGACAAAAAAAAAAAAACATTGGACAAGTTGAGTGTTACTGTGCGTGAGTAAAGACTAATTAATGACTTTGTACAGTTGCCACTTGACACTGAACGAAATAGAGGCAACAACGAGAAACGAGAATATAACGGGAAAATAAACAAATCAAAGCGAAATAAACAAAAGAAAATAACGTGCAATTTACCCCCTGGTTCACCCAATGTGGGCTACGTCCAGCTGAGTCAATATTATTGCAATATGTCTCACCTCTCTTGTTTACAATGAATGAATTGCCCTATGATTTGCTATCACACCCATAACAAGAGAAAAATATGTTTATATAATAGGTTTAAGAGACTAAACCTAGTTTTACAAGGATTCCTATTCCCAAGCCCAACCCAATAAGGAATTAGTAACTTAAAAGAAATCCTACAGCGGTTATACACGGAAAAGCCCAAAATTGCCTACGAGCAAGCGGGACCCCCGAGTGCGTCTACGTTACCCATTAATACTGAAGTAGTCGACAACTCCAACAGACCTTACTACTTAGAAAAGTGCTAGAAACTAATTGAAGAAGAATGGTCTAATCTATTCAGTTTTTATAGTTATTAAATTTAAAACGGTTTTCGGTTGTGCGGTTTGCAGATGTATGTAGCTTTCCTATATAAGAGTATGATCGCGTTAGGAAAAACTCACATCTACAGATACTAATTGTGATTAATTTAAAGAAAAATATGTCTTCTACTCAGGTTTCAGCAACTGCAACTTCACTGTGAAATTGAAAGAAAAGAAAGATAAAACTTGATTCTAAGCTGGATAATTCTTTGTATTTGATTGATTAACCTGTTACAATACATTGTGGCTACTTATAGACTTGAAGAAAACAAGTGAGAGAGTGAGTGAAGAAGAGTAAAGTTATAGCAGCTCATACACTGAATAATCGTTTTGAGAAGAAGACTTTTACAACTAGAGTGAAACGACATCGCTTTGTGAAACTTCCGTGTCCTCACATTTTGAGAACTTGCAGTTAGCACCATGAATCTTTGATCAACATTTCCCCTCAAACTAAGCTGCTTCTCTTCTTCATTATATCTTCAACATTTCCCCTCGCAAACAAAACGATTCTCCGCTTTCTATCGGGACCGCATTATCAACACTACTAATCTGCTACATTACTTCTACATCAACAAAACTGCATAAAATCTCCAAAAACAAAATCTGCATTATCAACACTACTGATCTGTTGCAACTTCTGCACCAACAAAACTGCATAAAATCTCCAAAAACAAAATCTGCATTATCAACACTACTGATCTGCTGCATTATTTTTTTGCACCACCAAAACTGCATAAAAATTGCATTAGCATTATTTTTCTGCACCACCAAAACTGCTACATTACTTCTACATCATCAAAAATTCTGCTACACTACTTCTACATCATCAAAAATTCTGCATCAATCCAAAACTTCATAAAGATTCTGCAGTAACAACACCATAACAAAAACTTCATAAAGATTTTGCATTAACAATACCACAACAAGTAATCTGCTGCACAACAAGTAATCTATTGCACTACTTCTGCATCACCACATCAAAGCTGCATAAAAATATTGCATTAACAATATCACAACAAGTAATCTGCTGCACTACTTCTACATCACTACATCAAAGCTCTAAGCTACTGCACTACTTCTGCTTCTGCATTACCACATCAAAACTGCATAAAAAAACCTTCATTTAACAACACCATTACAACTGATTTGCTGCACTACTTTGCTGTAATGATTTCTAAACCAACAACAGGCATGGCAAGAGCATTCAATTTTTGTCTTAGTTCTTGAAATTGAGTTGCTGACAGAGCCTTGGTTAGCACATCTGCTATTTGTAGCTGAGATGGTACATACTGAACTGCAATCTTCTTTGCAAGAACTTGATCCCTAATATAGTGAACATCAATTTCAATGTGTTTGGTTCGTGCATGGAAAATAGGATTTGCGGCAAGAGCACCCAAGACTCACATTATCACACCAAATAATGCGGAGGAGTTTTCTGTTTAATCCTAACTCAAAACATGCTCGTAAGCTATGCAATTTCATAATGTGTTAGCTAATGCCCTATACTCAGCTTCAGTTGATGAAAGAGCAACCACCTTATGTTTCCTTGAGCTCCATTGAATTAGATTAGGACCAAAGAACACACAATACCCACTTGTAGACCTTCACTCATCCAAACTACTACCCCAATCTACATCAGCATACTAAGAGATGCTGCTGGTCTAAATTGTAATCCATAGTACTGAGTGCCTTTTATATACCTTAAAACCCTTTTGCAAGCTGCCATTGAAGCTCAGTAGGAGCTTGAAGATACTGACTTAGTTTATTTACTACAAAGCTTTATATCGGGTCTAGTAAGGGGTAAGGTATGAAGGCGGCTCTATGGTGCTCCTATAAAGACTAGGGTCTTTGAACAAAGGGTTTTCTGTAGAATAGAGCTTGATACCAACAGCCACTGGGGTTGAACATGCATGAGAATCTTGCATTTGTGTCTTGACAAGTAGATCAACAATATACTAAGTCTGTTTTAAGTGAATACCATCGTGGGTGTTCAGCTTCTAACCCCATGAAGTATTTGATGGAACCAAGTGTCTTTAAAGCAAATTGATCATTCAATTCTTGAACAAGCTGATGTATAGATGAAGAGTTGGATCCAGTAATCAAAATGTCATCCACATATATAAGAACATATGTAACATGACCAGAATTTTTACAAATGAACAAACTAGAATCAGAAATAGAATTCTGAAATCCTTTGGCAATAAGTGCAAACTTCAGCTTGTCAAACCAGGCTCTAGGGGCTTGTTTTAGGCCATAGAGAGCCTTATTTAATTTGCAAACATAAGAGGGAAGAGCAGTATTTTCAAATCCATCAGGTTGCTGCATGTAGACAACTTCATTCAAAGTACCATTAAGAAATGCATTGTTCACATCCACTTGTTGGATATCCCAACCATTAGTTATAGCACAGGTGAGAATGATCCTAATGGTGGAAGGTTTAACTATAAGACTAAATGTTTCAAAGTAATCCAACCCGGGTGTTTGTTGAAACCCTTTAGCAACCAATCTAGCTTTGTATTTTTGCAAAGAACCATCAGCATGAAACTTTGTCCTAAACACCCATTTATTCCCAACTACATGCATGTCATTAGTTCTTGGTACCAAAATCCAGGTGTTGTTTTTCATTAGTGCATCAAATTCCATTTGCATAGCTTCTTTCCATTCAGCAGTAGCTAACGCCTCTTTCACGAGGCAAGGTTCGGGGAGGAGGCTGGGGAAGGGTGTTACCGAGATAAAATAAGTGCAAGGGTTTTTCCCCCTTTGAATGGTTTGAGGGTCATGGAAGAATTGGTTTGGACCTTGTTAACATGGGATGTGTGTTTATATTTGGAGGCCTGATCAAAGTTGATATAAGTGAGAACCTGTGAGGGTGCCGGGGAGTCAATTACAAGTGGGCGGGGATTGAGTAAGATCTTGATTAGGGGGAGATGATTGAAGTGACGGAGGATGAAGAGGTGGATAAGAGGTCAGATCTATTGCAAGTGTATGGTTTGAGAGTTTGGAATCAGTTTGCTTATAGGGAGAAGGTATTAGTTCAAGAGAGGGATTTTGAGGATTAGACACTGGTTTAGATGAATCAGGTGCTGTGTTTAAAGAATTTGGAGAGGAATTAGTAGGTAAATTGGAGGTATTTTTAGGAGAAAGGTTAGACTTATAGGATGATAATGGTGAGGTAGAATTTGATACTCCAACTGTTGAATGAGGACTATCTTGAGAGCTCAGTTCTGTTGGAGAGTTTTTGCTAGACACATTAGGTGGTTAAACTTTGCAATAAGGAAAATGAGTGTGTGACTCTTTGAAATATGATTCTCTAGGGGCTGAAGTATTAGGCTGACCAAAACCAGATTTAAAAGGAAACTCTATTTCATGAAATTTAACATTATGAGTAATGTAAAATTTTCCTTCGGCACTTAGACACTTATAACCTTTGTGAATTAGGTTGTATCCTACAAACACACACTTTGAAGAGTGAAAACTAAGTTTATGTTGATTATAATCTCTCAAATAAGGGAAACATGCTGACCAAAAAACCTTTAAAGAATTGTATAGGGGTGGTCTACCAAACAACACCTGATATGGTGAAATAAAATCCAAAACAGCAGTAGGCATTCTATTTATTAGAAAAGTAGCAGTGTCAAATGCAAACCACCAGAGATGCATAGGCATGGATGCATGTGCTAACAAAGTTAAACCTGTCTCTACTAAGTGTCTATGCTTCCTTTCACTACGTCCATTTTGTTGATGCACATGAGCACACGAATACCTAAACTGGATTCCTGATTTTCTTAAGTAAGGCACTACACCTCTATACTCACCCCCTTGATCAGATTGTAAACAATGGATTTTATGTTGAAACTGTCTTTCGGCTAAGTGATGGAATTTGATAAAGCAGTTACAGCTTTTTGACCTTGGTTCTTAAGGGAAATAACCATGTAAATCGACTATAATCATCTAGGAAATGGATATAGGGTTTGAACCCTTCTAAAGATGCAATTGGAGCTGGACCCCATATATTACTATGAATCAATTCTAATGGTTTAGTGGCCCTAGAGTCAGAGATAGGAAAATAGTTTCTATATACTTTGCCAAGTTGGCGAGGCATCACAAAAAGATAAGGTCCCGAATGGTTTGTGATGAATTTGAGTGCACTTGATGCATGATTTTATTAAAAACTATTGAGTGTGGATGACCTAGACGATTGTGCCAAAGTGAGGAAGTAGTTTATTTATTGCTAACAGCTTGTAATGCTAGAGATGGATAGTCAGTGATCCTGGATTCACAGTTAGGAATATTAGAAACAGATGCACCTATATCAGACTGAAGATTTTTGTGTATTTCAACATGATTTGTATTTGATGAAGTTGCAATGTCAGATACATGAGAACCATAATTAGAGATAGTATGTAAGGGAATATTGACAGTACATGCTGATGCATCAGACATATCAGAATTATTACTAGCAACAGTAGTATGATTAGTAAAACAATTATCATGGGCAGTATTTGATGATACATTAACAGCAAACATGTCAGAGATACTAGTACAGTGTGTCAAATCAGAACCATTTTTATTAAAGGCAATAGAATTACAATTGTTCAAAACAGATTCACTAGCAATTTCATTACTGCTATTTTTGGTACTGCCAACCTTAAGACAGTATGTGGATTTATTCTTAAGACTAGACACAGGATTATTGCAAGAAACAAGATTGGAGGTTTTAAAACAGCTTCTTACAGGCTCATTATTAATAACAACATACTTATTCTTAACAGCAGACTCAGGTTCAGTAGAAGTTACTTTGGTAGGTTCAATTGATGAGACAAAACTCTGACATTTAAGAGGTGCAGTAGACTGATCAAAGGAAGGTAGAGGATTGATCAAAGGAAGGTAGAGGACTGACAGAAGGAAGTCTCAACTGATACAGTCCAGCATTAAGTTCTCCCTGCAATAACACGGCCTTGGAAAGTTTGTCCTTAACAATACAACAATCAGAGATAAATTCTACAACAAAATTATTATCCTTAGTGAACTTAGATATACTGAGCAGATTTTTAGCGATTCTAGGTACGTACAAAACATTTTTTAAGTGTAAACATTTAGATTGTAAAGAGCTAGGTAAGGAAGTAAAGCCAATATATGAGATATCAAAGAACTCACCATTGCCTACTTGTAAAGTCGCCTCCACCATAGTTTCGCTTGCAAGTTCAATCGATTGAGGTCGGGAAGTGACATGATCCGTAGACCCGGAGTCCATATACCAAGCAGGATCTTGAGCAGTTGTGTAGGAATTTGATGCAACAGGTATATGTGATGAAAGCTGTGAGTTAAATGGTGAAGGTTGTTGAGAGGCAAAGTAGGCTTGAGTTGGTGCCAGATCGTCCGGCTTGGAACTGTGAGGTTTTGTGATGGTGAGGTAAGGTGTTGTTGCTGATGGTTAAGACCACTATAGTTGCCATGTGGTTGTGTTGTATTGAAAGAGACAAAGCCAGGTTGTAACGACTGTGGAGATTGCTGTGAAGGGATATGTATTGTTTGGATTGTTTGGATTGGTAAAAGATCCATCAACTTGCTCACTGGAGTTGAAAGATCTATTCCCAATTGAATGATTGGTAGAAGTGAACTGTGGAGATGCACCATTTACAACACCTATGGAATGATTATTTGAGTTGTATTGAGGAGGGGCACCATTGTAATTGGTATTGTACCGATGATAACACTATATAAAGAAAGATGGTCCAATTTTTACCGCACAGCTTGACAAACTGTCATCTACCATTTCCTCTACCTCTTCCTCGGGTTTCGAACTTATAAATCCAGTAGGTTGATAGGAGACGGTTGAAGCACCATAAGGATTAGAAGGTGCTGGTGGATAAAATTGGCCATAATGGACAGAGGGAACTGGAGCAAATAAAGGACAATGTTGAGTAAAAGATGGACTGGATAAAGTGTTTAGGGACGGAGGAAATTGAGATGAGGAACTTGAAGTGTTTACAGGATCATTTGAAGAATTATTGGTGTTGATAAAGGTTGGCTTAAGACCAGCATTACTCACAGCAGCAACATGGACAGAACTAGCAAAAAAATCAACAGAATTAAAATTTTCTAACCTCAGTCATATAACAAGTAACAAGAAGCGTGCTTCTTGAAGTGTCTGCGTATCAAACTTGGATTCAAGCGGTGGAAGTTAAGTTAACCACCGCCGCATCAAATTCAGGTCCCAAACCATCTGACACATACTGGAGTACTTCTTCATCAGTGATAACTGGACCACTAGCAAATAAACTTTTTGCTATATTTTTCATCTTCTTAACATACTCACTAATGCTTAAATTGCCTATTTCTGTAGTTTGTAATAGGTTTTTCAAATGTAGAGCTTTGGCTTTAGAATCATTTAGGAATTCTTGCTCAAGAGATGAGAGCTGACATTTTGATATACAACTGAACATGCATTCAGAGATTGAAGCAAGTAACCAAGTAACTAAAACTTGTCGCATTTCCAAGCAACATAACGACTGGATTGACTTTTTGCTTTTGGTTAGGTTGTTTTTTGACGAACACTTTCTATTTCAGAGGAATTTTCACTTTCTGAGAAATTAAAAGTTCGAGGGACACGGAATTGAATCCCGTGAGGTGTTCTTCCATTTCATGAGCTCCAATAGTAGAAAGAGCTATGACCTCCAAAATCGATAGTTATCTCGGGCTCAATTTTGGATTAATCACTTGTAAGCTTGAAGAGAAGATTGAGGAGTACGAATCAGTGGAATTTTGGAGCTTATTCATGCTATTTGCAGAGAGATTAACACCAGAAAAATCAGCCATTGATGTGAGTCTAGGGCTCTGATACCATGTGAAATTGAAAGAAAAGAAAAATAAAACTTGATTCTAAGCTGAATAATTCTTTGTATTTGATTGATTATCCTGTTACAATACATTGTGGCTGCTTATATACTTGAAGAAAACAAGTGAGAGAGTGAGTGAAGAACATTAAAAGTTACGGGGTAGCTCACACCGAATAATCGTTTTGAGAAGAAGACTTTACAACCTAAAGTGAAACGACATCGTTTGTGAAACTTCCGTCAGGTCCTCACATTTTGAGAACTTGCAGTTAGCACCATGAATCTTTGGTCAACATTCACCACCGAAACCTATTCGTCCCAATACTAATTTCCATCCCACGATATGGGGAGACCAGTTCCTCAAAGATGATTCTGAATTTAAGGTAAAGAAACGTATAAGCATATATACATTCTATAGAATATATATATATATATTAAATAATAATTTTTCTTTTCTTTTTTTTTTGGCAGAAAATTGATCCTACAACTCAAGAAGAATATGAGAAACTGAAAGAAGAGGTAAAGAGGATGATAATGGATACTACAGATGCACCAGTACAGAAATTGAACTTGATTGATACATTACAAAAGTTATGTGTGGCTTATAACTTTGAAGAAGAGATAGAAGATGCTCTGCAAAAAATTTATAATGATTGTGACATTGATCATTATAATGATCTCCACACTGTTTCAGTGTATTTTCGACTTCTTCGACAACAAGGAATTAAGGTTTCCTGTGGTAAGTAAACAATGTTAAATAATATTCATAATACTCACTCATGAAATTAATAAAATATAAACATATCTAATTGAAGGTCGTTGTTGTGAGCAGATGTATTTGAAAAGTTTAAAGATGTTGATAGGAAATTCAAGTCATCCTTAATTAATGATGTTCAAGGAATGCTAAATTTGTATGAGGCAGCACACTTCGCTATTCATGGCGAAGATATTCTGGATGAAGCCCTCGCTTTTACAGCCACTCAGCTTAAGTCAATGGCATCTCGTGTAAGCCCTCACCTTGCAGAAGAAATAAATCATACTTTGAAATTTCCTATCCGTAAGAGCGTACCAACTCAGTGACATCTTACGGTAAGTGTGTGTATATATATATATTAGGAAGAGTTTTAGAACACTTATATATATATATATATATATATATATATATATATATATAAATACACACACTTTTCTCGTTCACTAATTAATATATCAATTAGTTGTGCTAACTTGATCTGAGGAATTAGCTTTCATATATGAAGATTTATTATTTCAGGTGGCGGAAAACTTTAGGCTTTACTAAAAAGCTTCCTTACATTAGAGACAGAATGGTGGAGGAATATTTTTGGATCTTGGGAATGTTCTTTGAGCCAAAATATGCATATGGCATAAGGAAATTGACAGAAGTTTTTCTATGCAAATCCTCATAGATGATACATATGATTCCTACGGTACACTTGAAGAACTCACACTCTTTACAGAAGCAATTAGAAGGTAAATTAAAGATACATATCGCATACAGCTTAAATTGATCCCTTAAGAGTTTTCATTATAAATTAAGAAATTGTAAATTTATAATCATTTTAATTTTCAAAATTCTGGCTTCAATTTTTATAAAAGATGTGAATGGTTATTTTACCTTCAGATGGGACATTGGCGCCATAGATACACTTCCAGACTACATGAAATTTATTTACAAGACGCTCTTTGATATTTTCGGTGCAATTGAGGAAGATACGACTAGGGAAGGAAGACCATACAGCATAAGTTATCCAGAAAAGTTGGTAGGTGATATCAAGCTTTGCCCTTCACATGGTGTTATACCTGACATGAATAAATTTTCTGAAATTTGAAACAAAAACAACATTAATTGCCTTGCAGTATAAAACATTATTTATCGGCGCTATTCATTGTTGTTAGGATTAGTGTATCAAATGGTTCATACCTATGGAAGTTTGGTTTAAGGGAAGATGTTAGGATTAGTGTATGTAGTGATTCATGATGTTTAGGTTACTGATAAATGACTTTAGCCTAAGTTGCAAGTTGTAATTTTTTACTTACACGTGTATTGCTGCAAGTTGCAATCTGTTACTCACGTGTAATAGACTTGTGTATATAATAGAGCTGTAACCTTTTTCTGTTCAATTAATGAAAGTTAACATAAAACAACTTTACTCTTAAACTTTACTCTCCTAATTTTTCCCTCTCAATTCTCATTCGTAACTTGGTATCAAAGCCTTTTGACCAATGTCAACAATGGCCGATTTTTCTTCAAATTCTTCTCCACATCACAAATCTGATAAAGATTTAGTTCAATCAGGACATAAGCATAATCCTGACCTCAGTAATCTCACTTGCTCAACCACAATATCCTCAAACACACTCCCTGTAATCAACCCTAAACTCACTAGAGATAATCATAGGTGCTGGAAATCGCAAATATTGTTTGCAGTAGGAGCTCATGATCTTGATGATCATCTCATCTGAATGGTTGCTTGTCCAAATACGCTCATTCTGAGCTCAACTGATGGCCTAACCTCTAAAGTTGTCAAAAAATCTAATCCTGAATATCACCTCTGGAAGAAGACAGATAAGCTCCTAGTCAGCCGGCTGTTGTCAATCTTTTCGGTAATTTCTAAATGTCAATTGTCAATTGAAATTTGGCTCACTCTAGAAAAGGAATTTCTTATTGAGTCACGAGCTAAGACACTACATATTAAGACCTTACTGCAAAATACAAAGAAACATGATCTTAGTATGCATGATTATTAATGAAAGGATTTGCCGAGAGTTTGTCCTCAAGTGGAATTATGATTTCTGATGAAGAACTGTTAAATTTCATCTTAGATGGTCTTGATTATGATTATGATGCAGCTGTAGTGAACATTACTACTAGATTAGAGTATCGATTAGATCCTATTTCGGTTCAGGAAGCTCAAATAATTTTGCAGAAAATGGAGCTTAGGAAAAAGCTAATAATGCATCCGACCTTCTTTATGCAATCCTGAAGTTTCCCACAAGGGGATCTCGCTAATGTTACAAATCTAAGTGCTGATAGTAATAGAAACAAATCATCATTGGATGCAAATGAAACTTTTCTGAGAACAAATTCACAGTCTTCTTCACATACACATCCACTACCTTTACAGCAAACACATAACCTAGTGCCATCCCACTATACTGTAAATCAGACTTCACATCAAAATTATCCGTATCTAACCCCTCCTAATCAATTTTATCCATATCAATCTGGCCATGTTACTAGAGGAAGAGGCCGAGGCAGAGTAGGTGGTAGGAACAGATTTGTCTGTCAAGTTTGTGGGAAGACAAGACACCTAGCTCTACATTGTTACCACAGATTTGTTGTACATTTTACTGGTAACAATGCACAGGTCAGGAGTAATGTGAGTCATGTTTTTGCTACTCCTAATTTTGCAAGACCTGCTAAGCTTACAGGATCATCTGATTTTACTACTGGAAGACCATCTTTTATCCACACCTCAGGACGTCACAAGGTTCTAATTTTGGACCCTCTAATCATTACACCTGGAGCTAATATGAATTCGTGATCACTAGTGCTTCTTGAAGGATTTTTCAACACAGGCTCCTCCTGGTTTTGTTTCACCAACACATCAATCTTCTGCATCTGGACCTGCTAACACCAACAATCAAGTGTTCATGGCTTAATCCCAGAATCACAATTAGAACCATACTCCTGCAGCAATCAATTATGTTGCTACACCTTCAACTGTTCAGGATGCAACATGGTACATGGACTCTGGAGCAACAGACCATGTCACTTCTAATTTTGGACAATTAACAGCAAGCACCAGCTACACTAGCAGTGAACAGCTCCAATTGGGAAATGGTGAGTTCCTTTCAATCTCTCATATTGGTTTTTCATGGTTATCTTGCCCTGGTAGAAAATTGCATCTTAGGAATGTTCTTTATGTCCCTACAATTACAAAAAACCTACTTAGCATATCTTAATTTACTAAAGATAATGAAGCGTTTGTTGAATTTTATTCTGGTTATTGTGTGGTTAAGGACAAGTCTTCCAAAGCAATTCTTCTTCAAGGAATGCTTAAGGATGGTTTATACCGACTTCAGTCTTCAATCTCTGCTTCTTTAAACTCTATCAAGACTTGGCGGTCCTTCTTCCATCATCAACTTCATGATAATAATTTAGTGCCTTCTTTCAGCACTTGTATTTTTCCTTTAGTATCTACAAATAATTCTAAGTGTCTATCAGGTTGTGCCTTATCTGCTGGCCAACCATGTTTGCATTGTAATCCTGCGGGCATCATATGCAATGTAACCCTCAAAATGTATCTATTTGTGTTGCTTCTGATATTAATAAAATGCATGGTATGCAATCATTTCCTACTCAAAGAACTAATGTTATGCTGTGGCATAGGAGATTAGGACATCCAAATAGTTCTGTTTTAACTAAAATCCTAACTGATCTTAAAGTACCTCACTCATCCAAGATTGATTACACCTTCTGCCACGCATGTCAGTTTGGAAAATTAAAACAGTCTATATATCATAGGTCCTCTTCTTAGTCAGCTAAACCTCTTGATCTGGTATATTCAGATCTCTGGGGACCATCTCCTGTCTCTTCACCTGAGGGATTTAGGTATTACATCCAGTTTTTGGATTATCACAATCGGTTTACCTGGATATTTCCCTTGAAAAACAAGTCTCGAAACTTACTCTATCTTCACTCGGGCTTTCATAAGTTAGTGGAAAGACAATTTAGTTCAACCTTGAAATGTGTTCAAACTGATTGGGGAGGAGAATTTAGGAGTCTTGCACCTTATTTTGCTCAACATGGTATTAGTTTTAGGCACCCATGTCCTCACACCCACCAACAAAATGGTAGAGTAGAAAGGAAACATAGACAAATTGTTGAGCAAGGCCTAACCTTATTAGCACAAGCTCAAATGCCTCTCAAATTCTAGTGGCATGCCTTTCAAACTGCAGTTTACTTAACTAATAGACTTCCTTCTCCAATGCTCTCTAACTTTTCTCCATTTCAAAAATTGTTTCATCATTCTCCAAACTATTCTCACATAAAGGTCTTTGGTTGTGCTGCTTATCCATTCCTTAGACCCTATAACCATCACAAATTTGGTTTTCATACCACTAAGCGTACCTTTATTGGTTTCAGTTTGCAACACAAATGATACAAATGTCTTGCTCCTAGTGGTCGAATTTATATATGTCAAAGTGTTAAATTTGATGAAATGGACTTTCCTTTCTTCACTCCTAAAATTGACAATGCTTTAACTTCTTGTCCAGATCCCATACAGTCCTCCTCTGATTCTGTTTTTCACTCTACTTGGTATGTTCCTAATTCTGTGCTATCTTCTTCTTCACATCATCTGCCATCTTTTGTGTCTTCTGTATTGCCTGATAATCCTATAAGTCATTCTCAAACATCTCATCCTTCAACATCAATGACTGATCAATCTGTTTCTACTCCACTAGTTGAACAGTCTCCATCCTCTTCTCCTTGTCTTATGCATATGATCAGGTTTTCAACAAGCATGATTTATCTTCAGTTCATGATAATTCCTTGTCTGCTACTTCTCCTATCACTATTGATTCTGATGCATCTTTTGAGACCATACCATTGATTGTTGATTTATCCTTTCCACCATCCAATATCCCTACCCAAAACACTCATCCAATGGTCACTAGGTCCAAAGCCAAAGCTCAAAATATCGCCTTATTTCCACCTCTCACCTTGATACCAAGGAACCAAACACTGTTTTGGAAGCACTTTCTCATCCCTCTTGGACAGCCGCTATAAAATCAGAATTTGAAGCTCTTTTAGCTAATCGAACCTGGGAATTGGTTTCATTAACTCCGGACATACATCCAGTGGGCTATAAATGGGTGTTTAAATTTAAACATAATGCTGATGGTTCTATCCAAAGGTTCAAGGCAAGATTAGTTGCAAAGGGCTTCCAGCAAACCCCAGGAATTGACTACTTGGAAACCTTCAGTCTAGTTGTTAAATCCCCCACTATTAGAGTCATTCTTAGTCTACCTGTGAGCCATGAATGGGACATTCAGCAGGTAGATATTAACAATGCATTCTTGAATAGTGAATTAGCTGAAAATGTATATATGGTACAGCTAGAAGGGTTTGTAGATTCTGTCACTCCTCATCATGTATGCAGTCTGAAAAAGGCACTCTATGGGTTGAAACAGGCTCCAAGAGCCTGGTTTGACAAACTTAAAGCAGTATTTCTAGATTAGGGTTTTGTAAATTTAGTGGCTGATCCAAGCCTGTTTATTTTCCACAATCAAGATCAAGTAATGTATGTCTTAGTATATGTGGATGATATACTCTTGACAGGAAATACTCCCCAGCTAATTCAAGACACTGTCCAGAAACTTAACACTCAGTTTGCTTTGAAGATTCTTGGATCTTTAAAATATTTTTTGGGTTTTGAGGTTACCCAAGATGCATCTGGTCTTTACATGAATTAAGAAAAGTATGCAAAGGACATTCTCATCAAAACCAAAATGGTTGATTGCAAACCATGTTCTACTCCAATGGTAGTTAGCTCTAAACTCACTCCTGATGATAGTGATCTATTTGATAATCCTGCTCTTCTGCAAGCACCATTGAGCCCCCCCCCGCAATATCTTATCCTGTATAGACCAGACATTGCTTATTCAGTTAATAAACTGAGCCAGTTTTTAAAGGCCCCAACACAGCTTCATTGGCAGACCTATAAGAGGCTGTTGAGATATGTTAAAGGAACTTCTAATTATGGAGTTCACTTCACTAAAAGTCATCTAGTTTCAACCCGGAATGTTTCGCTTGATGCCGATCGGGCGCACTTGCATGGCGTATCATAAACCGCTTGGTCAAGTGTGTTCCTTGGATCCAACCTAATTCTGTGGTTTTCTAGAAAACAGAGAGTTGTTGCTCTGTCATCTACTGAAGTAGAGTATTGAGCCCTTACACAAGGATCAAGTGAGATTGTCGGTTTTGCAGTCTGTTCACTGAGCTTGGACTGCAACTTTCTGGGTATTCCTACCATTTGGTGTGACAACCAAAGTGCTGGTTCCTTAGCCTCAAATCCTGTGTTTCATGGCAGGACAAAACACATTGAGCTTGATGCTCATTATGTGAGAAATCAAGTTACTGACAACAAACTGAAAGTTCAATATGTTCTACTGAATTTCAGAAAGCAGATGTGCTTACTAAGGCATTGCCAGCCTCCAAGTTTGTAACCTTTTGAGAAAACTCACGTCAGAGCTACTCCATCAGTTTAATCAATCTGCTGCTAAACAACTTGCTGCTGATGTTCTGTGTTGCTTGTGTTCTATTATTGGAGTTTGCAGGGTTAAAATCCTATTGTTCTAGAGTTTAGTTTTGTAAGTTACTATTCAGAAGTGTTGAGTAGAAGCTCATGGCGAACTGGTTGGTGAAGTTCGTATTAAAGTAGTATTCAAAAGTATTGAGTAGAAGCTCATGGCGAACTGGTTGGTAAAGTTCATATTAAAGTAGTTTCAGAAGTGTTGAAAGTTGCTTACGATCAGGAACATAAGTCCAACATCAGCTCGTGATGAACTGGTTGGTGAAGTTTGTATTAAAGTAGTTTCAGAAGTGTTGAAAGTTGCTTACAATTAGGAACATAAGTCCAACATCAACTCGTGACGAACTGGTTGCTGGCGAACTGGTTGGTGAAGTTCGTATTAAAGTAGTTTCAGAAGTGTTGAAAGTTGATTACGATCAAGAACATAAGTCTAACATCAGCTCGTGACGAACTGGTTGCTATAAGCAGCCCGTCTCATGCAAATGTAGCAACTCGTAGCAAACTGGTTGCTATAAGTAGCTCGTCTGATGTAAATGCAGAAGCTCGTGGCGAATCAAGTTGCTATAAGCGCTGCTCATGTAAATGCGTGTCAGGGCGAATTCCCAAGGTTGTTACAACTCGTCTCATGCAAATACAAAAGCTCATCTCAGTTGTCAAAACAAGATTATGGAAGTTTGGTTTAAGGGAAGATGTTAGGATTAGTGTATCAAATGGTTCATACCTATAGAAGTTTGGTTTAAGGGAAGCTGTTAGGGATTAGTGTATGTAGTGATTCATAATGTTTAGGTTACTGATAAATGACTTTAGCCTAAGCTGCAAGTTGTAATTTGTTACTTACACGTGTATTGCTACAAGTTGCAATCAGTTACTCACGTGTATTAGACTTGTGTATATAATAAAGCTGTAACATTTTTCGGTTCAATTAATAAAAGTTAACAGAAAACAACTTTACTCTTAAACTTTACTCTCCTAATTTTTCCCTCTCAATTCTCATTCGCAACTATTGTAGACATATATATACATCCATCCAGAGATTCTTGTTGACATGATCATTAAAGTGTTACCGTATATTAAGATTCTTTCTTTAACCTTTCTTGGGTAATGTATTCTCCATAGGCGCAAAGAGTGGCAGAAGCATATTATACTGAAGCCGTATGGTTCAATAAAGCGTAAGTTCCAACATTTGAGGAATATATGAGTGTTGCAATCCGAAAACCGCTAGTCTCCGATGGATAATATCGATTACCTTCATTGGCTTACGTGGAACTAAAGAGGATTTTGATTGGCTGTGCTCTGATCACAAAGTTATAAAAGCAACAAATCTTATCGGCAGACCCTTGGATGACAAAGCGTCACATAGGGTATGAATATGAGATCAGGATCCTCTCCTGATCTGAGCTTTATCTGTTCCTAAACAAAAATGTTGAGTAATTAATTTTTTACCGCAATACTTTATATATTCTAGTAAAAACTTAATTATCTAATAGTATGCATAAATTATGAATTAGTTTGAGCAAAAGACAGGACATGTTCCCTCAGCTATTGAATGCTACATGAAGCAAGATGGTGTTTCGGAAGACGAGGCAATTAGGGTGATTCGGAACAAGTTGCGGATGCTTGGAAAGATTTGAATGAGGCCATGCTCAAACCAACTGCTGTATCGATGCCTCTGCTTGAATAGATTCTCAATTATTGTCGTACAATGGAATTTGTGTACAAGGATGACCGTGATATTGATGCCTTCAGTGATCCTACTAAAATTAAAGACCAAGTTGCCTCATTGCTTAGAGACCCAATACTTTGAAAAAGAGTTCTATTACTATTAAAATAAACTGTCTACACACCTTAATGTATGGAATGAGTACTTAAGGGAGTGTTTGTATCAGGGGAGGATCTAGCCCCTTTTGAGGGTAGGCCTTGTTAGACAAATGGTGAAACGGTGACTTTTTTACAAAGCCCAAAGTGTTGTCGTTTTTGTGTTTAATAATTAGCTATTAAAGCTGACTTTTGTAACACTGTTCATCTATCGAAATATCAAGAAAAGTTTCCTCTTTCTCACTGAGTTTTGCTCTCAAATCCCTAACCTTCACATGGTATCAGAGCATCCTTGACTAACGCCAATGGCGAAAAAGAAAAATCGTAGCTCCAATTCAAGCAGACAACATTGGGGAACGAGAATGTTTCACAACTCTGTCAACAATTCTTTTAATCTCACCTCCTCAGCTATTTGCTCTAGCCTCCAAGTCATTAATCCAAAGCTTACTCTAGATAATTACAGATTCTGGCATTCTTAAGTACTCTTTGCAGTAGGAGCTCACGAATTGGAAGATCATCTAACAAGTTTAGTTCCTTGTCCAACTCCTTTAATTCCTAGCAATTCTGATAGTTCTAAAGATACTGCTGATGGTCAAGATGTTGAGTTGTTTTCTAAAGAAAAGATCAATCCAGCGTACACTCTATGGAAACGAACTGATAAGTTTCTTGTGAGCTGTAACGCCACATCAAGGTATGTAGCTTTATTTATGCCCTAATACCCTTAGTTGAATTTTGTTAAAGTTATCTTGAATAAGTGTAAAGAAAATTCCCTAAAATTTCATTAGGGATAAAATGGTCTTTTTACTCATAATTAGTTGAAAAACTAGGGAGTGAAAAGAGATAGAATAACATGGAAAAGTTAATAAAAATAAGGGCATTTTGGTAATTGAGTAAAGGACATAGATGGAATTTCATAGAAAGTGTAAGGGTAAAATGGGAATATATATATATATATATATATATATATATATATATATATATATATATATATATATATATATATATATATATATATATATATATATATATATATATATATATATATATATATATATATATATATATTATTTTATGATATTAAGAGTTGAAGTAGAGAAACCCTAGCCACTTTACCCTCCATTCAAGCCATTCTCTACCCAAATTCTCTCAAATTTCTTCATTAAATTTCCAAGGAAATTCATAGGATTTTGGCTAACTTTTGATAGATTTTCAATCCTAAGTATCTAAAGGTAAGATTCTTGCACAAAGAAGTGAGATTAAATTTTAAAGTATTGAATTCTTATGGTTGTATATGCTTAGGGTTTGAGAAGGAGGAAATTCTACCAAAGAGAGAGTATAGTGTTGGAGTTGCTCAAATTCAAGGTAAGTAAACCTAATTTGAACCTTAATTTGAGCAAGACTTTGTTGAGTGAATTTTTTTTGCATGTTTCTATGGAATGGTATGAGAGAATTATGGGCTGTTTTTTATGTTTATTGATGTATAAATTCTAGCCATGAGAAGTAGTGTATGGTTATGTGATGATTTGGTGAAGTTGTGGAAGATTTTGTGTTGAGATTTTTGGAGTGTAGAGAAGTGATAAATTCAGCCATGTTTGACACTCAAATTAGTGAGTTTTTTTGCCTCACAATTTTGTGGAATTAGAGAGTTGTGGAAGTGTAGCCAACATGGTAGTAGCATGTGCATATGAATTGTTTGATGAAAATCCTAAGAGAAAACATGTTACCATGGCTGCCCTGTCAAACCTGTGACCTTATGAGTGATTTTTGAGCATCTTAACCATCGAACTGGGTTGAAATGTAAACATAAAAGTTGTAGCCCTTTCTCTAAGCTTTAAAATGAGACCAAGATCATAGAAATCTGATGTGTATAGCTCGAGATATGCCTTCTTGAATATGACATGCGCAGAATGGCTACCTCAAAGTACCTCCAATTTATTAGTTATTTTTAGTCTAATAATTTATGATTGATTTCAAGTATGGGAATGTTGTTGGTAGAGAATACTAGTTCCATAATGATAATTTTATATTCCATAATGCATTCTCACATTCTCACATTTGCATTTAGAAAGAATAGCAAAGAATGAGGATATTTCCATGCACATACAAGTGTATGAGAATATTAAAGAACAAGAGAAAGAGAGTTTCGATTAACTGTAGAGAATTTCTTTTATGCATGTGTATGCTTATATATGAAGAATTGTTGATGGAATGGATATTGAATGATGATTAGAATTTATCCATGAGAAGTAGTGTTTGAGTACTTGAAGTTTGATGAGAGTTTGGATGCATTATGGAAGAATTGGAGTATAATTTATGAAGTGTGAATCCTGGACAGGTTTGACATTAATCTTGGTGTGTTTTATACCAAATTTTGGTGGCTTAGAAGAGAGGTAGAAATGTAGCCAAATTAGAGTTGATGTGTGCATATAAATTGCTTGATGAAATGTCAAAGAGAAGTGCATACATGGTTATGATTATTTGATATTTTGAGATGAGTTGGTAGATGGTAGAGAATGACATGTTCACATTCCATATTGCATTATTGCATCCAAACATGTGAATTTAGAATGAATAATAAGCATTAGCCCATATGCATGCATACATACTCATAAGAGCATTAAAGAGCAATAATTAACATTAAAGTTAAAGAACAAATAGAAAGAAATGAGAAATATTAAAGAAGTTCAAATCTAAAATTTTATCTATAGAACTGTAAAAAAAATAAAAGAAGAGAAGGTTGTTGCGATAGGGAACCCGTGAGTGACATAGCCTCACATGCACGCCGCCTTTAGTGAGCGGCCTCAGAATTCAGAAAGAAGAATTGTACAGTCCGTTAGAAGTGCATGTGGATGAGGACTGTACCCATTAGAGAATACACTCACACGGCCAGGGTTCCAAATCCATGCCTCAACCGAGTCCGATGGGCAAGAGAAAGAATAGAAAGAAAGAAAAGAAAAGAAAGAAAGAATATAACGAAAGAAAGAAAGAAGTACAGAAAACAGAATAAGAAAAAAAATAGAAAAGAAAATGCACATTTTATGCATTTGTGCATTTGCATCATACCTATGCATGATAGCATGCTTATTATCATGAGTAGTGAGAAATTAGAAACAGAGAAAGAATAGAGAAAGAACAGAAAAAGAACAGAGAAAGAACAGAAAAAGAACAGAGAAAGAACAGAGAAGAATAGAGAAATGTGATGTAAGGAAAGGAATTTAGAATTTAAGCAACGGAGAGAGAAGAGTAGCATAGCGGGTTTACTTACTAAGCAATTAGTGCTCACCCCGTTGTTTTTAATGTTTTTGCAGGTAATAGGTAAGATGCGGTCGCTTGGAACGTCATGCAGCGGAAGGGTTGGGCAACACTATCGAGTTGATGTTTTGTGACTTTATTATATTTTATAAAGATTTGTATTTAAAGAAAAATTAGTTATGGGCCCATTATTTTATACTCATCTACATGTATATTTTCTTATATATATATTTTTTTTTATTGTTATTTTCCAAGTATACTAGCTAGAGAGTGAGTATTACATGAGCTGGTTATTAGCTTCGATATCTAAGACTATGTTTAGAACTGTTTCTAAATGTCAGTATTCCACTGAAATTTGGTTTATTCTTGAAAAAGAATTCATTACAGACTCCAAAGCTAGGGCTTTACATTTAAAGAATTTACTTCAGAATACTAGCAAAGACAATCTTAGTATAAGTGAATATGTTAGAAAGATGAAAGGAATTTCTGACAGTTTGTCAGCTAGTGGACAAATTATTTTTGAGGAAGATTTGCTCCAATATATCTTAGATGGACTAGGTCTAGAATATGATGCTGTTGTTGTAAACCTCACCTCAAGAATAGAATCTAGAATTGACTCAGTGTCTTTGCAAGAAGCTCAATTTCTGTTATAGAAGTACGAAATCAGGTTGGACAAGTTCAATTTAGTAGACTTTCATAATAGCTTAGCTCACACTGTAGCTACAATAAAAACCAGTTCCACATCTGTGCCTAGTAATCATACTCAGCATGTCACCCCTGATTTTACTAATGTGTCTCATAGTCTTGATCCATCCTTAAACATGTTAGGAAGTCATAAACTACATGGTAACTACCCTGTTGCTACTGGACAGATAGGTCAATCCATATCTAGTTCTCAATTTGGTCAGCAAGGTTATCCTGATATCAATAGTGGTTTTGGATCTAATTTTGGAAACAACTTTGGAAGTTATAGACCTTATTTCAAAAATTTTGGAAGAGGTAGAGGCAGATCCAATGGAAGAGGTAAACTTGTTTGTCAGGTTGGTAATAAGACTGGACATATTGCCATACAGTGCTATTGATAAGAATGCAAAATGTCATATTTACCCCCCTTAATGTCTAGTCTTTTATACTTATTTGATGCCTAAATATACTCATTATTATTCTATTTTGATTTAGGATACAAATGGAGGCGTTAATTGCAAAACGAAACTAATTAAGTGAATTCGGACAGTTTCGACATTGTTTCGTACTCTAGGCATAACTCTCTCATCCGAGCTTAGATTGAGATGATTCAAAATTATGTGGAACCATAAGAGCGAGATCTACAACTTTCATGTTTTGAGTTTGGAGAGATAATTGATGCATCAAGGTTATAATCGGGCTTGAAGTTGACGCATCTGTACTGCCGACGTCCTAGAGCATTCTGCCTTGTCATGCAAATCAATTGGGCAGTTTATTATTGGAAGATTTGAAGACATGTGGCACGCAAGTTACAGCTCTGAATCACCACTTTCCTATTTTATTTTAGGACTTTATCTTATTTTCAATTAATTAGAATCAAATTAGGATTAATGTTATTTTAGGATATTAGAATATTTCTTTTAGGAGATTTAGTGGAATTCAAATACTTAACTGGATATTTTTTAAGGGGATCAGATGAGGTTTGGGGGACACACGCCTCTCTCTGGTCTTCTCTGTAACTTTTCCTTTGGAATTTTCGTGATGGCCATGAGAGGCTAATTTTTATAACTTGGTTGAAGGAAACGGAGGCCTCGGAATCAATAACTGTGAGATCTAATCTGTTTTATTTCAGTGTTCAATTTTATGCTTTGAGTATTGGATGTTCTTCTATGTTTATTTTCATGATTGTTTCATTTAATTGCTAGGAGGCCTACTAGGTTATTATTTGTTACAATCTACTGCTAAGTTGGATATCAAATCCGTAATTGTTTGATCCCTCGAACTTGTGAAGCAATTAGGGTTATTAATTTACTGCGTTAGGAATTAGTAATCTTAAGAGGAACACTCGACTAAATTAAATACAACCGCTTGAGTTTGTGTTGTTTAGCTTCATCGATCTCTCTAATTCTTAAGGCTGCCATTAGATTAAATCTTTAGCGCTTGTCTAGGGTTGTTTAATGGTAAGATTAATTAAGATCGCTTGTTTCCTAATTAATTACAATTAAGGAGAGATAGGAAAATAGTTCCAACAGTGAATATTCAAAGTAAGAATTAATTTACTTTTGCATCAATGATCAGTTGTAAGATTCCGATGGTGGATGTTGACGGAGACCAAGTTTCGTTATATTAATTGATTTCGAATTGAATTGTTTTTGTTTTTATTTTTGGCTAAAATTGTTTTCTGTTTTACTCAAAACCGCCCAACCTTATTCACATCATCGAAAATTCGGCTAGACACTCTTTGTGGGATCGACCCTTGCTTACCCTATTTACAGTTCAGTAGTTAGGATATGAAGGTTTTTAATCTTGGTTGCCTACGACAGCACACCAGCTATCACAGGTACAATTCAACTTATAATAGACAGGTGCAAAGCACTAGTTATTAGAATTTTTACAATAATGGTAATCTGCAGTCCACTGGTCCACAGAGCTTCTACACTAACCCTGGTATTTCACATCAAGGTTATGGTGTGTTCAATGTGCCAAGTCATTAGGATCAGAATTTTAGTTGAGCATCTAGCTCTTCTAATTTTTTTACTCCATCTTAGCAAGGCTTTGGACATGTTACCTTTCCACAGCATTATTCTAATGCTAGCAGTTCTAGAAATGTACCATCTCAAGCATCAGTTCAAGCTCATTTTGATGCTCAAACTATTCAGAATACCAACTCTGTTACTAACTATGGTCATATTCCCAATTTATCTAACCATGGAGCTCAACCTGTTATGGTGAATCAGAACAATGGTCTGTGTATTTACAAAGCTTCATCTTCCACTCCATAGGATCCTACCTGCTACATGGACTCAGGAGTAATTGACCATGTTACATCTGACCTCACTTAGTTAAACATCAGCAAGGACTATGATGGATCAGATCAACTCCAAGTAGGCAGTGGTGAGTTCCTTCACACTACACACACTGGTTTTACTTCTTTGCCAAGTATTTTGCAGAATAAATGTTTACATTTAAAACATGTTCTTTGTGTTCCTAGAATAACCAAAAACTTACTTAGCATATCAAAATTCACTAAAGACAATAATGTTGTAGTTGAATTTAATGTTGATTCCTGTGTTGTTAAGGACAAAGTCACCATAGCAACTTTACTGCAACGAGAGCTTAGAGCAGGCTTATATCAACTGAATCTTTCCCCAAAATTACCTTCATATTCACCTTCTTGCTTAAAGTCATCAATTTCACCTTAGAATTGTTCCTATAATGTCAACCTGACTTCTAAACCCTTAAATGAGTCTCATACTTGTACCATCAATAAAGATGTTGTTATAGTGATACACGATAGTTTAAATGGTCAAATAAATAGTATGCAGAATGCTACTACACCTTGTACTGATAACTCTACATCTTGTACTGAAAATTTTGTTTCATACAATTCATCTCGTGTTAATAAAAACAATGATGTTTCTGTTTCAGTCTGTGTTGATACAGCTTTAGTTGCATCTGATAATTCTATTTCACCCTGTGTTAATGAAGATTTCATTGCATCTGATAACTCTTTAGTTGACTCTATTAGTAATAATGCTTCACTACCATCTATTCATGTTGTTCATAAACACAATGATGATGCTATGCTATGACATATGAGGCTAGGACATCCACACTTAGCAACCTTGCAAAAGATTTTAACAAGTATGATAGCAAGTGAATCCCTAATCACTAAACCTAAACTACCAATTCCATTTTTGATGCTTGCCATTTAGGGAAAATGCATCAAAACACCTTTCCTACTTCACATTTTAGAGCTAGTGCACCTCTTGAACTTGTTCATAGTGATATATGGGGTCCTGCTCCATTGGTTTCTACAGAAGGTTTTAGGTATTATGTACACTTTATAGATGATTACAGTAGATTCACCTAGTTATTCCCTCTTAGAGCAAAGGCTGAAGTCAAATCTATATTTGTAAAATTCCATCATCTAGCAGAAAAACAGTTTAACTGTAAATTGAAATGCCTTCAATCTGATCAAGGTGGTGAGTACAAGGGACTGGTTTCATATCTTACCACTGAAGGCATTCAAATCAAATATTCTTGTTCCTATGTGCATCAGCAAAATGGTCGTAGTGAAAGAAAACATAGGCACATAGTTGAAATAGGTCTTACTCTCTTAGCTCATGCATCTATGCCCTTAGATTTTTTGGTGGCTTGCTTTTGAATTTGCTGCATTCCTCATTCATAGAATGCCTTCACCAGTATCAGATAATCTATCTCCTTATTAGCTGTTGTTTAAGACAGTTCCTATTTATTCAATACTCAAAGTGTTTGGTTGTGCATGGTTTCCTTTTGTTAGAACTTTCAATAGGCATAAATTTAGTTTCCATTCTTCAAAATGTGTCTTTGTAGGGTATAGTTTAGTTCACAAAGGCTATAAGTGCCTCACACCTGATGGCAAAATCATTGTTACACCTAGTGTTAAATTCAATGAATCTGATTTCCTTTTTTCCACTGGTTTTAAGTATCCTAACCTGTCCACACTTTCTCCTTCAGACCAAAATCAGTCTTCCTGTTTTTCTGAACAGTTTTCTAGTTTACCTTTTCGGTCTATAGCTTCTTCTGAGTCTCCTGCAGTAAAGTGCTCTATACCTAAGTTCTCTATAGCAACTAGTAAGCAAAATTCCTCTACAACTTCTCCATTTCCTTTCTCTCATAACACTGTTCCCATATCCCAAAAACAATATGCCATATCACCTATATTATCTTCATCTCACTCACCCACACTCTCTTTTACACCTTCTACAACTGATACTCCATCTAACATTAATCCATCATCATCTACATCTCTCCAATCACCACAAACTATCCTTTAGACAATTCTATTCCCATCTACTCTATTGAGGTTGATCAGTGTCCATCTCAGTGTGTTGGTAAAACTGAAACATCATATTCTGCTCTTAATGTGCACCCCATGATGACAAGAGCAAAAACAAAGAACAAAGCATCTTGTCCTACAATTTTTACAGCTGTTAGTTCTTCTGTGACTGAACCAGCATCAGTTTCTGAAGCTCTTAGCTTGCCAGAATGGAAACAAGCCATGCGGATTGAATATGATGCTTTAATTTCCAATAATACCTGGACTCTTGTTCCCTTTACCTCATATATGCATGTTGTGGGAAATAAATGGGTTTTTAGAGTCAAATATCATGCTGATGGCACCTTGCAAAAGTATAAAGCAAGATTAGTTGTAAAGGGTTTCTGTAACACCCAACATTGAGGTACATGATTTAAATTATGTTGTATAGCCCTTAGTTAAATTTTGTTAGAATTATTTTAAGAGAATATGAAAAAATGCCTTAAATTTGCATTAAGGGTAAAATAGTCTTTTCACTCAAAACTAGTTGATTTTGTGGGGAGTGAAAAGAGATAGAAAATCATAGAGAATTCAATAAAAGTGAAGGCATTTTGGTAATTGACTAAGGGACAAAGATGGAATTGCTTTCTAAGGGACAAAGATGGAATTGCTTTCTAAGGGACAAAGATGGAATTTCTAGGAAAGAGTAAGGGCAAAATGGGAAAGTGAGTTTATAAACTAAAATGTTAAGGGTTTGAAACCCTTATTTCGTTCATACCACCCCCACACTCCTCCTCCTTTTTCTCTCAAATTTTCATTCACTTTTCCAAGGAATTTGAGGGCTTTTGAGTAGATTTTCATAGGGTTTTGATTCAAGGCATCAAAAGGTAAGGATTCATACTCTTTATCAATGATTTATTTGTGTAAAGGTTGAGTTCTTATGAAGTTTATGCTTAGGGTTAAGAGAAGATTGGAATCCAACAAGAGTAGAGAGTTTAGGAGAGACTACTCAAGCACAAGGTAAGTAAATTCCACTCAAAATCCAACTCAAGCTAAAATTTAAGAATTCAAGTGAGTAGAGATTTATTTTAAATATGCATATGTTGTGATTATTAAGAAATTGAGATGAGATGTATGATGTATTATGCTTATTGTTGGATATATTTGAATATGAGAAGTATATGTGATGATTTGATGATGGGTTGAAATTGGAAGAATTGGAGAAATTTTTTTTGGGAGTGTGTTTGCCATGTAGGTATGTGATGCTACAAGAGAGTTTTTCTCTCATTTTGGATGGTTTGAGAAATAAATAGAATGATAATTGAATTAGAGTTTGTTTGTGCACAACTAATGTTTGATGAAATGCCTAAGTGAAAACATGTTACCAAACTGCCCTGTCACAGCCGTGACTTTATAAGTGATTTTTGGGCATTTTACAGATCGAACTGGGTTTAGACCAAAACATAAAAGTTTTAGCTCTGTCTCTAAGCTTTAAAACGAGACGAAAATCGTATCAATCCGATGTGTATAACTCAAGTTATGTCTTCTTGAGTGTGACCTGTGCAGAATGACTATCTTGATGCAATATTGCATTTGTGTATTTCATAAGTGCATTAAGTAAGAAACTTTAAGCATGAACCATACTTATGCATTAATTGTGCATTAAGAAGTAGTTTGAGAAAGAGTAGAGAACTTTGTGAATGAGCTACTCTAAAAGTAAAGAGAATGAGAAAAATCTAAGAATGGGTTGGTGCTTTGTGAACTCTACCCGGAAGTCACGAAGAGTGGGTTGGTGCTTTGTGAACTCCACCCGGCCGTGTCTCCGGTAAGTTGAGGCCGTGACATTCAAGTGAGAAAGAAAGAGAAAATATGAGAAAGAAGAGAGAAACAGAATGAGTAGAAGTCACAAAGAGTGGGTGGGTGCTTTGTGATCTCCACTCAGCCGTGCCTCCGGTAAGATGAGGCTGTGACATACAACAGAAAGTTAATAGAAAAGAGAGCTATGTGAAAGAGAAACAGAAACAGAAAAAGAAAATAAATGAGAGGAGAAGAGTGTAAGGAAAGAATTAAGAGAAAGAGTTACAGGGATAGACAAGTAGAGGATTTACTTACTGAGCATTATTTTGTGCTCACCCCGTTGTTTATGTTTGTGTTTGCAGGATCTAAGTGAGGACGCGGTCGGATGGGCGTTGGCAAGCGAGGAGCAATAGCTACACTGTCCACTGTTTTTGATAACTTTTACAAATGATACCTTACTTTGTATACAGAATGATTATATGTATTAAAAGAAAATTTCGGGCCCATTTACTTTTGCTAATATAAATGCATTTTACTTTATGTATTTCTATGAGTAACCTAGTATGAAGTAGTTATTACAGTTTCCAACAAACTGCTAGATTGGATTATTTTGAGACTTTTAGTCTAGTCATAAAACCCTCAACCATTAGGATAATTTTTACACTTGCTGCCACATACAATTGGGATATACAACAAGTGGATGTTAATAATGCTTTCTTGAATGGTAAGCTTAATGAAGTTGTATATATGGAACAACCTTCTGGTTTCATTGATCAGTATAGAGTCTCTCATGTTTGAAAGCTGAATAAGGCCTTGTATGGTCTTAAACAAGCCCCAAGAGCTTGGTTTGACAAGTTAAAAGCAGCTCTGATCAGTAAAGGGTTTCATAATTCAGTATCTAATTCTAGTCTCTTTATGCATAAGGAAAGTCATCAGGTTACATATGTCTTGATATATGTTCATGATATTCTTTTTACTAGATCAAACATTGATTTTGTTCATCAATTGGTGAAAGAGCTGAATGATAAATTCGCCTTGAAAACACTTGGTTCCTTACATTACTTCCTAGGTCTTGAGGTCACTAGAAATGCATCTGGGATTCATCTAAAGCAAACTAAATACGCTACTGATTTGTTGCTTAAAACCAAAATGCTTGAAGCCAATCCTTGTTCTACTCCCATGGCATTTGGTACTAAATTGTTTCCTGAAGATGGTCCATTGTTTGACAATGCTAGTCTGTTTCAAAGCACTGTAGGAGCTTTGCAATATTTGCTTCTTACTAGACCTGATATTAATTTTTTAGTCAATAAACTTAGTCAATTCTTTCAAGCTCCCACTGACCTGCAATGGCAAGCATGTAAGAGAATTTTAAGGTATCTTAAAGGTACTGTCAACCATGGTTTGCCCTTTAGACCAGCAGCTAGTTTAAACATAGAATGTTATGCTGATACAGATTGGGGTAGTAGTATTGCAGATAGGAAATCCATCAGTGGATATTGTGTATTTTTGGGGTCTAATTTGATTCAATGGAGCTCTAAAAAACAGAGAGTGGTTGCCTTATCATCCACTAAAGCAGAATATAGGGCATTGGCACAAACAGCTACTAAAGTAGCTTGGTTACAAAGTTTATTTTCTGAATTTGGTCTAACATTTGACAAACCTCTATTTGTTTGGTGTGATAATGTTAGTGCAGGGGCCTTGGCAACAAATCCAGTTTTCCATGCCCGGACAATGCATATTGAGATTGATCCGCATTATATCCATGAACAAGTTCTAGCCAAGAAACTTGTAGTTCAATATGTTCCCTCCAAGTTACAAATTGAAGATATTTTAACAAAAGCTTTGTCCATTTCTCAATTTCTTACTTTGAAGCAGAAATTGAATGTTATTGATCAAGGAACAAGCAACATTGGTTGATTAAGTTGCTTTAACTGAGTAATTTTAGGTTGGTAGTTATGAAGATGAAGATTGCTGGTGTTGGTTCTTAAGTAGTGAAAGTTGCTATTGCAGTTATAATTTTGCTGTGCAGTTGAAATTTTACAGTTGTTTTTTGGTTGAGTAATTTTGTAGTCAGTTGAGAAATTGCAGTTTTTCTTTGTTTTGTGAAGAAATCAGTCGTTGAGAAGATGTGAAGCAGTTTAAAAGTGTGGAGGTCAAGTTGAAAAATGTGCAACTGTATGAAAATGCAGATGTGAAGTTGTAAGACTGAGACATTACAGATTGGGGTTGAGCAGGTGTTAAACTGTATAAAAATGCTGGTGTGAAGTTGTAAAAATGTGAAATCACAATTGTGCTATTGTGAAGCAGAAATTGTTGTGAAAGTTGTATGATAATGTAGATGTGTAGTTGGGAAAATAAGAAGTTGCAAAGTTGTATGACAGTGTAGATGTGAAGTTGTGAAAATAAGAAATTGCAGGTTACTGTTGAGCAAGTGTTAAACTGTATGAAAAGTGCTGATATGAAGCTGTGAAAATGTGAAATTACAATTGTGTTGTTGTGAAGTAGAAATTGTTGCTGTGAAAATGTGAAATTACAGTTGTGTTGTTGTGAAGTAGAAACTGTTGTTGTGAAAATGTGAAATCACAGTTGTGTTGTTGTGAAGTAGAAACTGTTATGAAAAGTTGTATGAAAGTGCAAATGTGAAGCTGTGGAAGTGGTGAAATGCAGAAACTGTTGTCAAAAGTTGTATAAAAGTGTAGATGTGAAGCTGTGAAAGTGGCGAAATTGTATAAAAGTGGTGTTAGTTTTTTTGTAAGGTGTTAGTCTCAATTGACTTATAGCTGAACAGATGTGAAAGTTGTATGAGAGCGCAAATGTGAAGTTGTGAAAGTGCAGAAGAGAAGCTGTGAACGTGTAGATGTGAAGCTATGAAAGTGCAGTTTAGCTTGACAGGCGTTGTTGGACAAACATGGCCAAGCTAAAACTGCAAGCAGTAGAGTTTAGCTTGACAGGGGGTGTTGGACAAACATGGTCAAGCCAAAAATGTAAGTAGTAGAGTTTAGCTTGACAGAGGCTGTTGGACAAACATGGTCAAGCCAAAAATGTAAGTAGTAGAGTTTAGCTTGACTGGGGTTGTTAGAAAATGGTGAAACGGTGACATTTTTATAAAGCCCAAAGTGTTGTCGTTTTTGTGTTTAATAATCAGCTATTAAAGCTTACTTTTGTAACATTGTTCATCTATCAAAATATCAAGAAAAGTTTCCTCTTTCTCACTGATTTTTGCTCTCAAATCCCTAACCTTCACAGGCCTCAAGTTTTTAAAAAAATTATTAATATATTGACCCACAAAAAATTGTTATTAATATATATACTCAGATCACATTCATATTTTTTAAAATGAGAACTATTATACATATATCTACATCCACAAAAAATTTATTATTAATATATAATATTCTAAGCCCACGTTATATTAAAAGTTTAAAACTTTCTCTATTCTTTTTCTCCACGGCTCCATATGCTTTTTATGATTTTATCCACAAAATTCTTGACTTTCACATTCACTCATTCTTTGTCTCATGCTATTCGCTCTTAAAACTTTTAAAGATTGAAATTGTTGAAGCTTTCACTACTTAAGGTGCTATAATTAGTTTTGTTTTCTGTTTTATCAGTTTTAGGTATGTGTATTGCTCATTTCAATTTTCAATTTAGTTTATTTTAAGGTTCAATTATGCTTCTTTTTTTTGGGGTGGGTGGGGTGTTGTGGGGGAGGGGAGGAGGAGGTTTTTCATTCTAATTTGAGAGAAAAAGATATGGATCTTGTGAGTTTATTTTGTATTTTGTGTCTAAGAATGAATCTGTTTTCCCAAATTAAAACCTTAACTATATTTTAAAGGATATTATTCTTCACCCAACACTTTCTTACATTTCAAACATCATCGTCCAGTTGCTGAAAATTATTAATGAAATTTGTGTTATTATCTGAGAAACGTACTAAAGAAAAAGGAAGAAAAAAAACAGAGTATAAAGACTCTGAAACAGAGAGTAAAAGAATCAATACTGAAGCATTTATTTCCTACTGATTTTTCTGAATACAATCTGTCTTTTACGTCTACAATTTATAAAGAAAGCAAGTCAGGTGCTGTCCCTGTTTTCTGGAATCTCAACCGCACATTCTATGTTACAAAGTTTTACTCTAACCATTGGATTTGTTTACGTTGATGCAAGTTGCATGGCAACTTGTCAACTTGCATGGCAACTTGTCAACTTGCATAACTAATGGATAACAACCTATCAACTTGCATAACAAATGAGTAACAACCTTGTCAACTTGTATAACAATATCAACCGTAACTTGCCAACTTGTTCAACTGATTTGGATCCACTTGCAGTTTGTTTGAGAGAAATACAGAAAGTGATAATATCCAGGTACTGAAATCTTTATCTGCTTGAGCTGAAACTTGCTGCAATTTACATCGTCCCTCAAGCTGAAGTTCAAGCATTCAATCCAATCATGTTTTCTGCAAAAAAAAACTTGTAATCATTTGTTATCTTCCTGATCATCCCTTTCTTTGAAGTTTGCAGCTTGCCCTGAACCTATTCGTCCCTCAAGCAAGAACGAGGAAGAGGGAGAATAGGAAGCTAAATGAAGTTGATCACATAGAGAGCAAAAACAAGAACTAGAGAAGGGTTTAATCAGGATGTCAGTTACTTGAAAAGCAGTAGCAACATATTGGACGATAAGCCATTTGGAACAAACTATCTCATGAACAAAGTGGACATCGATTTCGATGTGTTTAGTGTGGGCGTGGAAAATAGGATTTGAAGCAAGAGCTCCCGCACTAGTGTTGTCACACTAGAGAACAGGGATTCCAAGAAGGGAGATGCACAATTCTTGAAACAGGTTTTGAAGCCAAGCAATTTTAGTAGAGGCTTGGGCAAGGGCTCGATACTCAGCCTCAGTGGAAGACAAGGCTACGACAGATTGTTTTTTGGAACACCACTGAACCAGGTTGGAACCAAGGAAAATACAATATCCGGTGGTAGATTTGCAATCAGAAATGTTTCCTGCCCAGTCAACATCAGTGTAACCTTCCAATTGCAAAGTGTCATTTTTGGTGAAAGTTAAACCATAATGAAGAGTCCCTTGAATATACCGAAGGATATGTTTGCAAGCTTGCCCATGATTCACGGTTGGAGCTTTGAGGAATTGGCTAAGTTTGTTAATCACGAAGGACAAGTCAGGTTGTGTGAGAGTAAGATATTGGAGTGCACCAATAAGGCTTCGATAAAGTGAAGGCTGATCAAATAGTGGACTATCATCAAAGGACAATTTGGAACGGAGGATCATTGGTATGGAGCAAGGGTTGCAATTTTGCATTCCATGTTTAACTAGCAGATCTTGCTCATAAGAACTTTGATTTAAGAGTAAACCAGAAGGAGTATGGTGAATCGTAATGCCGAGGAAGAAATGTAGTTTACCTAGTATCTTAAGACCAAAAGTGTGGTCAAGATTTTGAATGACTTGGTTCATCAGCTTAAGATCATTCCCGGTGAGGACTATGTCATCTACATAAACTAAAATATATAGTTTAGTTGCTCCTTGATGGTAAAAGAATAAACTAGAATCAGAGGTGGAGTTGTGGAAGTTGTGAGACTGAAGTGCAGCTTTGAGTTTATCAAACCATGCCCGAAGGGCCTGCTTTAATCCATATATAGCTTTATGTAATTTGCAAACGTGAGTACGATGATGTTTGTCAATAAAACCTTCTAGTTGTGTCATGTCAATAGATTCAAAGAGGTCTCCATTTAAAAAGGCATTGTTGACATCCACTTGCTACACATCCCAGCCATGGTGAACTGCCAAAGTGAGAATAACTTTGATGGTGGAGGCTTTTACAACAGGGGAGAAGGTCTCAAGATAGTTTATACCAGGGGTTTGATGAAAACCCTTTGCAACAAGACGGGGCTTACATCATTGGAATCTGCCATTAGCATTGTTTTTAGTATGAAATACACATTTGTTACCAACCAACGTCATGTCAAGAAAGTAAGGCATAAGGGACCAGGTGGTGTTATTTTGTAGTGCTTCAAATTCAAAGATCATAGCTGCATGCCAAAGTGGATCTTGCAAAGCTACTAAAACTAATGGAGGCTATGTAGGTGTGGTAGTGTTTGTAGTGGTACTAAGCAGAGCAGCAGCCTCTGCTCCTGTAATCATGGGATGAAAGTTTTGTGTTTTCGGAGCAGTAGAGGCAAGTGTTGGTGTTTGTAAAGAGTGTGAAAAATTTTCTGGGCTAAGATCAACCTCCAAATGGATAGGAGAAAAATGTGAGGAAGAAGGAACTGATAGTGAGGAAGAAAAGGAATTGTGTAAGTGGTTTTCAGTAAGAGGTTTTGGAGCAGGTGAGGGTGGTAAAGGTAGTTGCCAAGAGGACTGTGTATTTATGGAATTAGGTTGTGGTACTTTGGAAAGGGTGGAATTTGTGTCAGAAGAACCTTGTGCAAAAGGAAAGCAACTTTCATTGAACTTTACACTCTGGACAGTGTAAACTCTACCATGATTGTTTAAACATAGATAGCCTTTGTGATGTGAACTATAAACCCAACAACACGCATGCTTCAAGGTGGAAAGAAAACTTCTGTTTTTGATAAGGCCTAATAAAAAGGAAGCATTGACATCCAAAGGTTTTGAGTGCTGTGTAATCAAGAGCTTTATTGAATAGCATTTGGAAAGGATTGTTATGCATCAAGGTGGCTGAGGGTAGTCGGTTTATCAAATACACTGCCGTGTGAAAAGCAAACCACCAGTAACGAAGTGGCATGGAGGCTTGAGCTAGAAGTGTAAGTCCAGTTTCAGTAACATGGTGGTGCTTACGTTCGACCTTGCCATTTTGATGGTGAATATGGGGACATGGATGACGGAAGTGAATTCCTTGTTGAGAAAAATAAGCAGCTAGAGGTTTGAATTCACCAGGCCTAATCAGATTGAAAAACTCTAACTTTCTTGTCAAATTGTTGTTCCACAAGCTTGATGAAAAGAGTGACAGTGGCACAAAATTCAGATTTAAATTTCAGAGGATAAATCCAAGTATATCTGGTATAATCATCCATAAACAGTAGATAGTATCTAAAACCAGTGTTCAAGAGATTTGGAAGAGGTTGAAGGCTGGACTGTGAGATGAAGTTTTCCATATTGACAAGCTTCACAAAAGTGAGTTTTATTTATATCAGCATGATGCTTTACATTCAAATCTTTCACAATGGTTTTAAGAACAGAAGCATAAGGATGGCCTAATCTTCTATGCCATAACAACACAGTATCGTCACTCAGTTTAGTTGGAGAAGTTTCTGCCAGTTTGGTGACGTTATTTTCAGAGTGAATCTTGGCTGGAGCACACGAGGTAACATGCAGAGAAGGTTGAGCAACCATTTTGGTGGACTAACAAGAAAATGTATTTAGAAAGTTGTGCAGAAAGTTACCCTCTGATTTATTTTCAGTCTTCCCGATGGTTGGTATTGTAAGCTGGTACAGGCCATTATTCAGAACTCTTTGAAGTAGAGTTTTCTGTGACAACTTGTCCTTAATAATACATCCATCAGTAGAGAACTCAACAACAACATTATTGTCATTTGTAATTTAAGAGATACTGAGTAAATTTTTTGTTACATGAGGTACACAGAGTATGTTTCAAAGGTAAATGGATTTGTTTAGATAATTTGAGGGAAAAGTGGTCATACCTGTGTGTGAGATTTCAAGGCTTTGTCCATTTCCAACTTGTAAAGTTTCTGGACCATTATATTGACTTTTGAGAGATAGATTTTGTAGGTTAGGAGTGATATGGTGAGTTGCTCCTGAGTCAATAAACCAATTTGGATCCATGACTGTAAGAAGGGAAGCCATTTGTGAAGAGTTTTCATTCGGACGGTTATCAAAGACTGTTTCAAGACCACGTGTAATTGATCCTGAAGGGTGCTGCTGCTGTGAGTTGAAAGCAGTTGGTTGATACTTCAGTGCTGGAGATTGGTTACTTATGGTATTCATGGGAACCAAAGGAGATTGTTTCGTATAGTAGGGTGCAGAGTATGTGTTAGCAAAGTAAGCTTGTGCAAAAGAAAAATTTGGTGCAGATTTATACCTATGATTCTGAGTACCTTGAAAATTTGTATCAAATCTGTGATAGCATTGAAGTGCCATGTGTCCAGTTTTCCCACATAGTTGGCATATCATTCTTGGTTTATAAAAGTTTCTACCTCTACCACGGCCTCTTCCAAAGCTTCCAGTAGTTGGATGCATTTCCTGACCTCTTGAATAGACATTCTGTGACTCTATCTGTCCTTGAGATGGTCCATACAAAGGTTGGTTTGATTGGTGGGCTGTTGCATTTGAGTTTTGTTGATGTGGCTGAGAGTTCATGGTCTGTTTATTTGCAAGAAAAACTGCTGCTTCACGAAATCCTATATACGCTGAGTGTTGTTTCTCCAATCTCATCTCATGCTTGTGTAATAGGAACTGCGCTTCTTGAAGAGAAACATCTCCACTTCGAGAGGTTAAATTTGCTACAACCGCGTCATATTTGGTTCCCAGGCCATCAAGAATATACATAAGCAATTCTTCATCGTTAACAACTACTCCACTGGCAGTTAAAGATCAGCAACTTCTTTCATTTTCAGTACATAGTCGTTGATGCTCAAGTTTTCTTTCCTAGTTGTTTGTAGAAGATTTCGCAGATGTAGTATTCTAGCTTTTGAATTAGTAAGAAAGTGCATTTCTAAAGTTTTCCAAACATCAAAACTTGTTTCACAATTTGCTACATGCCTAAACATTGTTTCAGAAATGGAGGATATCAACCAGCCAAACAGGAATTGATCTAGTTTCTTCCACATGGTGTATTATGTGTTAACAGTTTTTCCAGAGTTATCATTTTGAGAGATTAAGTAAGGTGAAGGACATAGTTTATCACCTGTAACAAATCCTTCAAGTTCAAAAGCTTTCAATGAAGGGAGTACTTGTGATTTCCAGTAGGCACAGTTCTTCTCTCCTAGTTTCACGGTGATGTTTGGTAGAGCATTTGCCAGAGGAAAAGATGATACCGAGCTTGAGATCTTTCCATCAGTGTTGATGTAAGTTGATGCAGGGAACTTAGGATCAGCCATTGACGTTTGTCAATTAAGGCTCTGATACCATGAGAAATGTACTAAAGAAAAAGGAAGAAAAAAACAGAGTATAAAGACTCTGAAACAGAGAGTAAAAGAATCAATGCTGAAGCATTTATTTCCTACTGATTTTTCTGAATACAATCTATCTTTTACGTCTACAATTTATAAAGAAAGCAAGTCAGGTGCTGTCCCTGTTTTCTGGAATCTCAGCCGCACATTCTATGTTACAAAGTTTTACTCTAACCATTGGATTTGTTTACGTTGATGCAAGTTGCATGGCAACTTGTCAACTTGCATAACTAATGGATAACAACCTATCAACTTGCATAACAAATGAGTAACAACCTTGTCAACTTGCACAACAATATCAGCCACAACTTGCCAACTTGTTCAACTGATTTTGATCCACTTGCAGTTTGTTTGAGAGAAATGCAGAAAATGCTGATATCTAGGAACCGAAATCTTTAGCTGCTTGAGCTGAAACTTGCTGCAGTTTACATTATCTATGTTTATATCAAGAAAATTCCCCATTTTTTAATTAATTCATATTAAAAGGCAACGCAATGTTGACTTGATTTAAGTTTTGGTTGACTTTAGCTTAGGCTATGTCTGATCAAAGTCATGAAAATTTATATTATAATCTTTGAAAGCCAAAAATTAAAAAAAAAAAAAAATTAAAGAAGGTTTTGCTCAAGGTTTAGTCAACATATTTATCAAAATTTTGCTTCTCATAGATTTATTCAAGTAGGAAAGTATTATGTTATTGTATTCTTTTCTCTCAGGTTCTTGATATTGCATTATTATTATTTTTTTTAACTAAAGATTTGGTGATTTTTTAAAGTTTTCACTAGTTGTTTGACAATCAATGGCGGAGCTGGGGAGGCCCTCCCTCGACAAAAATCCTGGATCCGCCACTGGTTTGTATGCCACAATATTGGATGGTATTGAATAATATAATATAATCTCTATTGCTAAACAGAATGTAACAACTTGTTTGGTGAACGATTCCATGTATTAATATAAATTTAGTTTTCTATCAAATTTCTTAAATTACGAAATTTACTTTTTAAGCAAATAAATTAAATTAAATTACTAGAAATAATATGCATTAAAATAATAAAAAAAATATATAAATATGTCTAATTAAAACTTGCTTTAGTGTTTTTTTTTTTTTTTAAAATCATAATTAAACAGATGTAATTGAAAAGTTAAAAATGGTGAAGAAAGGTTCAGGCATCCTTGATTAATGATGTTAAAGAATGCTAATTCTGTATGAATCAACATATTTTGCTATTCAAAAGACATACTAATGACGCGCCCTATGGACATTAAACAGTAAATATTATCGTTGTACTCATACTTTGTATTTTTTGGAGTAATGATATTACCTCTCATAATCCTAATGTTTTATTTTTATTTTTCTCAATGCCAATTTGATCCCGTATATAAATTACTAAAAATAAATAAAAGAGTTATACCTGCACCCCACCTATAATAAACCCATGTGCTATTAATCTAAAATTTTTATTTTCTTATTCAATTATAAACCCTAATTAATTCTATAGTTAAACAAAGGAGATGAATTTATGAAACAAAAAAAATTTCATCAAAAAAAATTCTTCACTTTTTTTCGGGGTTGGGGACCACTTCAACAATTGAGGTCGCAGCTTGAGGTTCGTTAACGCGAGCTAGTTAGTTCAAGGTCGTAGCTTGTCTGCCCGATGCACACAGGCAAGGACGTAGTCAAGATTTTTAGTGAGTGGGTTCAAAACATCTAAGTTGATAAATTAACAACTCAACAAAAACCTATTCTTGATTTTTTATCAATTAAGAAAGCAAAAAAAAATAAAAAACCCCCAAATCTTATAAATTAGGTTTTTCAAAAAATTTCTACTAACCCAGTAAAATTCAACTCATAAACCAATGAAAACTCATCAAATGCAACTCTAAATATCAAGCAATTAACCAATATATTAAAATTAAACCAAATCTCTATAACTTAAGGTTTCATCAATTCTTTAAAACCATTCAAAATTTATCAAACCTAATTTAAAACAAAAATTAATTAACATATACCTCAATATAAACAAGATTAAATCAAAACCTACATCAATATTTAGAAATTTAATCTTTCAATTTCAAACTCATTTATTAAACTCAACAAAAACTCATAGCTCATGATATTTCATCAATTAAGAAAGCTAAAAAGAAAAGATTTTTAAGTAAAAAAAAATATGAGCATCTTACCTTGTAACCTCCAAAGGAATAGTCTTACTCGAGTAATTCAATCAAAGGAAGAAGAAAGTATGAGAGAGAAGGAAATGAGATGAAAAAAAGAGAGAAAAGGCAAAAAAGTGTTAATAATTCAAATTTTTGTGGGGTCAAAATTGTAAATTCCATAATATATAAGGACTGTTTTTACTTTTTTCCAAAAGTTGACTGGGTTCAATTGAACCCACAATTGTGTATGCCGCTACGTGTCTGCACACAGGGGTCCCGCTCCCCGATGAACAGGTGGGGGGTAGGGCCAAGCTCGTAGGTGATTTGGGCCTATCCCATGAAGAGCTACTATAAGATTTCTCTAAGTAATTAAATTCTTAATAGGGTTTGTGCTTAAGAATATAGATCTTAGTAATATTAGATTTTTCTCATTAAACCTAGTATATAAACATATTATTCTCTTGTATGAATGATATATCAAATCATAGACAAATACGTTCATTGTAACGAGAGAGGTAAAGAGATATTTCAATAATATTGACTCTGTTTGACCTAGCCCCTTTTTTGGGTGAACTAGGGTGAATTGCGCATGTACTTTCTTTCTACTATTTAGGTTATTTGTGTATGATTGTTCACTTGTTGGTTTCAATTACTCTCTAGAGTGTTTCACCTTTTTCTTCATCTAAAGCTCTTTAACTTTTAAGTTAGTTTGATGCATTTAAATTTTTTTATTATTATTTGTACTTTCTTGAAACAATCACTAAACATTGCATTCAAAACACTATGAATAAAAAATATTGTTTATTTCATTTATAATCGATAGTAAAAGTATGATGTAGATCAATGATAAAAACAACTTTGTATTATAAAATAAAGGACAATACTACACTTACAATTAGGGGTGAGTATGGGTAGCGGGTAGAACCGGAATCGGAATCGGAACCTACCCAGAATCGGTATTGTGCGGGTAGGTTCCGGTTCTGGGTAGGTTCCGGTTCCATTTTATTGGAATCGACACTGTGCGGTTCCGGTTCCAATTCTTATGTGTGCAGGAACCGAAACTGGAATCGGAACCAAAACCTAGAAAAAGAACCTGAAACAGGTACTCGGTTTGAAACCTACTTGGAACTGCAGCAGGTACCTGATTTGGAACCTGTTTGAAACCGATTTTTGGAATCTGTTTTGGAACTTGTTTTGAAACTTATTTTGGAACCTCG